>JANFCV010000141.1:0-7500 GCA_024500475.1 Phthorimaea operculella | reverse complement strand
ACACCTGGGTTCCTGGCTATAACCTATTCCAGAAGCAGTGAAGGTGGTGAACACTTCCGCCCTCTGCTAGAGGGTAGTCCGAATAAGCATAACCTACTACTTCGGGTGCCCGACATGCCGAACTCCTGAAGATGGTGCATCCAATCGCACCGAAATGTCGACGGGAGATTCTACAAGCTTGAACTTAAAAAGGGTGTCGAAATCTTACCTGACTTCGCAGCCCAAAAACCCGGCTAAAAAACTTACGCGTGAGCTATCACCACCTCCTTCATAACTAAAACAAAATCCAAAAATTTTTAAACTCAGAAGTAATTAGACGTTCCGGGATTCCAATTTGGTTACCCTATGGTAATGCTATCGAGTCTTAACACTCAGCCCCGAGACCAACGAGCATGTCCAATCCACAAGCAAAAAGAAAAATATTTTCTTTAATCCAATAGGAAAGGCATACCATTAGTGCCGTGGTGGAGGGATTTTAAGTCAAGATAGATACCGGCCTATGCATCTACAGTAACAATCTTGGCCCTATATGAATTCACCACATTAAAAATAAAGTCAATGTACTTTATCCCCCAGTCCCGTTGACTTTACTTCTAAGGGACTAAGGTGATTTCCTATCGCTTTTTCGGACGCGTACATTAAAGGACTGGAACCGAAATAAAAAAATTTACGCGCCTAGTTTAAATTGATTGACCCGGTATCTGTGACGTTATTTCGGAGTTTCTTTTATCCCTACTTTCGGCACTGTAAAAAAAAGATTATTCATTCTTTTTTATTGTTCCCGATCTCGGTTGGACTACCCTAACTGAGATTAGAAATCAGACTATCGTATAAAATATGAACAAAATATATTATCAAGTACGATGTCTATATTATTGAATGAGACGTTGTTTACAAGCGAAAGTTAGATCTAGAGTGTGTCACGAAAGACAGATAGACAGACAGGCTGCATTCTCTATATAACTCACATTCAAACATTGATTGACTCCCACAAGCGTCCAAAGAGGCTGGGCGCTACATTCCCCCCCTTAATAGAAGAATGCGGCTTGTCTGCTAACAATAAGTGCTCAAACGAAAGTCTAGAAAGGCGAAAGCACGAAAATAAAACTTGTCTTCACTGGAACCCTACGCTGAAAATACAAATGGCCTAACTCCCCTAAAGTCGCGCCTTACAATCCCATAGTTATACAATGCAACCCCAAAACTATCGCTCCTACCTAAGTGCCAAGTGTATGGATCGGCGCTCAACCCTGCGCCCTGCAGCAACCCTGACATCCATCAGTTCTACCTATTGGCACTACTCTAATAAACAGCATCTGAAAAATACCAAGGTATAAGATCTGCCAAAACAATTCACTCCAGTAAACTACAACTGAAAAAAAGTACAAGTAGGTATAAGTCAAGGATAGGAACAACAAAAATCAAAATTTCTCAAATTAAAATAGCAAGTTATCGTATGCGCGACTATCTTCAATTCGCGAAGACACTTCCGCCCCCTATTATTTATATTAAGAACTTCTATTAATCCTAACATCTATGAACTAAAATATTAAGCACGCAGTTATCTTCTAATTATTAATAAGCAATCATAAAATTTAACTAATTATTGAATTTTTAACAGAAGTTAAGTTACTTCAAACACAAATTGTATTCGGTAATGAATAAATAAATTTAAATTGAAACGAAAGATAGCACTCTATGACAACTAAAATAAAATAAACCCACTCAATATAAAAGGATTCAAAATAGTATTTGTAACTTCACGCCATTGAGGCAAGTTGTCATGACATTCCGCGCTCACATCACTTTACCTACTACACTATCACTAAAGACCTAACTAAGTCACTACTAAATGTCATAGAAAAACACTTAAAACCGTATTTGGCCAAAGGCGCAGTTAGCCATCTCTCCGCCGCTGTCATCTACATTTTCCACAGACATTTTCCCTTATCATAAGGGAGGCCATTCTTCACCAGAAGCTTCCAGGATTTGGTTTGCTTCTTTTCCGCTATGATGGAACCTTTCACTCGCGTCCCTCTAGCATGGCTGTCGTCACTCCCCTTGCTTGATTCGGATTCACGCATCTGAATGTTTCTTTGCCTTTTCTTGCTATTATCGTATCTCAAGTCTTTTCTCTCGGAAGGTTGGAGATTTTCTTTTTTCATTCTTGATTTTTTTATTTCTTGTTGTACAGGTACCTTTTTTACCTCTTCAGGCTTGCAGCTTTTTGGCTTCCGTGTTTTCTGCGAGACTTTTTCTTCTTTATTTTTGTATTTTCCCATAAGGTTATCTGAAATTTCCGACATAGATTTTGACGTAGATATTTCCTTGATTTTTTCTGACTTTTCTATGTCATTTTCACTTTCACGTTCGCACTTGACAGCAGTCACGCTTGACAAACTTGTTTTTTCTAATCTTGTCTTTTTCTCTTCTTTTTTCGTCGAGTTTTCATCCTGGGGTTTATTTCGCAATTTTGTTCGAAGAATTTATTTCTTCTTCGGTGTGGAGCTTGACTCTGTTGAGCTAGCATAGACCGTGCTAGTGCTTGCTGGGGCTTCGTCATGAGGGTTTTCATTTTGCTCAGGTGCGCATTCCACAGGCGCTTGGTCAATCTTTGGCTCCGTCGTGCTTGTTGGAGCTACATAATCGGAGGTTTCTTCATGTTTGAGTTCGCTTTCCACTTTCTTTTCTGCGGGCGGTTCGTCCGTCTTCTGCTGCTCAGTAGTCTTGCTCAGCAGAGGCCCTGTTTGAACTGTTCGGCAGTCTGGTTCGCCAATTCTCTTCTAAAAAATTTTCATGTTGTCGTACGTTGTCGAGCTCGTCTTCATCGTTTTATAGTAATAAAACGCAGGTCCCGACAGGTACATTGGCATGACTATCAATTTGGTCGCGTCACTCCAATTGTTTAGTGTGGCGATATCCTCGTATAGTTCAAAGAATTCTTCGATTGGGGCATTGAAGCCATTGAATTTTTCAGATACATACATCATGGTTTATACCTATGCGACACTTTTCCTCGTACCGCTGTCGCGCTTATGAGCGAAGTTATTAGCTAACTACGTTATAAATATTGTGAGATACTATACGTAACTTTCGATTTCTTCACTTTGACGGCTCCGCCTTTATAGTTTTGTTGTGCACTTTTTATATCCTCTTTCCTCTTCACCGTTGCGTAATGTCGTCTTCTGCATTCGTTGATTAGTTATAATTGTATGGGTACTCGTTCATTATCTAGAATCAATACAAATTGTTAGATCTTTTTAGGCGCCTCCACCATGTGGGAACAGGCGTAGCCCAGATGGTGGAAGCAAAATACAGAAATTACTATATTGGTGAATCTAATCGAATTTATTTATTATTTCTTATAAATCTTATACGACGACAACATCTTTTTTTGAGATACAAAACAATACTGAAGAGAGCTTCCTTGACCTGTCCCATTGACGCGGCCAGCGATTCAAATTTAGAAAGTATAAGGTGCCAGGCTCATGAAAGAGGCTGGACCTTACAGTACTCATGACACTGAACAACTTTCCCCATGGAACATGGTTCGAAATTTAAACGAAAAAAAAAATTTGACCACCCATACAAAATCGCCGATCAGCTGACTGATTTACTATGGGAGGTCCAAATTTTCTTTCATATTTCTACCAATGTTCCATGGGAAAAGTTGTTCAGTTTCATGAGTACCTCCACCTCCATTCGGCTTGTAATACCCTTTCTGTTACTCCCGGTATAAGCAAGCTATAGAGTGCGCCTGAAAAGTTAGAACTGACAGCAGTAGTCTGGGCGCACCCTCTCTGTCAGTCAGTAGCAAAACGCCAGTGACAGCACTATTGAACCTCTACGACTTTTCATACATTTGACGTCTGTCTAGGGAGCAACTGCTTATGCTTTGACAGTACGCCGCGGGGCCTAATGCGCACTCTATAGCTTGCTTATATATAGGGTTACATTTAATGTACAAATCTCTTGAGGTTGTGGTTTACTCACAAAACTGAACAACTTTTGTTGAAAACTTTTCTTCGAAATATGAAAAAAAAAATGGATCTAGATCAATCTAGAGCAAATAAACGTAATATAATAGGCTTCATACTAAAATGTTCCATGCTATTTCATACAGGAAGCAACAAAAAGGGTATAACAAGCCGAAAGAAACGACAGTTGTTCAGTTTCAAGGTACTCATCTTTCTTTTTCGTGTGGAACACCGAGTCGTTCAACGACCCGATGAGCCCTGGTGTCAGAGTTTTTCAACCGCCTACTGTAAGTAGCAGGCCTCTGACATGGTTGTGTAACGACCGCTATCATAGACAGCAACCGGGACCGACGGCTTAACGTGCCCATCCAAAGCACGGAACCATTTTACTTGCGGACAATCAGGTGGTTCAGCCTGCAATGTCCTAACCAGACTGGGAACAAATTCACAAAGTGATAAATATCAACTTTGTGAGTGACCCCACCGGGAATTGAACCCGGAACCTTTGCGCGGCAGGCAGGCATACTAACCACTGCGCCACATCGGCTGTCACTCAGGCAGTGGCAGGTACTCATGAAACTGAACAACTTTTCCCATGTAGCCTGTTGAATGAAGCGCACAAAGGGGGGGTCTTATTTTTCGGAAATATATCAAGCGGGGGATGCGCCCATTTTGAGTTTTTTATTTATATTTCAAAATTGGTGCGTTCTAGAGAAAAACTTTCAAAGAATAACTGAAAGACTACAAGATTATTTACAAATTATAGAGAATAGAATTGGCTATATTGTACCCCCTAATTTCAATCTAGTTTTTCGAGTAAAGTATTAACGTTACCCTTATGATACTTGGCTTCTTGGTTAGTTTATTTTATTAACTCTGAAATACCAGATTGGTTTTTTGAAATAAGTACCTAAGTATTTTTGTCACAAAATCTGTTACAAAATCGTTTTCAACATAGAACATAGTTTGTATCGGAACAAATTACAGGCCGGTACGTTAGTATTGTCAGCTTTAAGGCGCATCATACAAACGAAAATCTGAACTTCCAACCGAGTTAAGCATGAGCTAAACAACAATTTTATCAAAAAGCTTTATGTGAAATGATGAAGGCACACATAAATTTGCCGCAAATCTGCTTAGGGTAAAAAAATAATAAGTAATATCTCCACAAAAAAAATTAACGTGCTTATTGCAGCAGTAGCTCTATCTATGTTCATAAAGTGGCGAAATAGCTAGGTGTAGATATCGTTGCCTAAGTAGGTAGTTATCGTAGGGACAAGTTAGTAAAAAAAAAAAAAAAAAAGTGGCGAAACGGTTTTTACAGAGAAATCTGATAGTAAAAAAAATATTTGTTTTATTTTGCGCAAATGCTATAGAAGCACGGGACTTCCCATCAAGTTTTTTAATCATATTTTTATCTCATTTAAAGATATAACTCCATTTAACTTTTGTATGGAAAACGATCCACCTTAAGACGGGCCCCTTATGGCAACCGCTGTCACACATTTTCTTTGCTTGCGGCCGCCATCAAATACATAGCGCAAAGACCATACCTACCTAAGTAATATTCTTGGGAACATTTCGAGTTTCTAATCAACCTTATAAACCAAGTTCTTAAATTAATACATACATACATCACGCATATATCCCTTGCGGGGTAAACAGAGCGTAAAAGGCTGTAAAAAAGGGCCATTTACACCATGTCTGACAAAAATTCGAGAGTCATTCAGAAGACTGCGTATCACCGTAGTGACAGGTTGTCAGCCTGTCGCCTAGAATTGCAATATACATCAACTCTAAATCGCTCAGTCGTTTCTTACAATACCCACGGGTAAAATATGGGGTGATGCTATTCTAAGCCGGCACCACACGGTGTGGTGTTACTAGGTCTTAGTTATTGTTCTTAGAATTTATCACTTCCTTAATTGTTTTCGAAAGCGATGTCCAAAAATAACTATTATTATTATTATTATGCTATAATTATACACGGATCATTTGGTTTCGTGGTTGCTCACATTTATCAGTCCTGAGCGAGAACACTTCGATAGCGCGTTTTAAAATCCTAGTGCTGCCATCTGTTTTCATTTTTGGAAACTATTCCCATGCAAGCAAACAAAGAAGTTACGATTGCGACTTGATGCCCCGTTCCAATATTCTATAACTTGACAGTTTTTAGGGTTCCGTACCTCAAAAGGTAAAAAACGGAACCCTTATAGGATCACTTTGTTGTCTGTCCGTCCATCTGTCTGTATGTCTGTCTGTCTGTCTGTCATTCTGTCAAGACTCTTTATCTCAGGAACGCGTAAAGATATCGAGAGTACCTAACTTCAAGTTAAAAAAAGATATATATAGCCGCTTATGCAGTAAAAACGCGTGTTTTTTACCCTCTCAAGGAAATCATAATTCAGAGGGTACCTACTTCCCGTAGGCCTAGAACAATGAAAATTGGCAAGTAGCTTCGTTTTGAAGTATGAATTAAAGAAAATGTCTAAAAATTTACTTTTTCATAAAATTATGGTTTTTGTGGAGGCCGAAAAAAAAAATAAGAAAGGCTAGTTGCCCAAGTGGAGTATCATATGAAATATAGGTTTACTAACCAAACTTGGCAGGTATTTTTTAAGTGACTACAATACGGCCGTTCGAATAGGCCATATTTGACAGCTGTCAAAATCATGGTAATGCTATGACATAAAGGTCATTTTACTTTGTTGACATGTCTTAGAGTAAGGGTTTGACAGCAGTCAAATATGGGCAATCCGAACGGCCGCACTTTAGCGTTTCACCCGACCCGACTGCGTCTGAAAGAGTGTTATACTTTTCAATCAGAAACTTGAAATATCTCCAAAAATGTTACTTAGGTAGGTATGGTACGCGCACGATCTGGGGCCCGTCTTATAAAGCTGACAATTGTCATTTACAATGATAATTCAATGTACATTGCGAAGCTTGTAAGGATAGTTCGGTTCTTGGTAGCGAATCGGCTCGCTGACGACGCAATGTACATTAAATTGTCATTATATTTCAGCTTTATAAGACGGGCTCCTGATGGCAACCGCTGTCACACATTTTCTTTGCTTTCTGCCGCCATCAGATCGCAATAGGACCATACCTACCTAAGTAATATTCTTGGAAATATTTCGAGTTTCTGATCAACCTTATAAACCAAGTTCTTAAATTAATAACATACAAATATCACGCCTTTATCCCTTGCGGGTTAGGCAGAGCGTAAAAGTCTGTAAAAAAGGGCCAATTACACTATGTCTGACAAAAATTTGATAGTCATTCAGAAGACTGCGTATCACCGTAGTGACAGGTTGTCAGCCTGTCGCCTGGAATTGCAATATACATCAACCATTGACATCAACTCTCAATTCGCTCAGTCATTTCTAACGACACCCACGGGTAAAATTATGGTGATGCTATTCTAAGCCGGCACCACACGGTATGATGTTACGAGGTTTTAGTTATTGTTCTTAGAAATTATCACTTCCTTAATTGTTTTCGAAAGCGATTTCCAAAAATT
>JANFCV010000129.1:927500-1452819 GCA_024500475.1 Phthorimaea operculella | reverse complement strand
GCGGATTTGCGAGCGCAGTACAAGATGTTTATTTCACTGCTGCCCATTCCCTCGATAATTATCCATAGTCGCTTTTACGACATCCACGGGTAGAATTGGGGTGATGCTATTCTAAGCCGGCATCACACACAAAACAACCAATAAAGCTTAAAGTAGGTCAAGGTACTCGTTAAACTGAACAACTTTCCCCATGGAATATGGGTCGAAATATGAAAAAAAAAATTAACTCCATTTTGTATGAGACATTCATTGGTTGTTTTGTAATACGTTGATTACTGACACTGGCAGAATTACCCAAGATGGGTAAAAGTCGATTTAATAAAATAATAAATGAATAAATAAACATTGAATGTTTTTTGCTGATCTTACAGATCTGTTTGTAGATATTTTAGAATTATTCAATGCTTTTATAAATAAAACTTAGCAAAACTGAGGGGTACATTGAAAATGCAACCAAATGGTATATTTCTCAAGTCTGTACGTGGTAAATATAAAAAGTAGCCCGCTGGATAGAGAAATCTTTTGTTGTGGTATTTCGCATAAAATAACAAACTTTTTTAAGATTTAAAACCTGTTTTGGGGGGTACATTGGAAGGCGAATCAAACTGTATAATTATAATTTATATTTGTTTTGAAATGAAAAAGTACCCCGCTAGCCAGATCACGTAGTTTTTCGGCTTTTTTCCAAAAAGGAATGAGGTACATTGGATTTCATTATCAAAGTCGTAAAGTACATTGAAATGCCTGTTCATTTTTATATATTTCATCATTATACCCCTTGGGACCCCGCTAGATAGATACACACCCGAACAACGTAAAGCCGGCCGTCTCCAATTACTTGCAGGGCGATGTACAGGATGTTCGAAACTAACATCGAAAGAGTTTCTATTTGTTTTCTTTGTGTTTTATTCATTTTTACATTATTTTCATGTAATTCATATTATATACTTACGAAACTAACAAAATAAATTATTTTCAAGTCCATTATTCAATAAAACATGGATTTAATCAATTTATTCTGGAGCACTTTACGGCCGGGATTTGACAAAATCGTGGCGAAATAGACTGAAAACGGCCGACATTAGAGCTTTTCGCCCTTCCCGAGTTTAAACGCTTCCTTCTTTTTAACGCTCATATTTTACAAAAGTTTAAGCATTACTTTTGAAAAAAGGTTAAATAAGCTACCTAAAAATGTATCAAACATATTTATGGGACATTATTTGAAGAAGCTAAAGAGAGTCAAAGTTGAAAAATGCATCCGGGGTGCCGGGATTTGGCATATTTACCCTATTTCTGAAAAATTTTATAGTGTATTAACTTGAACTTTACAACTACACTTAAATTGTATTTATTAGTTAACAGTATCTTATATGATTCACAAAAATAATCATAAGAGTGGGTAATTTTGGTAACCCACAAGCATGATGACGTAGGCTTGTGTTAGTCACGTGGTTCACGAGTCTCGGAATGGAATACCAGGCGGAGTATCTTATTATACCATGCTACTACTGTGCCACGTCAGAATAAAACGGTTTTAGCTACTAACCTGTGCGCAGCGGCAGAGGCTGACCACGTCCAGGTATGACAGGATCCTGAGGAGCAGCTCCTTGGGAAGCTTCTTGTTGATGTGGTTCTCATCCTCGCTTGAAAACCGGGAGATCTGGTGACAAATAAATAACACATATTTTAACTTAGTTTTCATTACAAATATCTACACTAATATAATATAGAGGAAAACTTTGTTTTTTTGTATGTATGTAATCGATAAACTCCGAAACTACTGGACCAATTTCCAAAATTCTTTCCCCATTAGAAAGCTACAACATTCCTGAGTAACATTGGCTACATTTTACCACTGGAAAATCCCTCATTCCCACGAGAAAACGGTTAGCAGCAGGAAAAGCGGTAAATACAGCGGATATTACCCAAATTAGCCAAACCGCTTGACCGATCTTTGCAAAATTTGGCACTGATATTACTAGCATATTAAAGACGGACATGGACTACTTTTTGTCAGCCCTCGAGGATCTGGAGTACCTGATGAAGACCACCAGCATCCCATCTAAACTATGAGAGATACAGTCATGGCTTCATAGAAAAAGTTGTTCAACATGATGGGCCTCTTCTGATGGCACATGGTCATCGAGGATCTGGAGTACCTGATGAAGACCACCAGCATCCCATCTAAACTATAAGAGATATGGTCATGGCTTTATAGGAAAAGTTGTTCACTATGACGGGCCGCTTCTGCTGGCACATGGTCATCGAGGATCTGGAGTACCTGATGAATACCATCAGAATCCCATCTAAACAATAAGAGATACGGTCATGGCTTCAAAGTAAAAGTTATTCAGCATGACGGGCCGCTTCTGCTGGAACGGAGTAATGGACTTTTTACTACAGCAAAGATCCAATTTCTACTGGAAAACAGGTAAGTAGCAGCGGGTGAAATCGCTGGGTGGGCCTCTAGTCTTTAATAAACTTACATATTGTATTAATATGTTGAAGAATAGGATCTATATGAAATTTTGGTGAATTGTACCTGATCCTGAGAAAATTGAATGTTTAAACCAGTATAACAGACGTAGTAATTTACGACAGTTATCTAATCTACCTACGTATACGATCCCTAAATATAGCAATGTTTATGGACAGAGACACTGGAGGTGCATCCTTCCCTCTATATTTAATAACCTCCCAAAAGAGATAGGAAATAAAATTAGAAGTTGTAAAAATGCTAAGCAAGCTCAGTCAATACTAAAATGGCATCTTATAAGCCATAGCGGGGATAATGTACCTACAGATCAGTCGCAACCTTGTAACTTGTGGCGAACTAGTTAAGCGCACATAATCTTATATATATAATTTCTAGATTTAGCGTCTATTAAATTAAATAAAAATGTTCAATGTAATTTTTAATTTAAAATAAATAGATTTAAATTTTAAAATTATTTTTTTTATCCATTAGGATGTAAAAAAATTATGTGGTAATATACATATTAAGTGGTGAACCAGCACATAAAACTGAAAATTGTTCCCAAGAAACATAGTTCTAAAGATAAAAATAAAATTTTTGTCCTCCCACATTACTTTGTATTTAAACAAATTATTTGGGGTAAATTGTTCAGTTTCACGGGCTTGTTCGTCCCCTTAAATGTTTGCAGTGCAGTTTTTCTCAACTATGTTGTATTTTTAAATAATTTTAATATTTTTTTAAACATTCTCAAGACAACTTGTTTTACATACAGAACTTGTGGTGAAAGTATTACATGTCCTAACTCCCTGTATAGCATGGAAATAATTTAAAAACAGTATGCTAAAGTATTTAAACTGGTATCAATAACAACACTTGGATACTTTGCATACAATAGGAATAGGTAAACTGCAAAATACCTAATTACATACTTTTTTGTACTTTCTGGAAAGTCAGGGGTCATATTTTGATGCAAGCAGTTTTCTGGAGTTATTGAAGCGCCGGCCCTAAGGCGCAAAATGACCGCGCGGGCCAGGTAGCATAACGGTAAACATAATAAGGCGGGTGATTGCCCGCCGGGGTCAATACTCCCCCGCGTATCACTCAGCCAGCTACGCCCAGCGAAATAAACCGCGTACTTCCGAAAACGTACGAAAATACATTAATTTACTAATATAATGCCTAAAAATTATCAAATACGAAGGAATGCTGCAAATAACACGATTCTAAACTTTTACTGCAGCGCAAACAAGTTTAAAAATAGAACTCTTTGTTTACGTTTCACGCATATAGTGACCGATACATTCGTTTTAATTGCGAGATAACTAGAAAGATAAGTCGTTAGAACAAAGGAAAGGGTCTGTCCGTCTGTCCTGTTGCGATGTCAGCTGTTCCAAAACGAAAACACAAACATAATAGGCCACTTCGATCGATTCGCTTACCTCGAATTTATTCCTTCCCGACGAACTCATATCCGGATAAGGGGTAACTTTAGCCACTATGCAGGCTTTACAGTTCACGCTAGTCTCGAAAAAACACAATTAAATGCAAGTAACACGACTAGGAACGCATTAAATTTTATTTTTTGCCCAAAGAGTATATAAAATCACTGTTTTTGCCGACAAACAGAAACAGCGCAGCGAGCAGCGAACAAAAACTTCGTAGTCTAGGACAAATTCGCCTACGAGACGTAAATAATCTCAAAACAAATAAGCAAGACAAGGACAGTGCTATACAAATCACTATTTCTTGTTTCATTTTACTTGTATGACTAGAGCACAGTTTTGTGAAAGAAACGAAACGTCACCTAGATTGTCAGCCAATTCTAGTAACAGTTTCAAGTACAATCATTTTGCTGTCCTCTATTTCTTTAGGTGAAAAATAGTTCTTCTACTCGACAAGGGACGTCGCTGTCGATATGCTGTCTGGGTACGACTTACCTGCCATCTGTGATCGAGTAGCAGAACCTCAAAACCACCCATACACCGACGCAGTTTAGGTCTATTAAAATACTTTTTTGGTGCAAGTTTGGTACTGAACTGTAAGCAGCCGTGATCGAGTGCCGGCAACACTGCATCCTAGCCTAGGTCTTTTCTTTCCTGTCTGCATGCGTCTGCGACGGACGAGTCGGAGGTTTTTATTTGGGCGATAAGGAAGGTAAGGTACCTACTTACTTTAAAATTATTTATTACATTGCGATAGGTAAGATCAACTGTGTTGTCATGTCAGTCAAGAGTTCACAGAATTTTATTACCTTATTAATAAAATGGCGGCTCGCGTCTCGCATACTACGCATCGCACGGGAAGTCCCTTCCGTGTTGTGGTTGGTTGGGAATGGTTGGGATATCAAATATAAGCCGTTCCACAAAGAAGGGAATATAAATGGCGGCGCTTGACAGCTGACAGCGCTGCTACATACAGTCAGCATACAAAGTTTAGTTTATACGTCCGTGATTTCTATTTCGTGTTTTTCCTTTTAAAGTTAAATCCTTCATGAAATGGATCCAAAATATCAACAAACCCCGTTTACAGTGTTTACACTTTACTGTTACATGCGGAAGGCTATAATTTCCAGTTAAATTTGTATAATTTTGTGCATCGACATTGAGATTTAAATTATGCTGACCGTACAGACGTGTGCGAATATAGACAGCAATATTGTGCAAGCGAGAGACAAATAGGAGGTCCGCCATTTATACTCCCCTTCTTTTGTGGAACGGCTTATATCAATGCCACATATGAAGGAAAATCTTTGGTTCTTGTCCACCGTTGTTTTTTACACATTGTTTGAACACATTGAAATTACTTCGGACCGAAATTTGGTGGCGTAATTCCGGCGATTTGCTGGCGTCTTCTGATATTTGGGAAGTTAGCTCGTCGGTGGTCTGGCGTGATTGCGCCGAATTCTGTCTCGCGTAATTCGGTCGTAGTGTGTCTAGACTACTATAATAGTTTTATTCATAGTAAAAACAGTTTTGGGACATGAAGCCGTTTGGCAGACCCTATACCTATAGGTGGCCTTGAACCCAACACCAACACGTAGCTTTAGGTAGGTACCTACCTACCGGCTAAGGTAAGAATTTATTTGTATTGTATTACAATAAATAATCGATTCATACCTAATCTTGGTCAGAAAGGTACGCACAACATAAGTAGGTACCTACATACGCATCCATTATTTTTATATTTTTATTCTAGCTACTAGCTAGATGGTGGGTGGTGGTTGCCGTGTGGTGCCGGCTTAGAATAGCATCGCCCCATAGCTTTTCCGTGGGTGTCAGCGACTGAGGTATTTGAGAGTTGTAAGAACCTATTGCAATTTTAAGCGACAGACTGACAACATTATTGTTGACATCCTATCCTGCTCAAATGTCACAATTATTTGATTGAGGCATAGATAGAGGCAAGTAAAAATGTTGTCAATTCGGAATCCATTCTTTATCTGCGGAAGTTATAAATAAGTACTTATCATGTGCAAATATTGACTTCGCAATACATGTTCCCAAATGCATGTTCCTTTATTATTTTCAGTGTACTCGTACCTACCTACCCACCACTGAAAATGGCTGAACTACACCAAAGTAATATTGAGACTCTATTGGACGATTTTGAAAAGAGGTTAATTATCCTTGAGGAAGGTAGAAAAAAAAGGAAGGCTCGCAAAAGAGAATAACAAGCATGTTATAAACAACGAAATTCATACCAAACACGGTGAGGGAAGCAGTGGCGGCGCAAATACAAGCTCGGGACATGTTTTTGTCAACTTTAATAAGGTCCCAGATTCGTTAAAGAAAGAGAAAGCGAGAGACGACAATAATATCAAACGCAGACGTATGAGTTGGACTAAAAGAATGGCTTGCCTTGTAACATCAGAAGAAGATATTCAAAAAGCGTTGGATATATTAGAAAAGTTTAAAAGTGAGCTAAGAGGCAATGTGATGCAAGATTAATTGTTTTAAATTCATGGGAAACTTATAGCCCGCGCACAGTTTCCCTAATTTGTAAAAAAAACAAATAATTTTCCAATAAAACTATAATTTTCCTTCCATATAACAAAAGTGAGTGAATCTATTTACTTCTTATATTATGTAGTTAATAGTGGATTATTAGATATTAATGTCTTTTTTAACTGATACTATCGTATGTTAGCATATGAATAGGTACTTACTTATTCTTTAATTCCTTTCGATTTGTAAACATATTTTCATTGTTTTTATAGGTAGCCAGTTCTGTGTTTCACTATTGGAATTTGTTTAATAAGAGAAATTATCTAACCATATATACTAACTGGTTTACAAAAATGAAGGGGACCCGAAATGGCAACATTATGTCATGTAATATGAAAAAGACGCAATTCTATTTATGAACCAGGTAGTACTTAATTATATTTTTCTTAATTGACTACTTTTCACACTAGTGGCGTGTGTAGCTCTAATTATACGGCTGAAGGGTATAATAAAATTTCCTTTGCACGATTAATCTTTAGGTTACTGAGATGGATTTTCGAGTGGGGCCACCTGGATTTTTGCTGCAGGTGGGGAAAGGGGGTATTTTGCTTTAATGAAAATGAGGCTAATAACTCCGTTGGGTTTTGATACCAGCTTATATTAGATATCATTTTCGGTTAAATCAACTGTCAGAATATCAATTCTGGAATAATATTAGGAGAATAAGAGAGTTAAAAAAAAATTTATTATAAAAAAGTTCGGTACATCTTTTTAGGCACTTGCAAATAATTTTCTTCAGCATATTTTATTAATAGTTTTGGAACGTCGCGTGTGTATCTGGTTGACTAATCCTTGCCTTTCGCCAAGGAGCAGTCTATTGGGAAGAGCCAGCTGAAAAAGCTGAAGACGGAGGACGGCAGTGTAGCGTCCACGAGGCCAGAGGCACTGAGGGAGATCGAACGGTTCTATGGACAGCTGTACACTTCAGTTGCAAAACCTGTTAATAGCTCAACAGACCCTAGAGCAAAAGTTACCCGACACTATACCGAAGATATCCCGGACATCAGCTTATATGAGATTAGGATGGCCCTTAAACAGCTCAAAAACAACAAGGCGCCGGGCGAAAACGGAATCACATCAGAGCTACTGAAAGCGGGTGGAACACCATTACTTAAAGTCCTTCAGAAGCTCTTGGTGGTGCTTTTCTTTAAGAAGGGTGATAAGACTCTCCTTAAGAATTATAGGCCCATCTCGCTTCTGAGTCATGTTTACAAGCTGTTTTTGAGGGTTATTACGAATCGTCTAGATCACAAGATCAAAATCAAAAAATCAATGTATTTATTTCTCAGTAGGAATTACAAGATTCTCTTTAAGAAAGTCACATTCTAATTCAAAATAAAAAAGAGAAAATTTGTAGTGTAAAATTGTAAAATTTTCTCTTTTTTATAATTCCTACTCTAAACGCGGCTCAGGCGGATAAAAAATAAAAATAAAGGCACTGCCTCGGGGCTGGCCAGGCTAACCACACAGCATGTACCTATCCTTATGCCCTAATGACAAGTAAATGGAAATACATTCTGTCAATCTTTTAAAATAAGGTGTTACATGTGTATAGTTAAGTTTGATGACTTCCATTCTCCCGAACAAACCGGCTTCCGAAAAGGGTACAGTACCATAGATCACATTTTTACGCTGCGGCAGATTGTTTGTACAGAAGACCGAGGAGTACAATTAACCACTATGCTTAGCGTTTGTGGACTATGAGAAGACCTTTGATTTTATCGAGACGAGGGCAGTACTGCAGGCTCTACAGCGATGCCACATTGACTAAAGGTATATCGAAGTGTTGAAGTGTTTATATTGAAACGCGACAATGTCAGTTCGAATACAAGATGAGACCACAGCGGCTATTCCATCGCAGAGGGGTGTAAGACAAGGAGATGTATTATCTCCGAAGCTCTTCACCAATGCGATGCAAGATGCCTTCAAGCTCCTGGAATGGGAAGAACTTGGCATCAGTATCAATGGCGAATACCTACATCACTTACCTTCGGTTTGCTGACGATATCGTGGTCATGACAGTGTCATTCGAAGATCTCAGCATAATGCTACAGGACCTCAATCGGGTTTCCCAGCAAGTGGGCCTCAAGGTGAATATGGACAAGATTAAAGTTATGGCCAACTCTCATGTAAAGAAAGAAAGAAAAATCATTTATTCAAAAATTGTGACAAGGTACACACTTAAATGTAAAGAGAAAACATATGTTACACTTTTAAGAGTTTAACAAATAGAATGCAAACCTATACTCTACACAAAAGTATGCAGCAAGGCACAACAGTGAAAAGGTCACGACTCAGCATATCAAGGTGAGCTAGACGCTGTTTTTCAGTCGAACCTCTTTCGTCTACCGGATCCCAAGAAGTGCCGATGCAATGGCGAAAAATAAAAATGTAGCGCCCACCCTAACATCAGTAGGGAACTCGATACTCGAAGTGGTGAACAAATACGTCTACCTAGGACAAACAGTCCAACTAGGAAGATCTAACTTTGTGAAAGAGGTCACGCGGCGAATCCAGTTTGGGTGGGCAGCATTCGGAAGTTACGCAGCATCTTCACGTCCAAAATTCCTCAGTGCCTCAAGACGAAAGTGTTTGAACAGTGTGTCATGCCAGTGACCTACGGTGCCGAGACGTGGTCTCTAACTGTCGGCCTCCTAAATAGACTAGGACTCACTCAGCGAGCTATGGAGAGAGCTATGCTCAGTGTTTCCCTACGTGATCGAATCAGAAACGAGGAGATCCGTAGACGAACCAAGGTAACCGACATAGCTAAGAGAGTCAGTAAGCTGAAGTGGCAATGGGCAGGCCACATTGCTCGAAGGACTGATAATGATTCACATATCAATTATTTCCTATGAGGCGGTTTTCTGAAGAATGAGTTCATCATGTCGAGTTCCTCCTCCAGGAACTCGGCCAGCATCTGGCCCCTCGGATTCCGATCTCCATATCCAAATGGCTCCACCTCCAACTCATCACCGCTTCTCTCGCCCATCTTTGCGTTGAAGTCCCCCATTACAACACAGTAGTGCGACTTTGACGCATGTATGGCTTGTGAGATCCTCATACAAAACTTCTACTTCATCGTCAGGGTGTTTCGAGGTCGGTGTGTAACCTGTATGACCTTCAGCGAATATCTTTTAGATATTCTGAGTATCAGGTCAGGTACGCCACCCTGCTTGATATGCTGGTGATAGAGATGATATTGTTGATGAGGGACTTGTGCACGATAAACCCGACACCACCTTGGGACTGTTGATCGCCCTCCCGGTAATAGAACAGGTGACCGGATTCGAGGGTTATCGTGTCCTCCTTCTCTCTTCGGGCTTCAGACAACCCTATAATATCCCAGTTCAGCCTGCCTATCTTTCCTTCCAGCTCGGCGAGCTTCGTCGGTCCTTAAAGTGTGCGTGTTGTCATTAGTGAGAATCTACGTCGGCTGTCCGTGAGTGCGTTTGCTTTGGTCGTTTGACGAAGGAGCGCCGCCCAGGAATTCTTAGCACCCCTGGTTCCAGTGCTTGGCCGGCGCCCGTCAACGCCAGTTCTGCAACTGGAACCGCCGGGAACTTGGGGCCATGGTTTTAGTTGTACTGCCTTGTAATGTTTATTTAGGGGAGGTTGGATCGTCACCCGCCATCTGATCCAGTGCGGGTTGGCGAGACGCCATTGCCTCGTCCGTTGACCAGCAGGGCGCACCACGGGCAGATAAGGTTGGCTTGGGCCCCGAAGGTGTTGGTAGGGCTCCTTATCATAACCATAACAGCCACAACAGTCCACTGCTGGACATGGGCCTCCCCCTATCGGGGGGTATTGCCATACTCACCACGCTTGGCAGGCGGATTGGCGAGCGCAGTGCATGATGTTGCATTGACAGGGAACGCTGCTGCCCATTCCCTGGATAAGTATCCCTTAGTCGCTTTTTACGACACTCACGGGTAGAATTAGGGTGATGCTATTCTAAGCCGGCATCACACGGCAGGGCTCCTTACACCCCATAAATAAGGATAAAAACCCCAAATAAGCAGGATTCCACAATTTATATTCTGTCATTGTGGTGAAAATAACCGGTTTTTTTAACAACCGTTTACGTTCTGTCGTCGGTCTGTCTATCCTACAAGGGATATAGGCGTTATGTATGTGTATGATAGTCTGACAGGCGATTTAACCGAAAATTCCTTCGGTAGTCTCGGCTTCGCTAAAGCTAATCATCCCCCTCCTCCCCTTCCCACCTGCAGCAAAATTCCAAGTGGCCCCACTTCGAAAACCCATCTCAGCAACCCAAAGATCAATTGTGACAAAGGAAATCTTATTATATGCGTCAGCCGTATATCTCGATTTTTCATGGTGTACACACCCAACTACACATGTAAATCACTTATATTAATTTATCTTTAAGAAATAAATAAAATATAACTTTTACTTACGTAGTTCTTTATTTTCACTGTATACAAATTACAAATATTCCACAAAGACACATTTTAAATTGATTCCAAGCAAAATGCCTGCACGGCAGTGAAAATTTCTGAAAGTTATCCAAAATTTGTATACCTAACACTGGAAGAATTTTTATTTAAAATTACTTATTAAATTATTTTTTATCTCTGAACATCTGCTTGTAAACTTAACTCTTCTTTGGATGACAGCGTTGGGCAATCTTCTTAGTATAGACTGAACAGTTCCTGCCTACCCCGTATGGCACGATGCAGGCGTGATTTGTGGATACTTCTTATAAATTTACACCATTGGTCAACGTGTTCAAACGGTTAGCTGGAAGAAAAAAGGAAAATTATTATTAGACCTCCGGTTTTACTTACTGCTAACCGTTTTCCCGTAGGAATAAGACATTTCCTGTGGTAAAAAGTAACCTATATTAATCAAGGATAAAGTATAGCCAGTAGGAAAATCGATCAAGTAGTTTTGAGGTAATTCATTAGCATTACAAACAGACCAGCTCACAACTTCTTTATAATATTAGTACCTAGAGATAACTAATAATTTTGTAAGAAGCGACTAAGGGATTTGAGAGTCGATGTGTATTGCAATTTTAGGCGACGAGCTGACTATCTGTCACTACGACGACACACAGTCTTCAGAATGACCCTGGAAATTTTGTCAGATGTGGTGTAAATGGCCGTTTTTTACAGCGGTTTACGCTCTGCCTACCCCGCAAGGGATACAGGCGTGATATTTATGTACGTTTGATGACGTATAAGAGGAGAGATGATCTATCAAGCATACTCAGTGTAAGTAGATCACCAAAATTAAAAGAATAATAGAATGATGGCAAAATTAAATATAAGGTCCTATTAAATTCACTGTTTAGGGGCAGGTCAAATAAAATATAAGCATGCAAACTAGCCAAATTTTTAGAGAAATCTACACGCTAGTTTTCGAGAAAATTTCAGCTAATTAACTAACTAAAAAAATACAAAACGAAAAAAGTGCACCCTGTTTGTCCTAGACACTCACACTTCGATGAATTTAAATTACGCGCCAAAAAAGAAGTGCTGTGATTGGTTGGTTGTTAGTGTGCGTGTCGTGTAAGTGAATCCTGTCTACGTGACGGAACGTCAGTTGGGTCAGTCAAAGGATGATCATATAATTAATTAAAAAGCTTGTTTGAAAATAAAAAAAATCTAGCGTGTAGATTTTTTTTTTAATGCCGTAGATGTTTTTCTTATACATATTTACGCATGCCCTTAAAATATTTGCAGTGAATTTAATAGGACCTTATATAAATAATTATAACATAAAGAATGTAAAAATACCGAATGATTGTTTGAAAATAGATTGGGATTTTATAATAAAGAAAATGATAAAAGTGAAAAGCAATAGAATGATGACGATGATGATGATAAAATTAAAAGTGAAAGAATATTGAATAATAGAGTAAAAGCTAATAGAATAAAGAATGAATAAATATAGAATGAGATTGTGAAGAATAATAAAATGATGGAATAAGGAAAGATAAGATAAAATTAAAAATAATAAAATGTAGACTGATAAAATGAATTAATTAATACTGAACGATAGTGTGAAGAATGATACAATTAAAACTAATAGAATTAATGATCTTTATTTAACAGAACGACTAGATGTGTTAATATACAATTACAAACTAATAGAATTATGAATGATATATGAATCAACGATAGAATAAAGAATGATCAAGGACAAAATTAAGAATGAAAATATTACCGAATGATAGTGTTAAGATTAATAAAATGAAGACTAACAGAATGACGAATGAAATATTAATGAATGATAAAATGAAGTAGTGCCAAGGAAACCCACCTATATCCCCAGCGTTGGGACACCCCTTCATATGTTCAGTGATGATTAATTTGAGCACAGCTTTCTCAGCTATAAGTCTTTGGTTGGCCTCTCTCAATTGACGGTTTTCTTCCGATTGTTTTCGCATGGCATGTTTTAAACGTTCCCTGAAAAAGATTAAATAGAATTTATAGTTAAACCAGTTTAGAATGCCTGATTTGACAAGTGTCAATTAGCTAATATGGCGATTGTACCTGCTGCTAATCGTTTTCTTGCGGTAATAAGACCTTTTCCCGACATGTACACTTAAACGGCCCTTTTGAATCACTCTAACAAACCGCATCAATGCGTGGTTTAGAAGGAGTTAGCCGTGTCGATGACAGACTGACAGAGAAACACCCTGAGTAGAATAGGGGTGGCAGATTTCTTAGCCACTACCTAACGGCAGAAGATATAATTTATAAAATATGAAGATAAAACGTGTTATTCCCGTGGGAAAACGATTAGCAGCATATTCAACCGCCCATCCGACGACCGGGCCACTAGTAAGAATTTTCAATACAGTCTAAAAAAGAGTAGGAAAACATGCTAATCACCCACCGGTATCGTTTTGATGCAGCACTTCTTCGTTCCAACTCAAATGGATTTCTCGTCGTATCCGGGTTTTTTGAAACATCGTCATCTATGACTATACAATCATCATCAACCATACTAGCATCATCATTTTCTGTAGTTTGACTTTTCTCTTGTAATCTGTTGTTGATCATGGCTTCGGTTATGTGAGTAACTTCGTTTTGTGGTTGAATATTTGGTTTTGTAATAACTTTTTTCTGTTTGCTTATGACATTTGTTCTTTTAACTTTACTAGGAGTAGCATTTATTGATTTGATATTAGTAATTTTAATAGGCGGATTATTATCACAAATTTTGAGGTTTTCGTTTTTCATAGTATTATCATCAACAATTTTGGTATTCGTTATTATTGTGGCGGGGAATTTGATTTGACTAATTTCAGCAACGTTATTTACTTTAGTTATTGGTACGTTATGTAAATCGTTGTTAGTTACCGGTGCACCAGATTGTGTAACTAGAGTGACGGGTATTAAAGTACCAGTTGGTATTTTCACTATAGGTTTAGCAGCTTTTTTAACTACAATTCTCTCTCCTTTGTCATTTGGTTTTGTTATGGATGATAGTGAAAGCTTGTTGGTCAATTTATTTCGTAGCAGATTCTTGGATGCTTGGGGATCCATGAGTTCTTCTACTGGTTTCATCCGAACTTTTTTGCCATCAGGTAAATTTAAAACAACTTCGTAATTCAAAGGATCTTTAGGTTTAACTGTTGGTAATACTTTCGGTGCTAATCTCTCCTTTTTTACCGAATTTCCTTTTAAAACTTTAGCTATTTTCGCTAGTTGATGGTCATCAATTTTGTTTATATCAAATTTGACATTGACATTACTAGATTTGTCAAGATGTCGTTTTAGATTTGATTCCACTTCAGACGTAAGACTATCCACGACAAAGTCTATAGACTTTTGACTCATAATTGGCTGATTTTCTGGCATCAATTTATTGTTGTCAGTAATATTACTTTTATTTATTACTTTGATACCTGTGTCTGTGTAATTGTTATCAATTATATTATTTTTATTTGTTACTTTTATACCAGTATCTGTATAAACTAATACAGGCTTATCAATATCTTTTCTGATAACGTTGCTTTCTATGGTAATAACGTTATTTTTGTAGCAAACAGTTTCTGTGTCTTTCTGCATGTCAGTTTGTTTGTGAGTTTCATCGCTGTTGACTATTCTGCTAATAGTTGTGACTTCGTTGGTTAATTTTGATATAGTTCTCGTCTCAAATTCTTTTATGGTTCCTGATTCGTCGCTAGAGCTCCTGTAAATGAAAAATAACAATAAATATATTTATAAAAAATTACATCTTTACGATATAACAAAAGAATTATGTATGTGTGTGGTGGGTGAGGAATTATAGACGAATGATTAGCAGAAGAATAAATAAATAATCTATAATTCTTGAGTAAAGAATTGTAGATTAAGAATTAAAACTTAAGCATGATATTCTAGTGTAGATTGACTAACGGACTAATGAAATAAAGCGAAAATTGATAGAAAGATGAATGATAAAATGAAGAATGAATGAACATTGAATGATTGTTTGATGAATGATAACGCGAAGAAAGATAAATTGAAAAGTATGACAGAAATAATACCATAGAATGAGAGAATGATAAAATGAAGAATGAAAGAATAAAAACATGATAAAATAAAGACTGAATAAACGAAGTATGATAGTGTGAAGTGTAATACAACTGATCTACTTAAAGTAATATTTTTCTGCGCACATCGTAGCATCACCGGTTTCCATTAACGGGAACACCATTTGAGGAGTGTTGAGTAAGTACATCGACAGAATTACAGAATCAAGAATAATAAAATGAATGAATAAATACCATAGAAATAAACACTAATAATTGAATATTGAAATGAATGCGACAGAAACAAAGAATAATAAAGAGAAGAATGATATGAAAAGAATGAATGAATGAAGAAGAATTCACTAAAAAAATGAATTAATAAAAAAATATGAATGACCAAAGCCGTGTGGTGCCGGCAGAGTAGAATAGCACCACCCCTTCTCTTCCCGTGAGGGTCGTAAGAGGCGACCGAGGGATAAACCCGACCCAAACAGCCAGGGCCAACCGTATGCACCACAAAAGCATTCCCAAGGAGGGTTGACATCTGGTAGGCGGCCGGTCGTAAAATTAAGCCAAATCCTTTGCAACACCATTTTGTGTTCAATAAAACGTGTGGCGCCGACCCCAAGTAATTGGGATAAGGGCAGGAAGATGATGATGATGAATGACCAAACAAAGAATGAATAAATAAAGTAGGATAGTGTGATGAGCTGACCGACTGATAGTAATATTCCTCTGCGCATTATACATGGTAGCATCGCCGGTTTCCATCAGCGGGAACACCATTTGAGGAGTGTGGAATAAGCAATGATAAAGTAAAGAATGAGCAAATTAAGAATGATAGTCTGAAGTAAACTTGTTTCAGTATTACGTACAGACAGTTAAGATATAATGATATAATGGAAAAATGATAGAATGATGAATAATAAATTAATGAATAAATGAATGCCAAATGTCAGAGTGAAGAATGATAGAATGACGAAACGTAAAACGATGAATGAATAATTGCCAAATGACCAAGTAAAAATAAAATGAAGAATAAATTAATAAAGGATAATAGAACAAGAAAAAAGTTGTAGTTGTATTGTTTTATCTAAATGTTTTCACACCCAAGTGCACCCGTATCTTATTCTCTCTGTTTACCCTCTGGTTGGACGGTAGAGAATGCCGCATGGCATTACGCCCGCTTTTTGTACTATGTGCAATAAAGTATTAAAAGTAAAATAAATAAACTAACCGACTGATGGTAATATTTCTCTGCGCATTATACATGGTAGCATCACCGGTTTCCATTAACGGAAACACCATCTGAGGTGTGGAGTACATCGTCCGATGCTGGGGTCATGGCGGACTCCAGGGAGAGAATGCCTGCTCTGAAACAAGAAACCAATAATACTAATCAAATTCGAATAGCGTCACCCCATATCTTTTACGTGGATGCCGTAAGATGCGACTAAGGGATTTGAGAGTTGATGTCGTAAAAAAATAGTAATCAGCACCTTGCAGTGGAGAAAGGTACTTACTTATTTAAATTTGGTTGAAATTTTACTATTGACTGATAGCCAAAACTTAGAACGGGCTGGTGATAAGGAATCCTATACAAAATTTCCTAGGCCCAATTTTTTTTTATATTTCCACCTTAGTTTCTTGGAGAAAGTTGTTCTTTATCCACCAGCCGGTACTGAGTTTTTGCTATCGGTCACTAATAAAATTTCACCCTATATCACGGAAGTTTTATCTTTAAAGGTTCACAGCAAGCGCACGAGTGAAAATGGCGACGATTTTTGTATATACAGCATTGATCTACAACAACCCTAGATTTAGCGCCTCATACAAAATTACGCTAAGATTTTGTCACCTACTCAACTATACATTCATACATAGCGATATATAGATTCATTGCGTCCGCCCGATTCAAAATATCACAACGAACCTCACCATAATTTATTGAACTCAGCCTTATTTGTCCACTATTACGGTCGAAATTCTAGAGTCTACGCTCCGAACTTACGACCATTCGCAAATACTTTTCTAATATAAGCAGCAATTAGGCTAACTTTTAACTAGACTTCATACACTGCTGCTTATATTGAGTAGTTCACTTCAAGTAAAACCAGTGCAGCAGCAATGTATTTTAAATCGGAGCCTACCTTTAGAGTTTTACTCCGTCCTTTTCACACGCAACGCTGAGTTGTCATGTAAGAGAAGGACAGCTGCGAAGTAGTTGTTTTAGATTATTTATGATTAAA
Organism: Phthorimaea operculella; assembly: GCA_024500475.1. Taxonomy (NCBI): domain Eukaryota; kingdom Metazoa; phylum Arthropoda; class Insecta; order Lepidoptera; family Gelechiidae; genus Phthorimaea; species Phthorimaea operculella. The sequence continues at coordinate 1,435,596 of JANFCV010000129.1, read as the reverse complement.
ATTATTACTTTTTTGAGTATTACCGCATAAATTGCAATAATTATACCACAATAACATGAATAATGTATATACTTGCTTAAAATTCGACATACCGTCCTGTTTTTTCTGCTTTGTACTGTCATTTTTGCAGTTTTTTAGCGCGCACTTGGTCATGTTAACGGCTTCGTGGCCAGCCACGCACTGTGGAAAAGGAGTGCTCGCTTGCAAATTGTGCACCCCTTTACCGGCCTACTTTTTAAGCGTACGCGCGTAATCTAGGGTTGTTGTAGATCAATGATATACAGGGTTATTTTTTAGTCAGTGCGCAAACTTTGCAGGATGTTTCTACTCGTGATTCTGAACAACTTTTACTATGGGGCCACCTGCGAAATCTAAAACAATTTTTGGTTGTTCCATACATTTTTGCCGAGTAGGTGTGAATTTTTCTATGGAACATCCAATTTTTTTTTTTTGCGAATTCGCAGGTGGTCTCATAATAAAAGTTGTTCAGAATCACGAGTAGATACACCCTGCAAAGTTTGCGCATTGACTAAAAAATAACCCAGTATAAGCAACATGTCTCATACATAATAAGCAATTGATTGGTGCAACAATGTCGTGGGGTAAATGTTGCCAATTCTAGTTAAGTACAGGATGTAAAAATATTAAATGCAAATATTTTGAAGGGTTACCTCATCAAACTAAACCACTTTGGAGAATTTGGCTGGAAAAGGGTAAAAAAATTGGACCTCCCATACAAATTGACTTGGTCTGCTGGTACATTTTGTATGGGAAGTAATTTATTTTTTATTTATCTGCCTATGATCGGAAAGTTGTTCAGTTTCATGGGCTGATTCATCCCTTAAAATATTTCCAGTTGATTTTTTTACATCCTGTAGGTCAAGATATTGGACTGTCCAAACAATGAAAAAAAACTAGCACTTACTTTCACACATAATAGTTACTTTAATGGGTCTTATCGCAATCGTTTTGTAGGTAACTATGCAATTTACTTGGAAACCCGACATTTTGACTAAGTTTCATCAGTCATGGTTGCAGGCCTTTTTTCCTTAAAAAACTATCACGATAAGACCCGTTAAACCATTATGTGTGAAAGTAATTGCAAGTGCTTTAAAAGATATATAATGCTTACTTAGCCTCCATGGCCCGCTTGAACCCCTCATCAAACGGGTTCGCAGCGACATTCTGCAGATCCTGGAACAGGCCCACCTCCTCGCAGTTCCTGATGAATCTGGTCGGTGTGGGGGTCTGGTCAGCTGAAAAAAATCAAAAAAGATAAGACAAGAGTTTATAGTTTATTATTTACTTCTTTTTTATCAATAATCAAATATCAAAACAATGCTTGACTAGACATGTAATTACCTAAACTTCATTGCACAGAAAGGTTACATATAAAATTATTGCATGAGATGATTATTATTGCTCAGAAGCAATTTCCTCCAGGCAATCTCAGGGCAGAGGAGAGTGATCCAAAATAATAGTGGGGAGGTAAAAATACTGAAATTCTGATTTTTTCTTTTTGTAGGAAATATAAAAAGAGAAATAAAATTTGTTTAAAAACACAATCACATAGCAAAAAGAATAGGCTACGATTTATGACTGCCCGCCTGCCTAACATGAACCCTCTTTCAGAATGCTATTGTAGGTGGTATCACCACCACCACTTAGACCATAGATTAAGCCAAGGTCAAAAACTCTTTGTCGCCTTTTGCGAAACACCCTGAGTGGACTAGGGCAGTATTCTTAGCTGCTACCACACTGCTCTTAATTAATACTACGAATAAATATTATTTGTGTGGCAGTTCAACCAAAGGAAGTTTCAACTTACCAACAAATGCTGACTTCTGTTCCAAGCCAAGCTGTAGCACCATGTCATGTTTCTTGGTATGTACATGAAGATGGTCTTCATTAGTAAACGTCATGCCACAATCAGGAATAGCACACGCGAAAGGTTTCGCTGGCTCCGACATTTTTGATCACTTTCAATTCAATTTTTTGTTCCTATGGTGTTATCTTGATAAGAGCAAGGGATTCTACCCATCTAGGTAATTCTGCCAGTGTCATTCCAGCACTGCTGCACTGGGTGATGGCTCTCGACCTCCCTGGTATGATATTTGTTGTGTTGACTTGATACACTGCACAGCACAGCACTCGCAGAAAAATACCACAAAATGCTGCTATAGTAGGTAGGTTTATAGTAGGTAGGTACCACTTATTATTGTTATACTCTTTGCTTTAAATGAAGACATTTTCGCCCCAATTTTATGGTTAAAAGAGCGAAAAACAGCGCTGTATTTACAAAATATGTAAAATATTTCCGCGATTAAGCTTCTCTTGTTGCTTTTTGTTTTTTGACAGTAGAGTGCTGCCAGACTACTCCGTAAAAAAGACCAAAACAGTATAGTGGAAGAGCCTGCCTGAATAACCTAGCCTAGCCTATCTCATCAGGTACCACGATAGGCTAGGTTTAGATCGTTAACCGAGGCTTAAACAAGTCGCAAACTCGTAAGACTCAGAGCCAATCCTGCCGAAGCATGGAAATACATAATCGATTTCTTTTTTTGAAGATATATTTTCGTAAAAATTATGTCATTAGGTACCACCATGAAAGTGGTGGCATCAGTTGACCATTTTAAAATTATGTAAAAAGAAAAAGCTTGGTCTGCCACTGCGCACCCTGCCGGAAGTGCTTGGCAGACCTCTCCAAAGATGCCTTTCCGACACCTAACCTATCTCATCGAGTACCACGACAAGATCACTCTGACAATAGATCACAAGGTCTGCCAGGCCTAAACTTGCCGCATCCTGGTGTTTCAGACATTTGAAGTTGTAGTTTCAGTGTATGAAAACTGACCTATATTTTTTTCCCCCGTGTTTGATTTTGATGGTGCCCTAATACGAAATGCTCTCCATAATAAGGAGCTTCGAGTCATATAGGACAGTTGGGTGGAGGGTCTCAATATTGTACGCAATCCTGTCAAAAGTTTGAAATGCAGGTTTGGTGTATGAGTTGGGGAAAAATCACAACAATCACAATGTGCTAACGTGTAGGTGCCTACAGCTCTGTGGGGTACCTGACTGGAGCTGATGATAGTTGATGAAGTACAACGTCAGGTCCTCACTATTTTACCTACAGTATAGTTTATTTACACGGTATATTTACAATTGAGGAAACAGAATAGTTACGAAATTAGGTAATATGAAATTATGTTTTGCAAGATCGCGAGGAAATTGTACGTATGACACTCTTGTTATTTTCTGACGGATAGTTGCCAGGTTGAAATGAGGCTGCGCGCGCCGGTCGCAACGTCACCAAGAAGTTTGGTTTGTACGATGTGGACGAACTTGGGGGTACTCCACAGGCTCCTTGCCTCCTAAAAAAATTAAACTATATACCTAGACGGGAGGCTTTTGTCAATATATCTCTTTGGTCTTTGATATATCTCCATATCTCCAATAAGGCCTCTTTTACCGCTGAAATAAGAAAGACTTCATCAGAGCTGGCATCCTTGGCTGTCTATTTGACACATATTATACATGCTAAAAAAAGTCTGGCTTCCAAGTCAAAAATGTAATGCCTTTTTCCTTGGAAGTGTCTATATAGCGGGCGCCCGCTCGATAGTCATTAAGACTATTCACCGGGGCGCCCTGCTGAATAGCGCTATGTCTATAGGTAGGCTATTGAGCGGGGCGCCCTGCTAAATAGCGCTTTGTCTGTGGTTTGGCTATTGACCGGGGCGCCGCTCCGCCGTTATTTCGACTTGTATGTAGGTATCATGGTAGATTAAGTACAGGGCAAGTGTAACCACTTTGATTTGATTTAGTAAATCTAGGTTTGTTTGACCTCGCTCGCTTATACCTACTGTCTAACTAGAAAAAAAAGACGCCAGTAGTTCATACTAATCCTTTCTCATCCATCCTCATTACTTCCTCACCCATCCTCGCCCATCCTCATCACTTCCTCACCCATCCTCATCACTTCCTCACTCAACCTCGTCATTTCCTCACCCATCCTTATCACTTTCTCACCTATCCTCACTCATCATCATCACTTCCTCGGCCATCCTCATCATTTCCTCACCCATCCTTATCACTTCTTCACCCATCCTCGCCCATCCTCATCACTTGCTCGCCCATCCTCACCCAACCTCATCACTTGAAGTCATGAGAGTGGGTGAGGATGAAGTGATGAGGGTGGTGAAAGTGATGAGAATGGGTGAGGATGAGAAGTGATGAGAATGGGTGAGGAAGTGATGAGGATGGAGGATGGGTGAGGAAGTGATGAAGATCAACGAGGAAGTGATGAGGAGGGGTGAGGAAGGATGAGGATGCGTGAAGTCATGGCGATGGGTGAGAAAGTGATGAGGATGGATGAGAAAGGATTAGTATGGACTACTGGCGTCTTTTTTTTCTAGTTAGACAGTAGGTATATTATGCGAGCGAGGTCAAACAAACATAGATTTACTAAATCAAATCAAAGTGGGTACACTTGCCCTGTACTTAACCTACCATGATACGTACATACAAGTCGAAATAACGGCGGAGCGGCGGCGCCCCGGTCAATAGCCAAACCACAGACAAAGCGCTGTTTAGCAGGGCGCCCCGGTGAATAGCCTAAATGACTATGGAGCGGGGCGCCCCGCTATATAGACACTTCCTTTTTCCTTTTTGAAGGTCTTTTCATTTAAGTGACTAAGGCCCAGCACACACGGCGCAATGCAACTGCAACGTAATTGCAACGAAACCCTTTTGAAATTATTAGTTTGAAACTCGTTTCAATCGATTTCCACACACGCAGCAACCTCACAATCAGTTCGGTTTTCTGTGAGAATAGAAGTCTGCAAAAAGTCTAGTTCAAGTGATGAAGAAGTTGTGGTTATGTATTTATATCTTCGACAAAGGAGAAGGCGTAAAAGAAGAACCATGTGGATACATCCCTACATTGATATTAATATCAACTGTCGTATGTTTCTGCCCATGCTCTCAGTCTCAGTCTCAGTTCTCCGAGAGTAGCTAGGTAATGTGTTATTATATAAACAAGGATATTTTTCTACTTCTAACACAAATTCAATGCTTTGATTATCATCGTCAGTCATTTTGTTGATGAAAAAGGCGCGTAATCCGAAGAAACGCAAACACGAGTTTCCTGCACGCCCGTTTCAATGCAACTGGTTTGTAACGCGTTTCCAACCAGTTTCATACAGGTTGCGTCGTGTGCGGTCTCTCAAAGGGGTCTATGGCTGAAACTCAAAAGTAACTAGAAGTCGCAGTTTCGTTGCAAATGCGTTGCGCCGTGTGTGCTGGGCCTAAGGGACCGTTTTATGAAACTACAATTTACAAGTTTGATTCGATGTACAATGTATATCGCTGACATTGTACATTATACAATAATAAAAAGTTATTAAACTATAGTTATTATATTACGGGTCTTTTGTCAACATGAAATGTTAATTAATAATTACAATATCTTTATGTCGAGTTATTAATTAAATTAGACCGATTTGGTAAACAGAGAGGTACAATTTATTATAGTTTGCAAGTACAATACAGTTTATACATTATGGTTAAATTTCAATAAAGCTAGCTCCTTATGGTTTAGGTACAGCTTGAGTGCCTGCATTATAAATCATAAATCGTTTATTAATTCATCAACACAGATAAAAACAAGGTGTTAGAATATAGAAGGGTAGAACTCTGTAATACTAATATATACCATACAAGGCATATGAATATTCATACAAACATAATCTTAATTATAACCACAGACTTTTCTTTTGTAATTCTACTTTTTCTATGAGAACATAATTTTTGTTAAGATTACAGCCGATGTGGTGCAGTGGTTAGTATGACTGCCTGCCACGCAGAAGGTTCCGGGTTCAATTCCGGTGGGGTCACACACAAAGTTGATATTTATCACTTTGTGTATTTTGTTCCCAGTCTGGTCAGGACATTGCAGGCTGAACCACCTGATTGTCCGAAAAGAGTAAGATGGTTGTGTGCTTTAGATGGGCATGTTAAACCGTCCGTCCCGGTTGCTGTCTATGATGGCAGTCGTTACACAACCATGTCAGAGGCCTGCTACTTGCAGGCAGTTAAAAAACTCTGACTCCAGGGTTCATCGGGTCGTTGAATGACTCGGTGTTCCACACGAAGAGGGAGAGAGAATTAAGATAAAGGTATAATTTTTTTGGTTCTAGTTTAAATTGTATAATGTTTCGCATACTAACTAATTGTGATACCCTACCTGAACAGGGCGCATGTAGGTACTCATGCTATGTAATATTTTTAAGACCCTTTATACTGTACATGAAAGCAATACAATTTAATTGAATTAAATAAAATTGTCATATTATTATTAAAACACTAAAAGTGCTACAGGTAAAGGAAATAGTAAACATATAAATTAAAAGTCATCATAATTATTTAAGAAAATTGACAATATTTAATAATAAAATAATATTAGGTATTATTTATTGAGTATAGTTCATATAAGCACCCTTGACAAATACGTTTGATCCTAGCAAGCCATTGTCGCACGATTTTATGATGATGATGGAATAAAATGCTGAGATTTTGGTTATTTGCGTCATTTACGATCGGCTACTTAGGTATGATAATATAGATGGCCATGTTAATGGTTTTGTCTTTTCGAAAACCCTTTTGTTCCTTCACTATTTAAAACATTGGTTTAAGCAGTTATAGACTATCAACATTTTTGCTAACTATAAAAGTAGGTGGTCATTTATTTATTTAGATACAGTGTATTTAGACCCTGTTTCAATATTAAGTTTCTTATGACACACATTGGTAATATTATAGGTTCATTCTACCTTTTACACTTTAAATATTGCAAGTAATTAGGTGTAAATTATGACCTAAAGGAAAGTTTTTTATAAGGAAGGAAAAAGAAGTTCTGAGATATGAAATACGTTTAATATGCATCTTTCTGAATTCACACAAATTTTCTTAAAAAGTAAAACAAAAATTTAAAAGCAGTGCCGCAAAAAGTAGTGCACACTATTGTACATGCGTCAATCAAAAACAATACTAGGTATGTAATGTAATTAAAATGTCATTCTACCTCTTCCAAATGTTGCATTGATACGATATTTAATTTGACTATGGTAATCATCATAATTCAACGAGTTACGAAAAGAGCACACTTGAAGAATTGTAGTACATTTTCACAAACCTTATATTTTAATAAATTAGTACAAAATTGCATTTTATTACGTGCATTCGAAGAAGTTAAATGATGATGCGATTAAAACTTAGAGTCGTTAGGACCCCTAACAGAGTTGAAGTATGAGGTGTAGCGTTCTGGAGAGTAGCCATGGAGTTTGACGTGATAAGGTCTATCAACCCCGGATTCGGAGTCGAGACCACGGTTGAGCGTCGGGAACACACTAGAGCGCTTCTTTCTTCTGGGTGACTCCTGCATCTGCTGGCTGGGGTAGGGGTCTACATATCTCCTTCCGTTAATGTCGTTGCCATCCGCTGTCGAAAATATTGATTACCAAATGAATACTTAAATCAAAACTCTATTTTATATTCGTAGATGACTGGATGACGCGATGAAGCGTTTTGTACCAATCATTGTTATGCTGTGCAAGTGTGTTGAGGTAAACCAGAATGTTAATTTTCTCATTTGTTGTTCACAAGTTGAAAGTGCCATCAAAGCCTGATTTATTACTTACAATGACGCTTAGACCACTAGACGTCATAAGTATCATCATAGCACTATCAAAATAATACCCAAGAAAAGACATAGCATGCTCCATTTCTATGTCACATGGATCATGTTACTGTGCTGAAAATAATTATATTTTGCCCATATTGATCTCATCGTATGGGTCACAATAGTGCAGAATCCATTGAAAGTTTCTGACCAGCAGCTGATTAGTTTCAATGGATGGAAGACCTCAATGTAAATATCATACAGTAAAGTTTGTAAGGTTGTTTTTAAAGACAAAATTACATGAATAATCATCGTTGCTCCTTACTGGTTTTGAAGATTGAAATACGATCAACTTCCTGGATGTTGCTGAAATTTAGCCTTAAAATGTAACTTAAAATAACAGATAATTAATTAATGCCCTGTTTATAAGCTCTACTACACCTAGGAGTCTCAAATTAATACATTCTACTGACTCAGCGAGACAAAATAGATCCTGACTGGCCTCCGAAATGGGCTCTGTTTACTGGTGCCTGAGCTATCATGAAAATATCAATTCTGTTAAAAAAATACTGGCTGATACAGGTTTTTGATTGTTATAGCATTCATTTAACCAAAACTACTTTGTACTTCAGTTATAAAGATAATCATGACTATGAGATCTAGCACAAGCGCCTTTTGAAACTTAAGAATGTTAGGTATACTGGTTACTGGAATGGTATCTAGATGTTTGGCATAGTATAGTCGGTATTTTTTGACTTTACGATACCCTTACAATACACCTACTGTACGGATATTTACATTGAGCGGATACCTTAATTCGCTTGCCTGCTCCTCTGCTGTTGTATATACCAGCGGCTGGCTGATTTTGAGGCTCACCCCCGACTGTGTTCTGCTGTATGGCTCCCATGCCCACGACCGCTGGGTTAGGCTCGTTCTGCTGACCCTTCCACGGCCTGGAATAAATAAATTCATGGCACAACAATACTTTTCAGCTGTTCATAATTCAAATATACTTCTCAGAGAAAAAAAAATACTAAATTGGAAAATTTTATCTTGAAAAGAAAGGTTTATTCATGATCAAATAGATTAATTTTGCAACTGAACAGAGAGTGGATTATTTTTTAAATCTATCCCATCAACTTTTAGTAAAGAACTTATTTATCTGTCAGTTAATAATTAAGTTATCATACTTGTCAGGGAAAAGTTCTCCAGGCTGACCCCTGGTCTGCACGATCCTTTCTCCATTCACCTCCACCACACATCTTAGACGTGCACAGCATGTCGGAAATTCTGAAAATAAAGTTAATCAATTTGATATTTCAACCAATAGCAGTAACTAATTATTAACTCATTATAATCATTTATTAATTTTGAGTTTTCACCTTTTTCTGAAACGTTACTACACCACATACTTACCAACATTTTCATCTTCAATGTACTCGTGACATTCTAACGCGTTTTCAGGAATTTTCGGTTTTCGGCATCTAGAAGAGAAAATCACGCAATAACTGAGTAAAACACAATATGTTATGAAAAAGCGTAAAAGCGTTACTCAGTCAGAAGATTGCAAAAACTAGTATCCACCACTGTTGAAGACTCACATTTTCCAATATGTATAATCTTCATTTTATAGATATATTTTTCATATGATGCTTGCTTACCCTACAGCTGCTATGAAATATTTTCCATCACGAATCTCGCATCTGTATCGATGGCATGTATAGTGATCTGACCATTCTTGCCAAGGCTGATAGCCTTTTCTGGAATATTTATCTACACAAGCTTGGTCTGTAAAAGAAGAAGTATTATGATATATTTATTCATCATACATAATAGTCTTATTTCAAAATCAACGTTAGATATTACTCACAACTGACATCCTCCGCAGAAATTGCCGGAAATACTAAATAAATAGTAAATATAAGAATACCGGTCTGCATCTTTACGATAGACACAGCTGAAAAGACAAAAAATGTGGTAATTTCTCTTATATTAAAAAAAAAAGACTAAAAGAACACACAATTATATACCTTCTACTATAAATTTTATAATTTAATTGAATACACAGTTCACCTTCTGTGTTGAGACACTAACACTTGAATGATTGATATTCGAAAAATTCACGGTACAAATAGAGGTTCATCGCAGAAATATTTGGAAAACAATAAGAAAGAATACACTTTTGTTTACACGGAACTCTAAATATTATGACTGGTGATTTCAACTAACTTTGTGTATTGTGATACTCAACACGGAAGAAACATTACAAAAAGTCTTTGTTTAATTTCCTCACGGAACTCAGCTTCGCAAAATACATAACAAAGTTAACAACATGTTCTTCCTGAAAATACTCATAAATGAATATTTCATACAATAGTGTTCTTTTTGGCAGTGCAGTGAGTAATTTTTGTTAGCATTAGGCCTAACGAAATTCGGAAGCTTAAGCGTTATTGTAAGTACGTACGTTATTATTTAAAAAAGAAACCTTTATTTCAGAATGATTAATCTCTTTTCGCTGATGATATATCAATAGTTGTTACATCAAGAAAAAACGCATAAATAATCGTTCATGAGATTAATATAAATAATGTAGTAAAATTAATAAGAAATGGTTAAATAACAATAATTTGCAAATCAATATTAATAAAACAAATTGTGTGAACTATAATAATATAAATTATTTAGAATGGCCAAGTAATAAAGGAAACTAGCTGCGTAAAGTTTCTTGCACTCAGTTTAGACAATGAATTTAAATGGAAAACTCACATAGATAGATACACACATACCTACATGTTTTTATAGATACACACATTGATGTTAGTATTTATTTAAATAAACGCAAAAACTAGAAACTGGCATTCTTATAAATTAAAGTTTTTCTAATAAGTTCTTATTTGCTATAAAAATAATTCATAGTTAATGAAACTTCCACATTAATCACATGCACAATTTATGTACATTTACAAATGAATTGTTTTCGAAATGTACTTGTAATTGTAATTTTATTAAACGACCCCATTTATTTAAAAGTAAGCTTACCCATTTTTTACTAATTCCTTAGTATTTCTATTGTCCACTATCAGACCCCTTTCATCGTTGACTGAACTAAGCTACAGTATCGAGTTGTGTTCATTAAAATCGGATCAATAGAACATTGTTCTGGCGTTCTTCGAAATCGCATATTGTTGTAATCGGACCAACTTTTGTATTTCTTGTATATTGTTGCAAACAGATCCAGAATGGTAGATGCCTAGTCTGTATCATGTTCTATCTGTTAAGACAGAAAGGACCAAGGAACGAACCATTGGTTTGTCTTTTCAAAGGGTGATCATATTGCTATCTACCTACCTCAATGATCCTTATATTATCTTTCCCCTCTTCAATAACCAGCCCAACCAACCAAACTGGGGACTATCACATCACATAAGCGTACAATACTTTATGGCCTACTTACGCTACTTACAAATTCACACTTATAATACAGGGTGTTAATTGAAATGCATGCCATAGCTTCAGGGTAGGTTTAGTATCGATAAAGGATGCCGTAAAATATAATAAAAAAAAGCCAGACACGAAAAAAAAAACTTGGCTGACATTTGATTCAAATGCCTATATCTCAGCCGAAATTCGTTCAATCTCAATGTTGTTTAGACGAAAGTACTTGTATGGGCACTCTCTAAACAACAACAACATCAAAAATTTATCTTTCAAAGAAAAACGATTTGACTAAATACGAAAAAAAAAATTTTTACTTGGATTTTATTCAATATTTTTTTACGGCATTCTTATACGGCACAAAACGTGTTACGCCGACCCCAAGTAATTGGGATAAGGGTTGGAAGATGATGATGATGATCCTTAACCTACCCTGAAGCTACGGCACGCATTTAAATTAACACCCTGTATAATACTAATACATACAGTTCCCGTCTCGTGATCCCATTTCCTTGCTCATAGCTTAAAAGTCTAGTAGCCAAGCTACGCTAAGCTATTAAAAAAAACATTGTCCTGAACCATTGCCAGGTTGTACCTAATCAGATGGTTTTCACAGTTTTTTCAACAAATTGTCCCCTTTTGTCTGTTTGCATTACTTTACATCCGCGATCCTTTTTGCGACGCTTTAGTTAGGCTAGACAAAGCGTCTTTTGGTCTAGAAAATAATGTGTCTATTCATTGTGTACCAACGGTTACAGTGAAATTTTACGCTTGCTCTGCAGTCTGTTTCACCTACATCCTGCATTTACTATCTACAAAACAGTATTTCAGTCATACACAGTTTACTTACATCATGAAAAATAATTTAACAAACAAAATCGATTTCAAAAATAGGCTCCTTTTAGACTAATTTATTTCCTTTTATTACGTAAAACAGTCAGAGCAGTCTGGCAGCACTATCAATCTGTCAAAAAACGCTACAAAACTACTGCAGTTTGTGATCCAATTTATATTTTAAATTAATTGTATTTAGGATATAATTACACTAGAAAGGAAAACGAACGTAGAAATAAGGATAAATACATAGTTCCAATGAGGTAAGCTTTGAATCATGATCGTAACGTAGTAATTTAGATGATATTTTTATTTTTGTTGTTGTGGGTATAAAAAGGGGTGTAACATCAATTTTTTAATGGCTTTTATCATATTACTCTGTATTATAATGTATTTAACTGCGTTGCTGGAAGTTCAGCTTACTATAGTTGTATAGATACACTTAAAAATTCATTATTTGGTAAGAACCTTATTTCCAAACACACTTGTAATTTTTCATTTTTTTCTCTATTAGACCATACTTTATGTGTCTGAAAGCTTAATTAGCTAAAGAAATTAAGAAAAATGCTATGCATAAACCAACGCTCGAACCCAATTCAGCCAGGATTTAAGCCCCGGTCAATGCATGGCTTTTATTTCAATTTCTTAATTTCATTTATAGTCACAATATAGCACTGTGAGTGCATTAAAATAAATAAAAATAAAATAAAATAAGCCTTTATTTCTGACAAAAATAGTAACAATTTTCATTAATTTCATTCCATTTCTAATAAAAATATATTGACATGCATTACATTGCATTAAAATACCAATAGGTTAAATAAGCTAAAGAATAAAAAATGAAGAATAATAATTATGATTATGAGGATACTTAGTAATGCCTGTTTTCCGATTTAGTTTCAGGGATGTCTGTTTTCTTTATGAATAATGCCTGTAGAGCTGAAATCCTTTTTTTGTTACATTATGAAAAAAAAACTACTTTAAGCTTGTATAAAAAAAAATGCCCGTTACTTTACATAAATATTTTTCGTAAAAAAAATAGTAGCATGCTTATAGTGTAGACTTGAATTTCATGATTATGAAAAAATAATTATGCATTATTCCGAAAGAAAACATCATCATCATCATCAGGAGAAATACATTTAGGGATTCCTCTTAATTACTTTGCTTCTTTAACAAAATTAATTTATTTTATTTTTTACTTTTTTATGCTTATGTCATGTCGTGTCGGCTTAGAATGGGTGGAAAGTGGGTGTCTTAGGAAGCAACTAAGGGATTTGTAAGTTGATGTATTGCAATTTTAGAAGGCAGGTTGACTACCTGTCGCCATACTTAAGTGTTCTGTATTATATTTAAGTTCTTTTGGTGTACAATAAAAGCATATTGTATTATATTGTACTCATGCACAGTCTTCTAATTGACTCTCAAACTTTTGTCAGATGAGGTGTAAATGGATATATTTTACAGCCATTTGCACTCTGCCTACCCCACAAGGGAAAGAGGCGTGATACTAATGGCTTATGGAGCCTTATGCATACTCCTTATTAGGGGGGTATCGGCAATGCAGAAACACAACCAACTACTCCATACAGGGTGTTAATTTAAATGTGTGCCATAGCTTCAGGGTAGGTTTAGTATCGATAAAGGATGCCGTAAAAAATATTTAAAAAATCCCAGACACATAGTTTTTTTACTTGGCTGACATTTGATTCAAATGCCCAAATCTCAGCTGAAATTTGTTCAATCTCAAAGTTGTTTAGACAAAAGTACTTGTATAATGGGCACTCTCTAAACAACAACAGCGTCAAAAAAATATTTTTCAAAAAATGTTTTGCCTAAATCCGAAAAAAAAAAAATCTTATTGACTTTGGATATTTTAAATTATTTTTAAGGCATCCTTAATTGATACTTAACCTACCTTGAAGCTATGGCACGCATTTAAATTCACACCTTGTATAGGTAGTCAGTGAAACTCATTACTTTCTCACAAGTTATGGTTACAAAACAATAGTGTGAATGCCCTAGATTCGGTTTGATGCTTGCTTCTCATTGGTATTCAGTGGGTACTATTAGTAGTATATCAACCTGCTACTTTAAGAAGTCAAAGTATGCTGGTTTCTCATATATATCATATTGATTATTCATTTGTAGTGGATAGTCTGGGTGTCTTCTATGTATGATATGTATTTATTTACAAAAAGAAGTATCAGTATATCAGTTGTGCCGTATAAAAATGTTGCGCCGACCCCAAGTAATTGGGATAAGGGCAGGAAGATGATGATGATATCAGTTGTCTAGTTCCCATAGTACAAGCTTTGCTTAGTTTGGGGCTAGATGGCGCTGTGTGTCTCGTCCAGGGATATTCATTTATTTATCATACATACACAAATTACGCCTGTATCCCTTGTCGGGTAGGCAGTGCGTTATTCTAAAATAGTAGCTATCGATGCACCGCTAAAACTCGTATACGTATGTCGTACGCCTTTTGCTATGTAGTACCTGGTTGTCCGAGATTACTCGATTTTTTACCAGAAGCCGTTGTTAGTTTATGGGAAACTTCCAAACAAGGGGGGAAAGCAACGATTATTGGTAAATGAAACCTATTTAGATCGATTTATAACCCCCGAAAACGCCTTGATAAGAAATTTTGATAAAATCGTTGGAGCCGTTTCCGAGATCCTGATTAACCACCACCAAAAACCCTCGAGATCCTTAATCGCCACTTACGTAAAGTAATGGGGTGTTGTTTTTCTATGCTCGTATCATACTTACTTATGTAGGACATTTTTGCATTTCTCTGTCTGTCTTTCGTGAAATGATTCAAGAGGAATGTTTAAAACACTTAAATTATTGTTTAAAACGGGATTATTACCGTGATTAGATTTTTGTTTACCTCGATATTTCGGGGCGGTTGCACGCTCCATGGTCACGAGTAGACTGGCTCGGCGAGTGATGTCATCTTTCTAAGGGCAAACATATCTGTCTACCCTCTTTCAGATTCGTCGACAGCGTTCTATTCTATTACTAGAATCACTACTAATTGTCAAACAATAATTTAAGTGTTGTGAACAACTGTGAAAACCTGAAAACTTACATAGAGGAATGTTTATATATATATTAACACATGCCAGGAAAATGCCTTTTTTCGTCGCGTGAAAATGAGTTGCAGTTGATATAAAAATGTTATATTGTTGCAGCAACTTCAGATCTCGGCAAGTCAATGAAGAGGAGTCGTTGTCCCAGTCCTCGGACGAAAAGATGGACACCGGGTCAGAGTCTTTCAGGTACAGTATCACTAGGGTGTTCATACCTATCTTCTTCTTTTCGTGTGGGACACCGAGTCGTTCAACGACCCGATGAGCCCTGGTGTCAGAGTTTTTCAACCGCCTACTGCAAGTAGCAGGCCTCTGACATGGTTGTGTAACGACCGCCATCATAGACAGCAACCGGGACCGACGGCTTAACGTGCCCATCCGAAGCACGGAACTATCTTACTTGCGGACAATCAGGTGGTTCAGCCTGCAATGTCCTAACCAGACTGGGAACAAATTCACAAAGTGATAAATATCAACTTTGTGAGTGACCCCACCGGGAATTGAACCCGGAACCTTTGCGTGTCAGGCAGGCATACTAACCACTGCGCCGCATCGGCTGTCAAGTATGTCGCCATACCTATTACAAAACAGGAGTTAAAAACTTCATAACTCGATAAAATAAGTATTTTATCGAAAATACGCTAGTATAGATTGAAGTACTTACACATCATCATCATCATCATCATCATCATCCTCTGCTCACATCTAGGGTTGCCAGGTCCTCATACGCAAAAGCCGGACAGACCTGCGAGTTTGACCTAACATTTGGGTAAAAAATCCGAACACCGAGCTTTTTAGGGTTTCGTAGTCTACTAGAAACCCTTATCATTTCGGTAAGTCTGTCTGTCTGTCTGTATGCCGCGCCCTCATAACTCCGTCAGTTTTAGAGCTATCGACATCAAATTTGGTGTGAAGATAGATCGTGTTGACCCAAATTTAGAAACGTTAAGAAAAAATATTTTAAATGTTTTTTGGACCCCCTCCCATACATGGCAAAGGGGGACAAAAAAATTTTTTCTTCTTCTTTAATATTGAGTAGGGTATCGTTGAAAAGGTCTTTTAAAATTAAGGGAGGTTTCTTTGAAACAAAGACACTAAAATGTTTCTGTCTCGAGATATTTGCTTTTAAAAGGGGCGTTTTTAAACCATAATTTGTTCTAGCTGTAACTCCTAAAGTATAAACGCTAAAAATTTGAAAATATATGGAATATACTTCTCAATCTGCAGTTACCATGAAAACTATAACGGATACTGTACCACGAAAGATTTCAGAAAAATAAAAGTATTTCTATTTGCGGTTAGTAATCACTAATCATACAGCTGCAAACAAACCAGCAACAAAATTAACTTTGTAACGCTGAATATCCTGATATTTAAACGTTGACTACGAAACCCTATTTGTGTCTGACACGCTCTTGGCCGTTTTTGTTACCAATTTTTAATAAAAAGTGTAAAACTTGCTTTTTTTAGTAGTAGGTTTTGTAGTCTACTAGAAACCCTTATAGTTTCGTCAAGTCTGTCTGTCTGTCTGTCTGTCTGTATGCCGCATCCTCATATCTTCGTCAGTTTTAGAGCTATCGACATGAAATTTGGTGAGAAGATAGATCGTGTTGACCCAAATATAGAAATGTTGAGAAAAAAATATATTAAATGTTTTTTGGACCCCCTCCCATACAAGTGAAAGGGGGGCAAAAATTGTTTTTTTTTTCTGTAATATTAAATAGGGTATCGTTGAGTTTAAAACTAAGGTGAGGTTTCTTTGGAAAAAAGTCACTAAAATGTTTCTGTCACGAGATATTTGCTTTTAAAAAGGGCGTTTTTGAATTTGTTCCAGCTGTAACTTCTAAAGTATAAACGCTAAAAATTTGAAATAAATATGGAATATAGCTTACAATCTGAAGTTACAATGAAAACTATAACGGATACTGTACCCTTAAAGGTTTAAGAAAAAATGAGTTTTTCTATTTGCTGTTGGTCATCATACTGCTGCAAACAAACCAGCAACAAAATTAAGTTTGTAATGCTGAAAAACCTGATATTTAAACGTTGACTACGAAACCCTATTTTTGGGCGTGTCTGACACGCTCTTGGCCGGTTTTTTGTCTTAACATTTGTGTTTAGTTTCGTACCATACGCGCGTTTTGTTGTTTCGCGCCATTTCGCCTGACAGACCGCGACCTGTGACGTTGACGCCCGGCCGACGCCATTCCTTTGTTCGTTAGTTCGTTCGGGAATCACGCGGCCGCCGGCAATATAACCTCACTTTTTGTCACTCGCGCGACCGGTGTTAGGCACATATTTTAATGTAGTTTGGTGTCTTTATTATTTCGTGTGTGCTTTTTCCATCAGGGAAGAGTTCCCTGTCCAGTGTGGAAGTTAAGCCTATACAATTACCAATTGTTCGGTGGATTTCTCATGCGGGGAGAAATTCTTTGGTTTACGCGTCTTGTACAGCAAACGCTTTTGCTGTCGCAAATCATAGTGAATAGTGGAGAAATCTCTTGTTATTTGTGTGTTAAAACATTAAGTTTAAACATTGAGTGATATCTATATTTGATGTCGAACTGAATAATAGTGGTGGTAAAGGTCTTCGGTTGGATGTTGGAGCGGCGGATTGCAGTCCGGAGCTGGTATCCAGTGGCAGTGAGTCATAGTGTATTGATTTTCCTATCCAAATGTGCTCCAAAATTTCTGATACCTTTTTTCCCGTCACACTTGACTCATAAGGGAACAGCGGCGACATACTTGCCAAACGGTAAGCAATTCGCTGTTAGGTTCTGTATAAGTACGTTAATTGCAGTGATTTAGCAACATTACGTGGAGGTCACCACCCTGATGACCTTTAGTACAACCGGAACTTTGATACATTTACTTTAGATATGAGCTGCAGTAGTGCAGTAAAATATTAGTCACCTGGTAGGAAATTAAGGGTCGTTGCAGACAAATCCCAAAATTTCTCGGCCGGAAATTTTCCGGAACGAAAATTTTCTCATTAAATTTATTTTATTTAGCTATAGTAAAGAGCACTACGAATCGTAGTCAAATGTTGTTCCGAGGCTGAT
Organism: Phthorimaea operculella; assembly: GCA_024500475.1. Taxonomy (NCBI): domain Eukaryota; kingdom Metazoa; phylum Arthropoda; class Insecta; order Lepidoptera; family Gelechiidae; genus Phthorimaea; species Phthorimaea operculella. The sequence continues at coordinate 1,417,492 of JANFCV010000129.1, read as the reverse complement.
CGACCATTTAGTTTTAGATTTTAAGATAACTTTAATTTGCTTCCACTGCGCTAAGATCAGCTTCGGAATCAAACAATTTGGGAAAAAAAATCCGGACACCTTGCATATTTGAAGAATTTTGGCCTGAAAAAAAAAAATTACCGGGATTTTTTGATTGTATTGCAATAAAACAAAAGCAAAACCAACTTGTTTGGCCGCGGCCGCCGGCCTCGTTCGTTTGCCGCGCCGCGCGCGATTTGGTCTCGATACATTTTCGAATTTGAAAAGTCCTACCTAAATCCCACAACTAAATCCTAACAGGCCGGACGCCGCTTAATTTGGCCGGACAGGCAATCAAAAATTCTACGTATGTCCTGCTTCCTAACACTTGGCAACCCTGCCCACATCCACCCACTGCAGAGGCCTCTTCTCTACAGCACCAATTCTCACGGTCCTGTGTCACCCTCGTCCAGTGAGAGCTTAGATAGAGTATATATAAGCAAGCTATAGAGTGCGCATTAGGCCCCGCGGCGTACTGTCAAAGCGAAAGCAGTTGCTCCCTAGATACAGACGTCATATGTATGAGAAGTTATAGATGTTCAGTAGTGCTGTCACTGGCGTTTTGCTACTGACAGACAGAGAGGTGGCGCCCAGACTACTGACGTCAGTTCTAACTTTTTAGATGCACTCTATAGCCCTGTAAGCTTGACGAAATCGTCGGACTATCGAGCATGTGGTCTGCCCACAGACCTTTTCGCTCCTCTTGTCGGTACTTGTCGATCGTCACTCCGTCTCGCCAAGTGTCTTACAGATAGCGAAGCTTATTTACAGAGTGTCAATAAGAAAATGATATCTGTAGGTACTTCAATCTCGGCTCGCAGAGTTTTGATAAATTACGTGTTTGTCAAGTTATAAATAACCCTGAAGCTTAAAAGGCACCTTAAGTGTTTAAAAAAATACGGCAAATATGTTAGATAATAAAAGGGTTTAATTTATTTGAATTTTTCGACCAATGTTCATTGGCGAAAGTTGTCCAATTTCATTGGCTAGTTTACCCCCGCAATTTTAGCGGATTGTTATTTTTTACCCGACTGCCTCAGAAGGAGGGTTATTTATCTTCCATCTCAATAAAGAATATGTTATGTTATGTATGATATTGATGAGGTATTATATCCCACAAACAGATCACAAGAGACGCCAAATTCGACTCTATCATCAGACTTCGAAGACAAAAGCGAGGCAAACGTACTTCGCCTCCAAAACCCCGACAATGGTGTCCTACGTTTGTCCGAACCGGACGACGTTTTGCCGAAAAAGGAGTTGACCGATAGCTTCGTGAAAAAGATGTCTAATCTCCATTTGGAATCGCCGTTGAGACCCAAGGTTTTGGGGCTGAACGATGCGAAGAAAACTGCCTTGGTGATGACCACAGATCATCCGCTTATGGTAAGCAGTAGTTACTAAGTATCTTATTATGTAGTACTAGATGCTATTTCACCTCTTACTATACGCGTTGAAATTTTACTAGTGACCGATAGCGATAACTCATAATCGGCTGGTGATAAGGAACAACTTTCCCCAATATACATAGTTCGAAATATGAAAAAAAAAATTGGACCTCCCATAGTAACTTAAATCCCTCAGCTGATTGTCAATTTTGTATTTTAGGTAAATTTTTTTTTCATGTTTTGTTGTTCCTTCGGGAAAGTTGTTCCTTATCACCAGCCGATTCTGAGTAATTGTTATCGGTCACTAGTAAAATTTGCCCCGGAGATGGACTGTTTTGTATGAACGGTGGTCCTTCTTTTTACTCAACGGCCTCAGAAGCAGGGTTAATTTTATCTTCATAATAATATTGTCAACCTTTCAGATAACAAGTCCGGACGACTACCCCGACGTGATACCAAAAAAACAGCCTGAACAAGACCTGAGCCTGTCCAGTATAGAAGACGACCGCCAAGATACCAACGGATACAGCATATACAGCCCTAATATAAACAACTCCAAGAACAACTTGTATTTTAGGTACGTTATTATTATTACCGTGTGATGCCAGCTTTGAATAGCATCACTCCATTTATTTTATAGTCTTAATAGTCTTGTCTAACATACAACAAGACAACCGCCCTGATACTAATGGATATAGTATATACAGTCCTAATATAAACAACTCCAAGAACAACTTGTATTTTAGGTACGATATTATTATTACCGTGTGATGCCGGCTTATTATAGCATCACCTCATTTGTATTAGGCTGTCCAGCATAGAAGACGACCGCCCAGACTCAAAGGACTAACCAACTAAACTAGAGAGACTTAACAATTCAAATAATAATCTGTATTTACCCGACTGCCTGGAGGAGGGTTTTGTTTTTCGAGAGTATGTATGTATGTTTGTATGTGGACAAGAAAATTCTTTTTCACTGGCTACAGCCCAAACGGGTAGTTAGATTCTGATATATAAGGTGTCGTTAGATTCGTCTCAGCAGCGCGAGTGACACTGGCTATATTAAAAAATTATAGACACAAAATAGCGGATTTTTAGAGCAAAATCATCATCATCATAACAGCCACAATAAAGTCCACTGCAACACTGAACATGGGCCTCCCCCTATTAGGAGGGTATTTGCCATACTCACCACGCTTGGCAGGCGGGTTGGTGAGCGCAATGCAAGATGTTGCAATGCGATTGTGAAATTCAACCAGGGATTGAACCTCTGGATGAATTTATCCCTTAGTCGCCTCTTACGACACCCACGGGAAAGATATGGGGTGATGACATTCTAAGCCGGCATCACACGGCACAAAATACTACTTTAAAACTTACCGCAATCGGGATTTTTTGTTTTTTAACACATCTACTTGTTTAGGTATTTAATCTTGCATTTTTTTCTAGCGCAGGCAGAAACCTGTTACATTCGCTAACCCTCTAACCAACTGGGCTACCGCGGTTCATCCGTAACCTTTAAAATCAAGCAAATGCATTATTAGCATTTAATTAATATACTCATTTTCGTAGGTTACAGATAAGCCGCGGTAGCCCAGTTGGTTAGAGGCGTCATAGCGAAAGCTAGGTTTGAATTCTGATCTGAATGAAAACATCTTATTATATTATTTTAGCGAGAACTTCACAACGGCGGAAAGTTTCCTATGCGAGAGTAACAAGTCGCCTGATGTAGCGAGAGTTAAACAGCAGAGGAGGAAGATAATACCCAGGTAATCATAAACATCATCATCATTTGGTCAAGTAAATACTCATCTAAGTCAGTTATTTTGTGCCGTGTGGTGCCGGCAGAATAGAATAGCACCACCCTCTCTCTTCCCGTGAATGTCGTAAAAGGCGACCGAGGGATAAACCCGACCCAAACAGCCAGGGCCAACCCCATTACAAAAGCATTCCCAAGGAGGGTTGACGTCTGGTAGGCGGCCGGTCGTAAAATTAAGCCAAATCCTTTGCAACACGATTTTGTGTTCAACAAAACGTGTTGCGCCGACCCCAAGTAATTGGGATAAAGGCAGGAAGATGATGAGTCAGTTATTTCGGGGGAGAGAAGGGGTGAATTGAGGGCAGATTTAGGGGTGCATTCAGGGGGTAAGAGGTCTCTCTTGAGGGTGGTTTGAGAGGCAAAGTTTATTTGGTAAGCAAGAAAAGGGGCATATTTAATGCGAACTGCTAAGGAGAGGAACTCCCTGCCTGCGGATCTGTTTCCGGAACGTTATAACCTGGGCCTTTTCAAGGCGAGAGTGAATAGGCATTATCTGGGCGAGCATGTTCCATCATCGTCTGCATCGTCACTTAACATCAGGTGAGATTGCGGACAAATGCTGACCCATTGTTTATTTTAAAAAAATCGATGGACAAAGTTCTTGATTGGAAACCAAGATAAGGCCATAATTTGAGGGTGACAATTTGGCGACAATAATAAGTTATTGAAGGCAAAAAATGGACTAATTGAGGGTCGGAAATGGTATGAATTGAGAAGTAAATAAAAAAGGCGCGCAAACAAATTGTCTAAATGCTATTTCTTTTCAGATTCGTCGAATCGCCACCAAAGCACACTCTTAACCAGGTCGACAACACACCGCACAAGGTTCTAGGCCGTATCGTGACTGAGAATAGAGACGAAAGTGCCATAACCAAGTATGTCGAAGAGAGGAATAAGAAGCTTACTTGTCATAGTACGCCGAAAACCTCGGTGGAGGAGGATGATGATGCTAATTCTAGGGTAAGTTGCTGTAATATAAATTTAGGTGCTAAATTTTATGTTAGATTTCTGCCTACATACTAAATCAGGAATCAAAAATTAAAACAGAAACAGTAAGGTTAAGGGCCGGCATTATAATTCTAATGCCAAAACATTAAATTAGAAGTGAATATAAAAAAATCAGAATAATAACGTACATTTACATTAGAAAAAAGATACGTAACCAGAGATATTTTATTACTGAAATTTGTTCAGTTTCATGGTCTAAATAAACCCTATTTTCTCTGGCGAACGTTCTCCCTTTTCATAACACATCCCATGTTTTAAAATCGGTTGCTAGAATTTCAGTAACATTTCACCTTACATGAGTGTGAATGTAAACAATAGGTACTCAATTTTCATTTCATTCCTGTTATCGTATAGAGTTGAACTTTGTAAGGTTTCATAACAATGCGCAATTCGCAATGAAGTTGAGACTATTTTGGTTCTTTTTGCCAGCATTTACAGTTTGGTACTTAGATTTTACTGGTGTACTTAAAAAAAGAAAAAAAAAGTTTTTATTTTAATTTGATTCATATAGCATGACAATTTGTTGATAAAATTCCTGCACCTTGATAATGAAATTAATAAATTTGAATTTCGATGTAAACCTTTTTGCATTTTAAAACTTTTTGTTAAAGCTAATACTTAAAAAACAACACGTAGACTTACGTTGATTCCTTTTTATTCTAAAAATCTGCTATACTGTACCAGGCAGTTTTAATGTAGATGTATTTTTTAATGGAACTTTTTTAGTATTTAATTTGTACCTAATTTGTTTCCAGGTGGCACAGTGGTGTGAGTCGACGCAGCTACGAACCGGTCCCAAGTTCGATTTACCCATCGAACTATCAACCAACGTTGCAGTTAATAATGTAAGCATTATATTTTTTAAACTGTTATGTTCAAAGATAATAAAACGTATAGTACCGTCATTCGAATAGGTAATATTTGACAGCTGTCAAAATCATTTTAATGCTATGACTATGACATAAGGTCTATTTTTCTTTGTTGACATGTTTCCTAGTATGGATTTCACAGTTGTCAAATATGGTCTATTCGAATGACGGTATTATAACAGTTGTCTCCTTACTAAACTATTAGAGGCCAGCTCAGCAGTTTCACTCGCTACCGCTACTTGATGTTTTCCCGTGGGAATAAGATGTTTTCCCTTGGTAAAAAGTAAAGTAGCCTGTGTTACTCGAGAGTTTCGAAATTTATCGGCATACAAACGAAATAAAAAATTAAATTGAATACCTATTTATCCCTTTATGTTAATTTACTGTGTATTACAAAACAACCAATAAAGCTGAAAGGCGGTCAAGGTACCTATGGAACTGAACAACTCTCCCCATGGACCATAGGTCGAAATACGAAAAAGAATTTGAACCTCCCATACACAATAAACTCAATTTGTATGGGAGCTTTATTAATTGTGTTGTAACACATTGTATATAGGGTGATTTTTTTCTAGTGACCGATAGCGAAAACTCAGATCCGGCTGATGATAAGGAACAACCTTCCCCAAGGAACATAGGTTAAAATATTTAAAAAAAATTTACCTCCCATAGTATCTCAAATCAGTTGATCGGCAATTTTGTATGGGAGGTCCAAATTTATTTTTTCATACTTGGACCTATGTTCCTTGGGGAAAGTTGTTCCTTATCACCAGCCGGTTCTGAGTTTTCGCTATCGGTCACTAGTAAAATTTCACCCTATATATTTTGTATTTCTCTGTTTCTCAAGGACCTAGAATCCCCAGACGTGATATCATCGCCCTCGCGCTCCAATCGGTCCCTATACGAAGCCCTATTGGAGCCCCATACAGGCCGCGTGGCGCTTCGCCCCACCCAACCCAGAACAGGGCACACCGAATTACGACCCAGTCCAAATAATCGGAGAAAGATACAGCTGGTAAGTTTTCGCATAGGAAACCCGTTTTCCCATGGGAAAAGTTAGGAGTTAGTTCGCTTTTGCAATGGGAAAAACAGTATTTTTGTGGATAATAGTAGATTTTACCATGGGAAAATATGAGCGATTGTCTTATTATGCTGCTTTATCGCGGGAATTCGATAACTTTATATAAAACATGCATTTTCACAAGGTAAAATACTTTGTAGAAAGTCCAAATGATTTCTTGGTTTTCTTAGAATAGATTACCTATCCAAGTTTTTTTCCCGTGCGAAAACCATTTCTTTTTATTTTGTTGTTTTATGGATCTCATGGTTATCTACGTAATACCCAAGTTTTCCTATGGTAAGTAACTGTTGTCGGTCCCTATACGAAGCCCTATTGGAGCCCCATACAGGACGAGTAGCGCTTCGCCCCACTCAGACCAGGACTGAGATACGGACAGAGTTGAGACCCAGTCCAGATAATCGGAGAAAGATACAGCTGGTGAGTTTTCCCACAGGAAACATGTTTTCCCGTGGCAAAATATTAGTATTTAGTTGTTATGTCACCTTTCCCATAGGAAAAAGAGCTTTTCTGTACACAACAGTAGATTTTCCCGTGGGAAAATGATAACGCACGTAGATTTCCGATGGTGACTGTTGACGGTCCCTATACGAAGCCCTATTGGAGCCCCATACAGGGCGAGTAGCGCTTCGCCCCACTCAGCCCAGGACAGACATCCGGACAGAGTTGAAACCCAGTCCAGATAATCGGAGAAAGATACAGCTGGTAAGTTTTCCCATAGGAAACACGTTTTCCCATGGGAAAAGTTAGGGGTTAGTTCGCTTTTGCAATGGGAAAAACAGTATTTTTGTGGATAATAGTAGATTTTACCATGGGAAAATATGAGCGATTGTCTTATTATGCTGCTTTATCGCGGGAATTCGATAACTTTATATAAAACATGCATTTTCACAAGGTAAAATACTTTGTAGAAAGTCCAAATGATTTCTTGGTTTTCTTAGAATAGATTACCTATCCAAGTTTTTTTCCCGTGCGAAAACCATTTCTTTTTATTTTGTTGTTTTATGGATCTCATGGTTATCTACGTAATACCCAAGTTTTCCTATGGTAAGTAACTGTTGTCGGTCCCTATACGAAGCCCTATTGGTGTCGCGGAGTTACATCTATTACTCAGGACATAAGAATATATTAAGACAAAAGGCTATGGGAACTTAATCTGAGAGCAGAACATTGAACACATACAAATGGGACAACACTGTGACAGTCATGAGATGCTGTCCACCAAGTCTATTACTACTTACTACGTAATGTAGTACTGTCTGAGAGCCATCAACGATGGAATGGGCAATTGTTGTAGCCCATGCTTACTCTCTGCACGGAAGCCAGATAAATCTAGTCTAGTGAGACCCCTGCCTTGCACAGGGTTGACTTAAACTCACTCCTTCCGTTCGGGGACCACAGAGCCGCCTGTCTAGGTACTATGTGGCACTGTTGTGCCACCGTCAGGACTCCAAACCACCCCTACATCCTGCACCCAAGCCGCTCAAATAGAATATCTCACACTTGTAATAAATCGGATCCGATCTGCCATGGCTAACTATCAACTCTCTAGTACTAGGGTCTAACCCTCTGGATCTGATCGGCCAAAGGCCATCTGACCCCTATTGAGATATTCTAGGTCCATGCTCTGCGGTCACTGTTCTCAAACTACCCACTTGATATGGTAGACTACATCTCATGACCGCTTACTACCTTTATTAGTGTAGATTCTGGCACTCACCAAGGTGATCCTTGAGTCTCCTTGTATGACTTACTGGACCCAGCACTACCATGTCCTGGTTTCTGTATCCACACTCCACTCATTTTACAGAGGTTCACTCTACCTCTCTCTGCCCTTGTTATGTTTCTTCTAACTGTCAAAGTCAGACCATAAAGTATCATTATTACTTCATAATTTGTTACTGTCACAAAAGACCATGGAGTTAAGTAGACACTTACCAGCTTGATGAGCTCGCGGTTCTCCGCGACACTCCCAAGGCGAATAGCCTAAAGCAAGGCTAAAAGTTGTTGGGTCAATTCCGCTATTTTCTGTCTAGCTCGAATAGCAGCCTCCTCCTTATCTTAGGTACTTCTATAGAGCTTCCTCCGCTCTCCATTGGCACATGTAGGTCTTCTACACTTTCTTCTAAGTTGGGCTCCTGTGACGCCCCATCCTCATACGATACGTCAGGTAACAATAAATGGTCCATAGAATCTTCGACTGGATTCTGTTCCCAGTCCATACTTGTACTGTTACCATGTCCATCTTCTTTATGATTATTACTATATTCCACTGGTTCTAGTTGTGCAGTAGGAATTTGCACTTGAGCTCGATCTACAGCTTCACTGTCCATTAACTCGGGTGGTTGACAAATCTGGATGGGTGGGGGTAGCTCCCCTTCAATGTCTGCTTCTAATGGATACAAATGGCCGATTGAACGCGTAAATTCCTTTTGTCCAACAACTACTTTTGCTGTACGGCATAAGCCATCAGCACTTTTGATAAGCGACACAATTTTCCCCACTTTCCAACCTTCTCTATTCTTAGCTTGGTCTTTAATTTGTACTATATCGCCTATCTTCGGTTTTCTACCTGCCTTCACTCGTGGCTGACGATGAGAGTGACTGTACCTTTCCATCAGACTGGTAAGATATTGATTTGTAAACATGTCTTTGAACTCATTCAATATCGCATGTCCTCTTCTCCAACTCTTTACCAAATCGATTTTAGGCAATGTCTCTGAGCCAGTGACTTGATCAGACGGGATAGGTGTTAGACATTCTCCTAAGGATAGGAAGTCAGAAGGTCTCAATACATGTTCCGGTTCAGCACCCACACAAGTCAATGGTCTGGAGTTTATAACCGTCTCTATCTCTTTGATCACAGTCACTAGTTGGTGATCACTCAATAGGTGTTTGCCTAATGTGCGTTTTAAGCAATGCTTCACCAATGCTACTAAACGTTCGTAGAAGCCTCCTTTCCATGGTGCCAGTTGTGTAATGAAATTCCACTGAATACTCTTCTCTTTACAATATGGGCTTTTAAGGACTTCAGCTACTAATTTGAAATACTGAGCATTATCAGACAAAATCTTCTTTGGAACTCCTCTTGCTGCTATGCATCTTCTCAGTGCAAGAAGGCATTCCTCACTTGTCAAATTATTTACCACTTCCAAATGTACAGCTCTTATGGCTAAGCATGTAAATAAGCAGACCCATCTTTTCTCTTTTCCATTAGCTGTACTGACATATAAATGTCCTAAATAGTCCATACCCATAAAGGTGAATGCTTGACTATAATTCACTCTTTCCTCTGGTAAGGGAGGTACTTCTGGAAGTTTATATGGGCCTCCTCCATGTTTAATACACTGTGGGCATCTCCTTACGTATTTCTGCACTTGTGCTCTCCCTTGTGGTATCCAGTATTTCTGCCTTATGATGCTAAGTGTGTGGAAACACCTACGTGATAATTATCTTCATGTATCTTCTTTATCAATTCTGAAGTGAATGAACAATCTTTAGGTATCAAAATCAGGTGTTTCTTTTCATATGACCAATTCGTATTCGCCATCCGACCTTTACACCTGAGTAGACCGTCCACATCTTTGAATATACCCAAATTTCTACTTAAATGAGTTTCCTTGCCAGACACCTCATCTGGAAAATATTCCGCTTGTATCGTTTTTATATTATATAGCCTTTCTGACTCTATACTCTTTTCTTCAGATAACTGCACATCCTGTATGTCTTCTGTAGTCACATCCGGAATATCATTATAACCTTTCTCTACCATCTCTGGTCCATCTACTGTGTCCAGAGCCTCCCAACGGAAAGAAAAGATCGTGGTTTACCAGTCAACATGTTTCTTGTCTTGGGCCAGTGTACCTTTTCCTTTCGTAGAAAATCTGGACCATTGAACCATAAACTTTTCTTACTCTCCCATGACTCTGGACGGGTGGCTACATCTGCAGGGTTATCTTTTGTGTACACATAACAGTATTCCACTTCAGGGTTTTGTTTTATTTCTTTTATTCTCCTTGATACAAAGGGTGGTAACAGCTTCCTTGAATGTATCCAGTTTAAGACAATTAGACTGTCTGTCCATAAATACTGATGCGTTATAGGCAATTCAAGAGAGTTTTTTACGTATTTCAATAGTCTGCTACCTATCAGATATCCTAGTAATTCTAGTCTAGGTATCTTGAGATCATCTTTATCTTCTACAGGTGTTATTCTGGATTTTGACATCATGAGTTTTATGTCTGGTTGGCCCTGGAAATATGACACTAGACAGACTATTGCAGCATATGCGTTCTTAGAAGCATCTGTGAAGCAGTGTAATTCGTATGTCATCTCTGCTTTTTTAGCTTTAATATGACCGGCATATCTAGGAATGGTTATCTCTTTTGCTGATTTCAAGCCTTCTAAAACCTTCCTCCACGTAACTAGACAATCTAGTGGCAATACAGCATCCCATTTTATTTTTCTTGTACATAATTCTTGAAACAGCATCTTCGCTGGCAACACAATCGGTGAAACAAACCCACATGGGTCATAGAGACGTGCTAAAGTTTTGAGAACATCCCTCTTTGTTATATTCTCAACTTCGTTGTCTTTAATGATGTCATAATGGAACTTAATTTCCAAAACGTCTTTATCTAAATTCCAAATCAATCCTAGAAGTTTTATTTCTCCCCTTTGTTTGTCTTTATACTCCTCAGGTATTTTATCCAAAAAGTCTCGATTGTTAGAAGCAAAGTCTCGAATATTCATTGATAGCTCGTTGAATGATGCCTTCGTAACTTTGTACAATTGCACCGCCTCTTCTACTGTGTCTGCATTGGTGACTAGGTTATCTACATAACATCTGTCTGCAATTTTTTTGAGAAGTTCTTCGTTTGTCTGTGACATATGGTATCTGATAGTCGCTGTGAGTAAGAAAGGGCTTGCTATGAATCCGAAGGGTACTCTGCAGAATCTCATATGTACCAAATTCTCCTCTGTAATTTCTCTGTTGCAATCTTTCACCCATAAGAACCTAGTGACATCTCTGTCTTCTTCTTGAAGGCCTACTTGGAGAAATGCCTTCTCAACATCGGCTACAATACCAATCTTGCCTGTTCTAAACTTCAGTATCAGTGCCGTCAAATCTTCCAACATAGAAGGACCCTTATACATGTTTTCATTCAGACTAAGTTGATCCTTTGACTTGGCTGTTGCGTCGTAAACTATCCTCCCTCGCTTTCCTTCTTGTTTTATTATATGGTGTGGCGTATAGTAAAATGGAGGAGTCGTTTGTTGTGACAACGGAGCTTGAGGTTCGAATATCTCAATTATACCTGCCTCAAGTTGGCTCTTCAAGATATCTTCATATTCTTCAAGCATTCTTTTATCTAACCGACGAATCAAACTTTTCAATCTTCCTAGAGCTAGTCCATAATTTGTTGGAAGACTTGGAGGATAATGTGTCCACGGCCATTTTACATAATACCTGCCGCCTTCATATTTGACTGTGTTGTTAAAGTGTTGCACTGCTTCTTCTTGCTGCGTAACTTTCGGTGAATCAATGATTCCAATGCTTTCTAACGTCCACAGAAATTTCATATCAATATCTCTTAGTGGCAGGTCTGGCTCTGTGAAGTATGGGCAGCTAGATTCATGACATTGACAGTAAGTTATTATTGATAGGGTGTTCTCCTCCTCGTTAGTCTGTATGCTATTCGTAACAGTCCAGCCGAAATCAGTGTCAACATAGTATATCTCCTGTTGATTCATTGTTGTTTTGACAATCTTTCTTATAAATGAATAGAAGTAATTCATTCCTATGAGCATGTCTACTGCTTCTCCCATAGAGCCATCATCCGCTACAATATCAATAGTATTTGACGTTTGAATTTTCGGAGTTGATAAGCGCCCAGTTATGAATGGTACTACATTAGCTCTAACGTCTCTTTGTATGTTGCGTCTGGTCAGCAAGCTCACTTCTACCGATGGACTATTGGTTTCGGTTGGACTGTCTGATCCAAAAGTAAAAATTTGCAACAAATCTTCTGAATCCGGCACTAAATCAAGTTCTTTTGCTAATTTTGCTGTAATATAACTACGCTGACTACCGGAGTCTAAGAACAAGCGGCATGTATGGTATTGTTGAGTCCTTTTATTCTTGATTTTTATTATTGCCGTCTGTAAATGAGAGACATCATTAATACTGAATACATTAGACTTTATATTTTCTGGATCATCTATAATACTCTTACCCTTATCTTGAGACGGATTTTCCTTTTCTGTGACAAGTTCCCTTTTATCATTTTTTCCTTTTAGTTTGAAACAAAGTGCTCTATGGTGATGACCTTTACAGTGATAGCATATTGTACGCTTGTTACATTTTGCTGCATAATGTCCAGGACGAAAGCATAAAAAACATAGACGTTTCACAGTAAGCCTTTTCTTCCTTTGGCTTATCGCACTATATTCTTTGCACTGGTCCTCGAAGTGGTCGCCATTGCAAAATGTACATTGTTTACGCCTCTTCTTTGCTTCATGCGGCCTATCTTTATTTCCATTAAACTTTCGTTTCAGTGTTGATTTATTTACCGTTTTAACCTGTAATACTTCTGTGGTCGAACCATTATTGGGTGACACATTTAAATTTTCCTTTGCCCTTTCTTTAGATGAGATTATCCTTTCTAAAGTCTCTAATATAGCATCTATCGTTTTCTCTTCTGGTAAAAGCAAATTCAGCTCATATCTTATGCTTTCAGGAAATTTGTTACAAACAGAACTTCTAAAAAAATTTCCTGTTATATCTTCGCCATAACTTTGCAAGATCCTCATGTGTTTCTTGATAGAATCTAATGTGACTCTTAAACTGTGCTCCTTGGCAGTTTCTAAATCATGAATTGCCTTGTAATGTGCATCTACAATAAGGTCCTTATTGCCAAATCGTTTCTTTAGCATCTCTAATGCTATGTCGTAGTTTTCATTAGTAATATTTAATCCTCTCAAAGCTTCTAAAGCACTTCCTTGTATGCAACTGTATAAATAAGTTAGCTTCACACTATTGTCCAGTCTTCGGTTGTGAACTGCGTTCTCAAATGTAGCCCAAAATTCAGGCCACTTTTCAATTTTTCCATCAAACTTTGTCAATTCTAACTTTGGTAGTTTAGAAGACGTAGTAGGTGCCATTGCAATGCTCCTTTCTAAAGTGTCTAATTCTGCTAATACACCTTCTGCTTCCATCTGGAGTTTGATGTATTCTTCTTGTATTGCTGCATCATCTTCTTTATAAAATTCTGCCACACGGAGAGTTTCCATTTCGAACCCGTTTAAAATTGTTTTCAGTCTTAAACGAGCTTCAGTTACTTCGCAGGTATACACCTGTCCTTCTTCTAATTTTTGCTGCAGTTGTTTAACAAACTGGATCTGTGCCACGAGGGCATCGTGTCTTGCTTTGACTCTTATTCGACAAGCTTGTTCCATATTGTAGGGCCAGGCTCAAGGCTGCGACTGCAAAGAGAGAAATATTTTATTGTCTCTTCTTATATGAAAGCAGTTTCGAACCTGACTCTTCAATACTTTGAGGTACTTACATGAAATCTGGATCACCCGTTTTCGCTGGACGCTGATTGTATTTCTTTCTGTGTCCACTGCTCGCGCCTTTGTTGCTTGGCCGCCGCCTGCGCAGCCTTATTTTTAGGGGAGTGTCGCTGAAATATTCACGAAAGGACCTTTTATCAATCGTGTATTAATGAGACACAAACCCCATCTTAACCCAAGCAGTGGTTATACACGATTTGTGATGAAGTTAATGGTAATTTTCTCCAACGCTATCATTGTGTTACATTGTTCAAAATGGCGATCATAGCATCAAACTTGCTTCTCTAAAAAATATTATCAAAATAAACTTTAACCACAACCCCAACAATATCTCTTATTATTTACATATTCCTGAGCACAAATACCACAATTTTCTTCAATTTATCTGATATTTACCTTTTATTTTTGGAAAATCCTCGTGAACAGCACCTCACCGTTGAAAATAAATTTAACAAGGGACTAAACAAAAACAACAAACAAGGGACGCTATCTATCAGACTTCAATTAGACACACTTCCGGTCCACTTAAGGTGTGTTTACATTGTATCAATAATAAATGATAAACCATTAATCTATGATTTATGATTATGACTTTTGCCTTTGCGTCGTCGAACGATTTTCTTTAAAATATACACAAAATTAAAATCTTATCCGAAATCAAAGCACCATCTGATAAGCCCTTTCCGTAGTGCTACGATAAAGTTCAGGGCGCAATGTCCAACCTGCACCAAACGAAGAACGACTCTCAACATATTACAAACTTATGAAAAAAAAAACGAAACAGAAAACACCACATAGAGATAACCAGCGCCAAAACAAATGTCTAAATGTCACTTTTATCCCCCACAAAACGAACACCACACCGGCACTCCTTTGTACCATCATTCATCCGCCAGATAATGTTAGTCATTATAGAAACATCCCAAGAAATTTCGGACTTATTACGTGAGAAATCACAGCCAAATTGAATCCCTCGGCTATATAAAAAAAACGCATAAAACAATCATGAGTTTACTTATGAAATTAATACAGTGTAACATACCCTTAATTCAATAGCCTGTCATCTGACCGGAAATTAGAATGAACGAAACACGAAAGAAAAAAGCACATTGTCTATGGTAACCGATACGTTTCGTTTCACGCAAAACGGCGGTAAAAATATGAAATGTCAAATCTTACAGTACGAAAATAAAACAACAACAAAGGCAAAATTATTATTTCTTTATTGAATGTGTGTATGAAGGGATAATAAAACCAACCTATCATTTCAAAACGTATATTAGTAGCAATTCATTCAATTAAAGCGGGATAAAGGGAATAATTAGTAGATAAGTACGGCTTGTACTCCATTATTCACTATGTCACTCTTTCCCATAGCAAACTGTCCCTACTCTGTCCCCGTGGCTTGATAGACTTCACTATCAACAAACGGGGCACCTCTCTTGTGAAATTTCTGAGTTACTCAACCATTGTTGATCCAAACTATGTCAACAATATGATCCCAGCACCTCCACCAATTTATGTCGCGGAGTTACATCTATTACTCAGGACATAAGAATATATTAAGACAAAAGGCTATGGGAACTTAATCTGAGAGCAGAACATTGAACACATACAAATGGGACAACACTGTGACAGTCATGAGATGCTGTCCACCAAGTCTATTACTACTTACTACGTAATGTAGTACTGTCTGAGAGCCATCAACGATGGAATGGGCAATTGTTGTAGCCCATGCTTACTCTCTGCACGGAAGCCAGATAAATCTAGTCTAGTGAGACCCCTGCCTTGCACAGGGTTGACTTAAACTCACTCCTTCCGTTCGGGGACCACAGAGCCGCCTGTCTAGGTACTATGTGGCACTGTTGTGCCACCGTCAGGACTCCAAACCACCCCTACATCCTGCACCCAAGCCGCTCAAATAGAATATCTCACACTTGTAATAAATCGGATCCGATCTGCCATGGCTAACTATCAACTCTCTAGTACTAGGGTCTAACCCTCTGGATCTGATCGGCCAAAGGCCATCTGACCCCTATTGAGATATTCTAGGTCCATGCTCTGCGGTCACTGTTCTCAAACTACCCACTTGATATGGTAGACTACATCTCATGACCGCTTACTACCTTTATTAGTGTAGATTCTGGCACTCACCAAGGTGATCCTTGAGTCTCCTTGTATGACTTACTGGACCCAGCACTACCATGTCCTGGTTTCTGTATCCACACTCCACTCATTTTACAGAGGTTCACTCTACCTCTCTCTGCCCTTGTTATGTTTCTTCTAACTGTCAAAGTCAGACCATAAAGTATCATTATTACTTCATAATTTGTTACTGTCACAAAAAGACCATGGAGTTAAGTAGACACTTACCAGCTTGATGAGCTCGCGGTTCTCCGCGACAATTGGAGCCCCATACAGGACGAGTAGCGCTTCGCTCCACTCAACCCAGAACAGGGATAAGGACAGAGTTGAGAGCCAGTCCTGATAATCGGAGAAAAATACAGTTGGTGAGTATTCCCACAGGAAACGCATTTTCCCGTGGGAAAAGTTAGTATTTCGGGGTTAGGTAGTAGGTAGGTAGGGGAGTGTTTTAGCAGATAACAGTAAATTTTCCCGTGGGAAAATATAATCTATTTGTCATACTTGCTGGTTCATGGGAAATTGCCATCTTTCTATGAAACAAGCATTGTCCTCCAAAATACTGTGTAGAAAGTCCAATGATTTCTTGGTTTTATTGGAATAGATTATCCAAGTTTTCCTATAGTAATTGTGATCGGTCCCTATACGAAGCCCTATTGGAGCCCCATACAGGGCGAGTAGCGCTTCGCCCCACTCAGCCCAGAACTGAGATCCGGACAGAGTTGAGAGCCAGTCCAGATAATCGGAGAAAGATACAGTTGGTAAGTAAAGGTTGTTTTTGCCATGGGAAAATATTATTTTTGTGGGGAAAGATAGTATTTAGTGATTATGACGCTTTTCTATTAAGAAAAGGAGCTTTTTGTAAACGACAGTAGCTTTCCTACTGGAAAATAATTTTATTCTGAGTATATTTTGGTCATACGCCTTATCCCTTGCGGGGTCGTAAGAGCGTAAACGGCTGTAAAGTCACGGCCATTTACACCACGTATGACCATAGTTTGAGAGCAATTTAGAATACTGTGTATTACCATCGCGACAGGTTGTCATCCTGTCGCCTATAATTGAAATAAACGACGACACCCACGGGAAAGATGTGTTGATGATATTTTAAGCTGGCCCTAATTAAAATCATTCTTTTAATTTCCTTTCAGCCACCAGAGGATGACCAATGCAGCCTGGACAGCGTGAGTGTCTCCATGGAATCCGAGGAAGAACCACCGGAGCCTGAACCTGAACCTGATTTCGAAGACGCCCAATCACAAGTGGTAAACGATAAACTACCCAGCGATGAAGATGTTAAAAGGTTTGTGAAAAAGTTTATGTTTTGTATTTACGTGTTTAGCGCATTTACAAAATCCACGCGGTAGTGGACAAAGATATACTTCCTTAATTTCGCGGGCTCGATTAGAACCGCGGTAGCCCAGTTGGTTAGGGCGTCGGCAGTACTGATGGCGAAGGTCGCAGGTTCAAATCCTGCCTGCGGTGAAAAAATTTTGGAAGTTTTCCAAAAATTATTTACATAATTTGTGTCTTATGCGAAAGTATAGAAAAAATATTGTCCTCCCATAGTAACTCAAATCTGACGACCTGAAGCTGAAGCTGACCGGCAATTTTGTGTGGGAGGCCCAATTTTTTTTATATTTCGTCCTTTATTCCATGGTGAAAGTTGTACAGTTTCTTGAGTACCTTGACTTTCGGCTTTATTTATTGATTAGCAACACCCAGTATAACTATCATTCGTAGGTAGGTGTTTAAATCAAAAAAATCTAAATCAAAAAGTTTTATTTCTCAGTAGCAATCAAATTTAAATAATCCTTTTATCTACACTCAGTTCGTAATATTCGTTTTACAGAATCGAAAGTACGAACGTAATGAACTGCATTACGAATATACAGCCTTTAAAAAAAACTTTCATACTACTGGCAGCTACATAAAGTAACTCGATTTCTAGTATTTGATAGGCTTGCAATCGCCATAGTGCAGTGCGGTGGTTTGAATTAATTTTCATAGTTTTTCTTGTAGAGTGTAGATAAAATAGTGTATGCAACTGCAAATAATTAGGCTTTAGAATGCTCGTGTCAAACTATTATCATAAACAGACACTCTCATCCTAAAGCCTCTCATTATTAGGCAGTTGCATAAACTACTATTTTGTCCCAGGTCGAAATCCACCAACACCTGCAGCGAATGCAGCGCTAGCGACCCGATACCAGAATATTCGGCGGCGGAAGAATTCCATAATGAACGATCGTATATTAGCGTGGACACTGGTGGCACCCACGCTACTTGTGATATGAAGGTTAGTAACTCAGATGGCAGGTTAGTAAATCAGATGGCTGGTTAGTTTATCAGATTGCAGGTTAGTTAATTAGATGGCAAATTAGTAAATTATAAGACAGCTTAGTAATCAAGATGACTATTTAGTAAATTAGGTGACAACTCAGTTATTTAGGTGACAATTTAGTAACTTAGGTAACAACTTAGTAAATTACTGAGTAGTCCTCTACTACTCAGTAAATTACGGGATTACTAAGTAAGTTAGTTGTAAGTGGTGTAGTGACAACCCGATACCAGAATATTCGGCGGCAGAAGAATTCCATAACGAACGATCTTATATTAGTGTCGATACTGGCGGTACTCACGCTACTTGTGATATGAAGGTTAGTATTTCAATTTGCAGGTTAGTAAATCAGATGACAGGTTAGTAAATCACATGGCAGGTAATTAAATAAGACGGCATGTGAGAAAAATTGATGGTAAGAAAGTAAATTAAAGTACAACATAGAAATTTAGGTGACTACTTAGTTAATTAAGTGACAAAGTAATTTAGATGACTACTTAGTAACTTAGGTGACAACTTAGTAAATTAGAAGACTACTTTGTAAGTTAGTAGTAACTATTCCAGAATATTCAGCAGCGGAAGAATTCCATAACGAGCGATCGTATATTAGCGTGGACACTGGTGGCACGCATGCTACTTGTGATATGAAGGTTAGTAACTGAAGATGGCTATTGAGTAAATCAGATGGCAGGTTAGTAAATTAGCGGACATCTCAGTAATTTAGGTGACTACATAGTAACTTAGGTGACAACTTAGTAACATAGCAGACTACTTTGTAAGTTAGAAGACTTCTTTGTAAGTTAGTAGTAACTATTCCGGAATATTCGGCGGCGGAAGAATTCTACAACGAACGATCGTATATTTGCGTGGACACTGGTGGAACGCACGCTACTTGTGATATGAAGGTTAGTAAATTCGTTGGAAAGTAATAAATACGACGGCATTTGAGTAAACCAGGTGGCAAATTAGTAAATTAGACAGAAAAGTTAGTAAATGAGATGGCCGTCTTAGTTAATCAGATTGCAAGTAAGCAAATCGGACGGTAAGTTAGTAAATCAGAAGGAAACTTAATAAATCAGATAGTAAACTAGGTAAAAATATGCATTAGATGCTAAGTTATTTAACAATTCCGAAGACAGATTACTAGATTATTGTAAAACTAAGTAAATTAGAAAATACTTACTAAATCAAGTGCCAGTGACATGATACCAGAATATTCGGCGGCGGAAGAATTCCACAACGAACGATCGTATATTAGCGTTCACACTGGTGGCACGCATGCTACTTGTGATATGAAGGTTAGTAAATCAGATGGCAGGTTAGTAAATCAGATAACGGGTTAGTAAATCAGACGGCAAGTTAGTTAATTAGATGGCAGATTAGTAAATTAACAGTTTAGTAACTAAAGTGACTGTTTGCTAAATTAGGTGACAACTTAGTAATTTAGGTGTTAACGTAGTAACTTAGGTAACAATTTAGTAAATAACTGAGTAGTCCTTTACTACTTAGTAAATTAGGGGACTACTGAGTAAGTTCGTTGTAAGTGATGCAGCGCGAGTGACACGATACCAGAATATTCAGCGGCAGAAGAATTCCATAACGAACGATCTTATATTAGCGTGGATACTGGTGGAACGCATGCTACTTGTGATATGAAGGTTAGTAACTCAGATGACAGGTTAGTTAATCAGATGACAAGTTAGTAAGTCAGTTGTCTAATTATTAAATTAGATGTCATCTTAGAAACGTAAGTGACCACCCAGTAATTTAGGTGACAACTTAGTAACTTAGGTGACATCTTAGTAAATTAGAAGACTACTTTGTAAGTTAGTAGTAACTATTCCAGAATATTCAGCCGCGGAGGAATTCCACAACGAACGATCGTATATTAGCGTGGATACTGGTGGAACGCACGCTACTTGTGATATGAAGGTTAGTAAATCAGATGACAGGTTAGTTAATCAGATGACAAGTTAGTAAATCACATGGCAGGTAATTAAATAAGACGGCATGTGATAAAATCTGATGGTAAGAAAGTAAATTAAAGTACAACATAGAAATTTAGGTGACTACTTAGTTAATTAAGTGACAAAGTAATTTAGATGACAAGTTAGTAACTTAGGTGACAACTTAGTAAATTAGAAGACTACTTTGTAAGTTAGTAGTAAATGTTTCGGAATATTCGGCCGCGAAAGAATTCCTCAACGAGCGATCGTATATTAGCGTGGATACTGGTGAAACGCACGCTACTTGTGATATGAAGGTTAGTCAATTAGAAGAAAGTAATAAATATCACGGCATATGAGTATATCAGATGGCAGATTAGTAAATTAGACAGTAAAGTTAGTAAACCAAATGTTTAAATTAGTAAAACCAGTATCTAGTACCATGCCGTGTGATGCCGGCTTAGAATATGCCGTGTGATGCCGGCTTAGAATAGCATCACCCCATTTCTTTCCTGTGGGTGTCGTAAGAAGCGACTAAAGGACTCGAGGGTGTCATGTGTATTGCAATTTTAGGCGACAGGCTGACAACCTGTCACTATAGCGATACACGACAATAGCTAAAACGGCCCTCAAATATGTGTCAGACGTGGCGATAACGACCGTACTATTACGGCCGTTGACGCTCTGCCTACCCCGCAAGGGATAAAGGCGTGATATATGTACAGTCGAGGCCAAAAGAGCATACCTAGTTGGGATTTTTAGTTCTATGACAAGAAATTGAACGTCATCTAACTGTTATTGATAGTATCACTTCTGTAACCGCATAGGCACATCTTGATACTAATTATTTCTCTAGATGGCGCTGCAATCAGTTCCCAATTGAAAAAATAAGTTCTTATTTATTCTAAGCATCCACCCGGAGATACTTAATCTGGCTAATTTTATTACGGTTAACAACTTGGTATCTCATACAACACTTTTTCGTTATGGTTTTGATTTTGCCAATCATAAAAAGCAGTGGTCAAGGTAAGATTCGAACCCAGAACTCACTAGATTAAAAGCATCAACCTATAACCGCTGGGCTATGACTGCTTAGTGACTCATGTTGAAAAACGTCCATACTATAAGCCGATTCATTGTCGGCATTGCCGTAAGTCTTGCAAATATGACTGTAGGTAATAAGGCCAAAAGAGGGTAGTATAGAATATCATACTGTTTGAGCTCAAATTTATTATTCATCATTTTGGTGTATAAAGACATGGTGTGAATCATTTGGTTGTGTTTATAATCTAACAACGTTGGTTGTTTATAATAATGAATTATTTGTGCAATATCAGTGTTGCTTATCAATAAGAAATAGTTGCATTTCACAGCCAATATAAACATTATTCGATAATATCTAGGATGCTAAGAATAACGGTAAGTGAAGTGAATACAGTTTAATTTTTGTTTCGCATCAATAACTAGTATAACGAACGATGAAATTTTAACAAACATTTTGTTTTAGATCAACACTATGAAACTATAAGTCTAAGTTCCAAGAAATCACAAAATATATCGCCGTATGCTTTGGTGATCATTGCCTGGGAGAACTTAGCGCTTTTAATAATATTCAGTCGCACTGAAGGCGTCATATTCACCGATCTGATCATGGAGTGGTTTTAACAACACACCGAAGTGAAAATTATTTATTAGGATCAAAGCACTGGTTTTTAATCACAACGAAAACCTATGGAAAACTTGAAGATAATACAAATAAGAAGACAGAAGAAATTTTGAAGACAGGAAAATATTTTTGATTAAAATTTATAAACTGATTTCATCAATGAGTGCAAGGCGTGATTGTCCGACGGTGGGCCCAGGGGATATTCTTATTTTATTTATAGATTTTAAGGATTTGCGGATATTTATTATAAACAGGTATTAATTTATTGCATACTAATATAAATTTTGTATAATTATTTATTTCTGTAATATAAAGCTTCTTGCATACTATACTGACGGCCAAGTTATAGAGCACATAACCTCGTCGCGCGAGGCACCCGTGCTGCCGTCTGTAGTTTAATTTTTACTCGTACTCGTATCGTATATTTATTAAAATACTTTGGATTTGCCGTCAGCACAGTGTGTAGGAACCTTAATTTGCTGTTGCTAAGTAAAGCAGGTTACGTTTCAATCCTCTTTTCAAATATAATTGAAAACGAATACTTAAGCGTTTACCTGCGTTATTTCGAGAAATATATATTTATAACTGGATTTTTTTATTATTTACTATTACTTAGGATACTTAATAAGAAAAAAATGCTTAGTATCGCTGTTTTGTTTTCATTACAAGAAAATAGAGTTCTCAAGAAATGAGACATGTTTTATTAATCATTTATAAAAATATAACCTTTTTCACTTAATAATAAAAATATATCCAAATATCCATTGAAAATAAAAAAATATTCTGAATAGCATAAAATACTTTTATCCAGAGTTGGGGATTTGAACCCAGTTATACGCGCTCAGAAGGCACTGTGTTTAACCATTACACCACGCAGTCATTGAATTGACATGTGAAATAGTGAGTAGAGTAATGATAGAAAACCTATAGTGAATGACAAATGGAATTTATATTTTGTTGCTGCTCACAGTATTAATAGAACTAATGCCATCTCATTTATATTTTATGAACTACTACGGTTGAGGAATATGAGCTACTTCAAAGCATTATGAACCTTACGGTAGGTATGCTCTTATGATCGCGAGTGTATGTATGTATGTATGTAGTATCTAGTAAGTAAATTAGTCGGTAAGTTAGTAAATCAGAAGGCAAGTTAATAACTAGGTATAAATGCTGACTTTTTTAACAATTCTGGAGCCAGATTACAAAATTAATGTAAAACTAAGTAAATTAGCAAAAAGACTTACTAAATCAAGTGCCAGTAACCCGATACTAAAATATTCGGCGGCGGAAGAATTCCATAACGAGCGATCGTATATCAGCGTGGACACTGGTGGAACGCACGCTACTTGTGATATGAAGGTTAGTAAATCAGATGACAGGTTAGTTAATCAGATGGCAGGTTAGTAAATCAGATGACAGGTTAGTTAATCAGACGGCAGGTTAGTAAATTAGAGGACAACGTACTAATTTAGGTAACTAATTAGTAAATTTTATGACATCTTAGTAATTTAGGTGGCATCTTAGTAACTTAGGTGACATCTTAGTAAATTAGAAGACTACTTTGTAAGTTAGTAGTAACTATTCCAGAATATTCAGCCGCGGAGGAATTCCATAACGAACGATCGTATATCAGCGTGGACACTGGTGGAACGCACGCTACTTGTGATATGAAGGTTAGTAAATCAGATGACAGGTTAGTTAATCAGATGGCAGGTTAGTAAATCAGATGACAGGTTAGTTAATCAGACGGCAGGTTAGTAAATTAGAGGACAACGTACTAATTTAGGTAACTAATTAGTAAATTTTATGACATCTTAGTAATTTAGGTGGCATCTTAGTAACTTAGGTGACATCTTAGTAAATTAGAAGGCTACTTTGTAAGTTAGTAGTAACTATTCCGGAATATTCGGCGGCGGAAGAACTCCACAACGAACGATCGTATATTAGCGTGGACACTGGTGGAACGCACGCTACTTGTGATATGAAGGTTAGTAACTCAGATGGCAGGTTAGTAAATCAGATGACAGGTTAGTTAATCAGACGGCAGGTTAGTAAATTAGAGGACAACGTACTAATTTAGGTAACTAATTAGTAAATTTTATGACATCTTAGTAATTTAGGTGGCATCTTAGTAACTTAGGTGACATCTTAGTAAATTAGAAGACTACTTTGTAAGTTAGTAGTAACTATTCCAGAATATTCAGCCGCGGAGGAATTCCATAACGAGCGATCGTATATTAGTGTGGATACTGGTGGAACGCACGCTACTTGTGATATGAAGGTAACTTTGTAAATAACCATTTCAATGGCGTGGTATTTTAGTCACTAAACGATGACAAATGAGAAATAGTCACCATGAAGACGACTTTTCCTGTATACCTAATTTAATCTGGCTACATCATTGTAATGGCATTTATACCGGTTAATATACGTTTTTACTCTAAATTTAAATAAGGACCTAAGTAGAGTAAACTGTAGTGCGTATGCAAGTTATTCCTATAAATTATGTTAGTTTAGCAAAATACAAATCGAATAAACTCCAAATAATTATGTACCTAATTATGCTGTTTACCAATACATGTAAAAATAATATTCATGCTTCGATTTTACATTACGATAACATTAATATGTAATCTTAACTTACCTACTTAATAATTATGCCAGTTTATACCTATTTCCTGCAAACAAATTCCACCAGACAGCTGTACTGTAACACAACGCTGACGATGCAATATACGTAGATACAATATACACACACGTCCGTAAAATAAAATTATTTGAATAAAATAGATAGATATAATTTAATAAATCGGATACTTTAAGTAAATTGGTTTCCCAAGATACAGGCATTGCCTAGTTTGGGGACCTCTGTTAAATGTGTAATAATTATTACTTAGACATAATTTTTATACTTAATTAATTATCACTTTCAAAATATTGTTTACCGTAGTCTAAGTTTTTATGTCTGATATTAATAAAGTATTTTGCATTTTCATTTTTTTTTCACAACTTAGTAAATGAGATACAATTTTAGTATAACAGATGCTAAATTGAATAATTAAATGCCAAGTTAGTATACTAGATGCTTATTTCTAAGTAAAACCCGGGTAAATCAGATTAGTAAATATGGAGCTTGCAAAGTAAATTAGAAAACAACTTACCCATATATTGGAATAATCGGCGGCGGAAGAATTCCACAACGAACGATCGTATTATTTATTAATTTATTATAGTACCGTCATTCGAATAGGCCATATTTGACAGCTGTCAAACTCATACTAGGAAACAAGTCAACAAAGAAAAATACACCTTATGTCATAGCAATAGCATGATTTTGACAGCTGTCAAATATGGCCTATTCGAATGACGGTACTATAGAAAACTACAATAACCCGGTTAACATACAAGCATGAGGCTTTTCCTAACTATATTTTCTTGACAGAGGATTCTTAAACCACCATAAATAAAATAAAATAAAAAGATTTTTAGAATAATCAGTACTTTAGACGTTAGGTTCTCATTTTAGTATTTATTTATTTTAGTATTCTTTTTTGTTCGCAGGTGATCGAGCCATACAAACGCGTTCTGTCTCACGGCGGTTACGACAGTCAAGGATCGGCCATTATTGTGTTCAGTGCTTGCTATCTGCCCGATACAGCAAGAACAGACTACCGCTATGTGATGGATAATCTTTTTTTGTAAGTATTTGTAATTTTTAAGAATTTTCCCGCAGTAAAATTATTTTTCCCACGGGAAAATTGAGATTTTGTTGCGTAAATTTTTTCTTACGTAGACCTAAAACATTTTCTCAGGTTTAGATGCAATTATCCCACGGTATCAAAAGATTTTCCCATGGGAACAGTTAAATTTTTCACTTCTACCATGTCTCCTCAACCCTTCAACGTGAAAGAACTACCTCTTCCCAAATTAAAACTAGCTTTTCCCGTGGTAAAATCTCTCTATTTGTCCCCAGGTACGTGATGTGGACTCTAGAACGCCTAATAGGCGAGGAGTATGTACTCGTATACCTACACGGGTCGGCGGGATCTAGAAAACTGCCGTCTTGTAGGTGGCTTCATGAGTGCTATAGACTTATAGATCGCAGGTATGTGAAACATTGTTTAATTATTTAACCATTTAATGCACACAAAACATACATATACAATTTACAATGAGACAAGAAACAACAGGTTTTCTTATTTCTAAAAAGAAATTTCTTACTACAAGTGAACATTATTATCTTATCTTATTTAGCCTATAATTAATGTAAATCTTAAACCTGACTGGAGAAATTTCTTATTTTTACGTTAGGAATATGCTATTTTGATATAGCCAGTGTCACTCGCGCTGCTGAAACGAATTCAACGTTACCTCACATGTCAAGACCCGCCCGGCCCAGTGACAAGGATTTTCTTGTTTACATACATTCATACCCACACACATACATACATACTCTCGAAAAACGTAACCCGCTATCTGAGGTTCCGGGAAAAAAGTTTTTTTTTTTTTAATTATATACTAATCTATAATTATCGAAACTGTTGGATGTTGCTTGTAGGTATTTTGACATTATTCTTTTATATTTTATTTTGTTTTATTGTATTTTTACTAAAACAATAAATGTTCTTAAGTAATGTAAGTTAGTATTTTATTGTTTTTTTTTTAATTTATTTTTATTAACAATGGGTAGGCATTTGTCCGCAATCTCACTTGATGTTAAGTGACGATGCAGACGATGATGGAACATGCTCGCCCAGATAATGCCTATTTACTCTCGCCTTGAAAAGGCCCAGGTTATAACGTTCCGGAAACAGATAAGCAGGCAGGGAGTTCCACTCCTTAGCAGTTCGTATTAAAAATGTAGAAGCGAAGCGCTTTGTGCGAATTTGCGGGATATCTACGATATAAGGGTGGAATCCCAACCGGCGTCTCGTGCACCGGAGATGGAATTGTGACGGAGGTAAGGTTTTATTATTATACTTAGTTTTGTTCTTCCTTCCTTTGTTGCAGATTACGAAAAAGCCTGAAGCATCTATACTTAGTCCATCCTACCTTCTGGCTGAAATCCTTCGTGATACTCACCAAACCTTTTGTAAGTTCCAAGTTTTTCCGCAAAATAAGCTACGTGCACAATTTGGAACACCTAACGCGTATGGTGCCTAACTTACAAACAACTGCAATTCCCGATGCGGTTAAACAGTATGATGAGACGCGGTAGTTGCGAATTTTCTGTAAAGATGGGACATTTTAGTATAAATTGCGCAAATAAAGAATTGTTGTTTGCTTCTCTATCATGTTATATGACATGAACAGGATGTCAACAATAATGTTGACGATTCGGGATACATTCTTTATTTGCGCAAGTTATTTGAAGATTATTATACCTACAATTTTCGAAGACCAAACGAATTTTCATTTTGGATTCATGAGATCCATGTACCAATTGATAGAACATAAAAAATAAGAAATCCTCTTTTAAAAGAAATTACTAAAAAATATATATATTTTTTGAAGACAATATTACTCCTAAAATATGATTACGGAAAAGCTAATAAGGGTGCAAGTATATTTTCTTTCTTCATGTACTCAAAAGTGTATCACTTACGACATTTTACCAAAGAGTAACCTGTATAATTTTAACGTACTGTCGATTGGTGCATGTTTCATCTCCTGTCGCTAAAATGAGATATTTTTGTATCGCAAATTGTAGGTGTACTAGTTTTGTTCCATGCTCATTTACTAAAGAATGTTTTAAGTGTGGTCAAAAGGCCACACGATAGTAATTGCAAGTTTTAACAATAGATGTTACGTGTCACAATGGCCATTAAAGCAATCGATGCTGAGTGAAAATAAAAGCAATAATCTTTTTATAATCAAATATGAATCGCCATTCGCCCAAAACGTATTCTCTTGTTTACATTAAAACTTTTTAAAACTAGAAATAGTAGCACGCTGTAATTAGTGATGATTGAAATATTGGCAAAAGAAAGGCTTATTAATATGACTCTGTTAGAAAAGTACTGCGTTCCTTTCGAGGGATGAACCAACCCATGAAACTGAACAACTTTCCATAGGGAACATAGGTCGAAATATGAAAAAATAATTTGGTCTTCCCATACAAACTGACCCGGCGGCCGGCCGACACACTTAGTATGGTAGGTCTAAAATTCTTTCCATATTTCGACCTATGTTTCTTGAGGAAAGTTGTTCAGTATCATGGGCTGGTTCATCCTTCAAAAGGAACGCAGTACTTTTCTTTACACCCTGTATAATAGACATATAAATAAATATTTCCAGTGTAAAAATGGTCATAGTTAGAAGTACGCGAAATACACGAAAAAAATGTTTTAAGTGTGGTTATGGCCAAATTCCCTTAAACACACTTAAAACATTTTTTAAATAGCTATGCCAATAAGGAAATTTTGATGTAAAAACATTGTGAACGAATCAGCAATAATTCGAATAGTTTTCTAGTAAGTACAATATTTTTCTATTTTTATCTCAACTTATACGTGTCTTCTCATCAGTCCTTTTTATTTCACTAAAATTTAATCAGGTTTTTGCCGTGTGATGCCGGCTTAGAATACATCACCCCGAGTTTATCCGTGGGTGTCATAAAAAGCGACGAAGGGTTAGTTATTCAGCAGCGTTCCTTATGAAACATCTTGCACTGCGCTCGCCAATCCGCCTGCCCAAGGTTCAATGGACTGTTGTGGCTGTAAAGGTAAGATAAGATAAATGTAATGGGATTATTAGTGCACTCACATTGCTATATTATTCTCATAAATTGAAAATGAGTAAATTGAAAAATTCATCAGCGACCGCCGGGACTTGAACCTGGGACCGTGGGGTAAGTCAAGTCCCGGGGGTAGCTGATGAATTTTTCAATTTTCTCATTTTCGATTTATGAGGTAAGGTAAAGTTTTAGTCGAGTCGTTTGTCGACTCAGTGTCCCACTCGAAAAGAAGATAATTTTAATACTTGCTGAAGTATGTAACTACTACACCCACAACAGGCCACTGCTGGACATGGGTCTCCCCCAATCGGGGGGTACTGCCATACTCGCCACGCTTGGCAGGCGGATTGGCGAGCGCAATGCAAGATGTTGAAGATATTTACAGAGGACGCTGCTCCCCTGGATTCATTGATTAGTCGCCGTTTACGACACCCACGGGTAAAAATGGGGTGATGCTATTCTAAGCCACGGCAGAAGTATGCAAACGTGCGTGCATTCCAGAATTGAAAACAAATATATTCAAATTCATTTTTTCATTCCCATCTCTAGCTTTTTACCACAAAAGCTTGTTAAGACTTTCCTAACGATTTAGTAGTTAACCAAATCGCACAATAATATTTACATAAAACATTTACGATTCATTTATATTTAAATAGCTCAAATATTTCAATAAAATGTTAAAGTATAAGTAGATTTCCGTCATTATACAAAGTGTCCCGGTTATTGTGGTCTAAAGAAAAAAAATAGGCTCTGGCTGGACATCCTAAGCTTCCATAATAGCAGAAAAAAATGTTCAATATTTGAAGTAAATAAATGGACCGTCCTAATTTTGTTACCTGATAGAGCATTTTGTATGGGTGCTCCAATTTTTTTCTTCACATTTTTTTTTTGCTATTATGTTAGCTTAGGATGTCCAGAATCTAGATTTCTTTCTTTGGACCACGATAACCGGGACACCCTGTATGTATAAGGTGACATTTAATTAAGTACAAATATTTTAAGTGCGTGATCTAGTCACAGTATAGCTAAACAATTGTTATTACAAAATTTTCATCGAAATATGAAAAATTAAATCTCCCATACTAAGTGGCACACATTTTTCACTTCTTTGTTCCCATATAAAAAAAGGAAAAAGTGTGTCACTTAATATAGGGTGTATTTTTATTAGTGGCGGATCCGTTAAGGGTGTCTTCTGTCAATGAAACTGAACAACTTTCTCCAAGGAACATAGGTCGAAATATGAAAAAAAAAGTTGGCCCTCCCATACAAATTGACCCGGCCGGCCAACACACTTAGTATGGGACGACCAAATTTTTTTTTTTGTATTTCGACCTATGTTCCTTGGGGAAAGTTGTTCAGTTTCATTGACAGAACACACCCTTAAGGGATCCGCCACTAATAAAAATACACCCTATATACAAGGTACGTTTAACTGTCCAGATATTTTTTTATATTTCGAAGGAAAAATTCTAATAAAAGCTATTCAGTTTTGTGAGTAGAACACGCCTTTATATTATTTGTACTTAATTAAATTTGGGATATTATAAATTGCATATCAAATAAATAATCGCCTATCAATACATATTCATCATTTATATTTCTTTTTACATCAAATATCTTACTTCACTACAAATAAACTAAATGTTTAACAAAACATAAACTGCAGATAATTCGAAATTTTACATCAATATGACATAACTTTTTTCCTCATAATGCAATACAGATAAATTTATTTGTGTACAAAAATACTACATACATAGCATGAATACTGACTGCACAGCAAATTTTCCATATTTCATAGCAAAATAACTATCCCAGTCGCATATTAACCAGTAAACATACATAAGTAAACAAAAGTTTATAGGTCCGTTAGGTATAGCCTAACCGAACCTGGCGCGGAAAGCGCCAGGTTAGGTTAGGTTAGAACTTTGACCACAACGCACGAGCCGAGCGAGCGGAGCGAGTGTGCCGCGGCAGCGGCCGGCGATGTGCCAGAAACGACACGCTATGCGCGTCATCACTTTAAAATATGATTATCGATGTGTATGATTAACGATGATGGTTCATCTCTTATAAAAACTGCTGTAAATAATATAAAAATAGAAGCTATATTTAAAAGAAAAAGAGTTAACAGGTATAATGTGCATTAAGATTATTAGCTGTGCATTGATGAAAAAGCTTTTGCTTTAGGAAAAATCGCTGTACGCTGCGAAAATAAATTGTAGTGTGTTTAGTGATATTTTGAGTTGAATATTATGCTGTGCAATCAGTAATTTTGATGGGAATTTGGAACCTTATTGCATAGAAAAAGGATATTTTTTGATTTGCGTTTAAATACTACCCATTAAATTTAAGCCTAGACATTAATAATTTAATAAATAAGAATATAATAGGTAGATCAACTTCCAAATAAGTAAATTGTCACAGTGACGAGTTTTATATCTATCATGAGAAAAAATATTTGCAACGAATTATATAATATACTAAATAAAGTATACAGGGTGGAAAAATAAATAAATGAATGTAATGTTTTATAGAGGTTGTTCAATTAAAATTATTCACCCTGTATCTTACTTAGATCTTAGCCAGTATTACAAGTATAATCTCATTTAAGCTAAAAAATACTAATTTAAGTTAAGCCATTTTAATTTACGAATTTGGAGACGTATGCATAAGGTCTATTTACAAAAATACTAAAAGTTTAAGAGTATATACTTACCTATATGTAAGCTATAGAGTGCGCGTATCGCCCCGCGCCGCACTGTCCAAACGTAAGCAGGTGCTCCATAGATACCGATGTCAAATGTATGAGAAGTAATAGAGGTTCAATAGTGTTGTCACTGGCGTTTTGCTACTGATGGACAGGGAGGTTGTGTACTACTTACTGCTACCCGTTCTAACTTTTTAAGCGCTCTCTATAGCTTGCTTATATAAGGTCCTATTAAATTCACTGCAAATATTTTAGGGGCAGATCAAATAAAATATAAGCATGTACAAGGCGAATTTTTAAATAAATCTACACGCTAGTTTTCGAGAAAATTGCATTTAACTAAAAAAAAAAACGGAAAAGTGCACCCTGTTTGTCCTAGAAACATACTGTACCACCAAAAGCTACTTCGATGAATTTACGCGCTAAAAAAAGTGCTGTGATTGGTTGGTTGTTAGCGTGCGTGCCGTGTAAGTGAATCCTGTCTACGTGGCGGAACGTCAGTCGGGTCAGTCAATGGATGTTCACGTAATTAATTAAAAGTTTGTTTGAAAATAAAAAAAAATCTAGCGCGTCGATTTTTTAAAAATGCCTTAGACGTTTTTCTTATACATATTTACGCATACCCTTAAAATATTTGCATTGAATTTAATAGGACCTTATAAACTCGCAAAAACCGTCAGTATTTCTAGAAATAGACGTTATGTAAAACAATCGTCTAATCTCAAAAAGCTTTAAAATTAAAAGAAAGTATACTTTTTATTATTTTAATTTTACATATTATTTGTATAGTATTTAGTGTCATAGGTATTGGTTTTTTATAAATGTAGATTTTAAATATACAAGGTGTAGGGGACTGCTCTTCGATTATTGAATCATAGGGTGCATTCAGACCTGAATAACTGGATATTAAATTAATAAAAGAAACTGAATAACTTCCCATACGAAATCATTTTAGGTCAGGAGATATAAAAAAGAATTGATTTCTCGTAGTAGTACGTTATGTCTACCCCGCCAGGAATACAGGCGTGAAATATGTACGTATGTAAATGCAGTCAGCTGATTGTAATTTGTACGGGAGGTATTTTTTTTACGTCTTCTGAATATTTGACTGTCCCGATGGCGTAGTGGATAGTACCCCTGCCCCTGCCTTCTACGCCGAGGGTCGTGGGTTCGATTCCCACCAGACACAAATATTTGTTAAGTCAATTTTCAAATATTTGTGTTTAGTCTGGGTGTTTTATATGTTTATTATGTATATATTTACAAAAAAAAGTATATAAGTATAATCATATCAGTTGTCTAGTTTAGACTTTATTTAACAGAACGACTAGATGTGTTAATATACAATTACAAACTTACGTGCTAATATTTAAACTATAAATTAAAAATCTCATCCAGCAATTCGCAGCGCGGCAGGGTTCCCAAAAGGCTGGCAGCGTTGCCCCTCTGGATAGCCAAACTTATCCTTTGGGAAAAAAAGCTGCCAGCCCTTCGGTCACCCGTTGCTTCCGCGAGGCGCTGGGAAAGTTCACGACAGAAACTTTTGGCCGCTGGTCCCCAGGAGCCCATCGTTTCCACAGCAAATGGGATGAATAGTTCCCATAGCTTTGCTTAGTTTGGGGCTAGATGGCGCTGTGTGTCTCGTCCAGGGATATTTATTTATTTGATTATGGGTAGGTAGTTGTTCAGTTTCCTGGTCCAAATGAACCCTATCAGTATTCAAAGAGTTGTTTCTTACACCCCATAAATTTATGCTTGCCATTGGTGTTTTTTAAGTTATTACTTATATTTTATTGTACATATTTTATTGTTATTTAAAACGAAAATGTGCTCATATGAAAGAAATGTAAATAACTTGTAGCAAAAACAATTTTCTACAAAATGTTGTTCAACTAAAGTACAGCCGTTCGAATGTATCTGACAACTATCAAATTCATTTTAGAAGACAGGTCGATCTTATGTCATAGCATTAACATGATTTTGACAGCTGCCAAATATGGCTTAATCGAACGTCCCTACTGTAATTAAGTATTCTTATTAAACGTGTATGGAGCAATAGTTTTTTTCCTTACTAAAGAGCGCACCTTATAAAAAAACTTCACATGTACCTAAGTCCAAATTATTTTTTTAAAACACTATTTCTAGAAAAAATCTTACACTAAAGAAAATATTATTTGTATGTAGTCTGAATAAAATAGTTGTAGTTAAATTGAATGTATTAATAATGTCTTTCATTGTTTAAATCTACAAAAAATTTAAAAATACTACTTTACCAAGCCTAGTAGATTTTTGCGTAAAACCTATATTGAAGAAATTGCTAGTTTATAGAGGGAGTAAAAAAAGATTATAACAAGCCGAAAGGAGGTCAGATTACTTATGAAACTAAACAACTTTCCCCATGGAACATGGGTCAAAATATGAAAAAAATGGACCTTCCATAGTAAATCAATCAACCGATCAGCGATTTCGTGTGGGAGGTCCATTTCTTTTCATATTTCGCCCCATTTTCCAAAGGGAAAGTTGTTCAGTTTCATCGATACCTTGACCTCCTTTCGGCTTGTTATTTGTTACTCCCGGTATAGTATCAATCAAGGCGTTACTCTAGTTGGGTTGGTAAAGTAGTACCAAACATTTCTACAATGAACGATTTTATAAAACTGTTGTATGTAAAAATAGTACTGAAATATAAAAAGCACAATAATTAATGTCTTATGCGTGGTTAAGATAGTGGTTAAGTTTTATTTGTATCTGTTTATTTGAATGGTGAAGATAATTATACAGGGTGTAAAGGACGGTGTAACGAAAACTTTGCAGGCGTGCTCAGACGATAAAACTGAACAACTTTACCAATAGATGTTCTATTATGGTGGCAAATGAAAAACAAAATAGACTTCCTACACAAAGTCAGTCAGCTGATCGTGAATTTGTATGAGAGGTGTAATTTCTTTTTCGTTCACCACCATATGTTCCATGGGGGAAGTTGTTTAGTTTCATGGTCTGAACACGCCTGCAAAGTTTTCGTTACACCGTCCCTTACACCCTGTATAGACTTCAATTCTGCGGGTCAATTCATGTTCCATTCTTAAATAAGTGAAGGAAAAGAGACAAACAACCTTCAGTTGTCAAAATACTTTTTACAATGACCTTATATTTCCTAAAACAAGGCAATGTATCGAATCAAATATTACTGGAACAAATGACAGCTGTTGTTTCATCTCTTTTCATTTACTTGTTTTTGAAAGTGACAGGTATAACCTAGGAAAATCAGAGACATTTTCTCGTTTTGCGTCAAGAAATATTTGATGTTTTATTTTATGAAACATTCCTTTTTTACAGTTTTTGCATTTATAATGGTGCTTTTATTCACAAATAACGCACGAAATTGTTTGAATATTTTGTGCTACATATCAAGTTATCACGTAAATTAGTGCCAATTCTAGTGGACACATTCTTTAGGTAAATTCAAGATATTCTTGTCACCT
Organism: Phthorimaea operculella; assembly: GCA_024500475.1. Taxonomy (NCBI): domain Eukaryota; kingdom Metazoa; phylum Arthropoda; class Insecta; order Lepidoptera; family Gelechiidae; genus Phthorimaea; species Phthorimaea operculella. The sequence continues at coordinate 1,382,690 of JANFCV010000129.1, read as the reverse complement.
TTACTGAAAGTATTTAAACTCAATATTTACATGTAAGTAGGTTTCAATTTAAAGTATTATTTCTGTAGGTCATATCAACAATGACTTCGCAATCAAACAGACAAAATTATATCTGTAAAAATATCGTCCTTTTACCCATATACGAGCAAACCAGGAAAAAAGTAACAAAGTGCCGAAGAATTAGCTAAAGAAGTGTTCAATAGAATTAAGCCCATAGATCTGCTATTTGTATGTATAGAATATTTATATTGAGATACAATACATAGTACGTTTATGTGGAAGTGTGTAGAAAAATGTACAATGTGATGTTTTGAAAAAGTGTGTGTTTGTAGGAATGCGTTTTAAATAAAAATATGCATTTAAGTATAAAGTTTTATTTAAAATCCGTCTATATCATTATGTATTATTCTTCCGTTAAAATGTTTTCTATACAGGGTGTTAATTTAAATTCTTTAGGTGCATAATGTCCATTTTGCAAAATGTCCAGTGGTGAAAATAGTTCCAGTTTGCATAATGAATGACCAGTTCGCAAAACGTCCAATTGCAATTGGACTTATTGCGATGTGGTATTTAAAAGTATGGGTGACCGCGAAAGTTAAAGACGGTTTATTTTAATCATTTACCTAATTAATTTTAATTATGGTCCATGTCAGGCTGTTTTGACGAAAAGGTCAATAATGCTAGTAATATCTAGCTAGTGTGTACGGCTGGATGATAATAACATTGTTATCTATCGTCACAGACATTCACCCACATCGAGGGTTACCTAGTTCACCTATACAGGGTGTTAATTTAAATGCGTGCCATAGCTTCAGGGTAGGTATCGATTAAGGATGCCGTAAAAAATAAAGAAAAAAATCCCAGCCTAATTTTTTTTTATTTAGACAAAACTTTTTTTAATATAATTTTTTGACGCTGTTGTTGTTTAGAGAGTGCCCAAACAAGTACTTTCGTCTAAACAACTTTGAGATTGAACGAATTTCGGCTGAGATATAGGCATTTGAATCAAATGTCTGCCAATAAAAAAAATGTGACGGATATTTTTTCAATATTTTTTACGGCATCCTTTATCGATACTAAACCTACCCTGAAGCTATGGCACGCATTTAAATTAACACCCTGTATTATTTAAATGCGTGCCAGCCAGTAAAACAATTTTGTTTAGAATGTACATTGTACAAGTAGATAGTGCTTACTATAGTTATTATTTTAAATAAATAATTCATTTATGTTATTTTAAATTAATAATTTGTTTTTGTGTTTGGTTGATTTTGTATTAGCCCCTTTCTTCACTTGTGCATAAAACTAAAAGGGTAAGTTATCTTTAAAATTAAAAAAAATCTTTAAAACTAACTTATCTTCGTCCTTTAGAGGATATATCACATACCTACCTAATCCGGACGTGCATATCAAATTCAGATTTTCAGTATCCGGATGCATTTCCTCGTGTTAAAAGTATTTTATTTTTTCAGAGGTTACGTATTGAACGAAAAGCTTGTATAAAAATGATGAGTGGTGCAGTTAAATGTGGTATTGCTCTATTTATGTTATGTGCTGACAACTGGATCGACCCTCCCGGTGAGTGAAGAATATTTATGTCCTTTTTCAAACATATACAGTTAAAACTAGTGACCGATAGCGAAAACTCAGAACCGGCTAGTGGTAAGGAACAACTTTCCCCAAGGAACATAGGTCGAAACCGAAAAAAAAATGGTCCTCCCATACAAAATTGCCGATCAGTTGATTTGAGTTACTATGGGAAGTCAAAATTTTTTTTCTTATTTTGTCCTATGTTTCTTGGGGAAAGTTGTTCCTTATCGCCAGCTGGTTCTGAGTTTTCGCTATCGGTCACTAGTAAAATTTCACCACATACCTAAAGTTTTCCTTTGATTTAAGGTTCCATGGTTATTATCACTAAATCATACTTAAACTTATACACCTACACATACCTATAAGGTCCTATTGTATTTACTGCAAATATTTCCACGGTTTGTTCTACTCGTGAAACTGAACAAGTTTTCTTTATAACATTTTTCCGAAATACTTATGAAAATAAAAATTTGGAGTTCCCGTACAAACTGACACATGTTTTGGTAATTTTTAACCGACGAAAAAAAAACGGAGGAGGTTCTCAATTCATACCGAACTTTTTTTTTTTTTATTTTTTATGTATGTTTACCGATTACTTAGAGACGCCTGGACCGATTTGAAAATTATTTTTTTTGTTTGAAAGGGTACACTGTCCAGGTGGTCCCATAGTCATCAGGTCAGGATCTGATAGAAGGATCTTGAGAAATTTACAAATTCTTCATATTTTGCGACCAGCGACACGTTTGAAGCAAAATGTACTTGTGTTTACATACACTACTAACGTCTGCTCGTTGTTGACTGTCTGCCAAACATCTGCCAAAGATGTCCATCAAACAAAACAGGAGGTTGCTTTTACGTTATATTAGTCATGTACGTTTAAGTATTTCATGAAGTTTCTTTAGTAGGTCTTTTTAGTAGGTCGTGTAGATGGCTATTTTGAATGTAAACAAAGTTGAAAAGTAACCACTATAAATTATAAAATAAAAATCACGGCGCATGTCTGATATCCTACAACAAGTCACTGGAGGAACGTCTAGTTTTGTAAAAGACTCTACACACTTCATTCAGTTACTCGATGACATACGGTTGGAGGAGGATGAAGTCATGGTAAGCTTTGATGTGGCTTCATTGTTCACGAATGTACCAGTAGAGGACACAATTAAAATTATAGCCAACTGTATTGAACGAGCCGGCATACCTACTGAGTACATGAGTGGCATAGAGCTGTGTCTGCGTAGCGGTTACTTTATGTGGCGGGGTGAGTACTACTTACAAGTAGATGGGGTGGCTATGGGCTCTCCAATAGCCCCAGTGGCGGCAAACATTTTTATGGAATGGTTCGAACAAGAGGCAATGAAAATTGCGCCGTGTGTGCCAAAGTGTTGGCTGAGATATGTGGATGATGTTTTCGCGGTCGTCACCAAGGATATGGTTGAATCCTTAACTGTTCACCTAAACTCGATCCACCCAAAAATTAAATTCACTGTGGAGAATGAAGAAAGGGGCACTCTACCATTCTTGGATGTTCTAGTAATGAAGTGTAGCGATGGGCGTTTACAACATACCGTGTATAGAAAACCGACGCACACCGATAAATATCTAAGGGCGGAATCACACCATCACCCGCAACATCTCTCCTCAGTCCCACGCTCTCTCATTAACAGAGCGCTCCGCCTATGCAATCCGGAGTTCATAGAGTCGGAACTTGACCATGTTAGAGAGGTGCTGGAATCCAATGGATACAAGTGGAGCCAGAGTTGGCGGATCGCAAACTCATCAAATAAAAAGAGGCCGCACACTGTAGAACGACGTCCAACGTATCGTCCATACATAAAAGGTGTGACGGATAAAATTGCCTTTTTACTGCAACGGAAATACAACATAAAGACTATTTTCCGACCCCACACTCAAGTAAAACACTGGCTAATATCACCAAAGGATAAGGAGCCCCTATCCGGACCAGGTGTTTACTCTATACCTTGTGAGTGTGGGAAGAGCTACATCGGGGAAACACAGCGGCACGTCTCTACAAGAATTACAGAGCACATATACGTAGCGTGAAGAACTGTAACATGGTGACGTCGGCAGTAGCTGAACACTCGCTGGATACGGACACTAACCACTATATTCGGTTCGACAAGACAGCTATTCTGGCTAGGGAGAAGTTCTATGTGCCCCGCAAAGTTCGTGAAGCCATTGAAATAAGCCGTCGTCCGAATTTTAATAGAGATAGTGGTTGGTCGATATCGCCGTCATGGAAGCCAGTGCTAAAAACAGTATTACCGGTGTCAGTGGACAAAATAAGAAGTGACTATAATATAGTTAGCGTAGTTTGTTCGGGACTTTTCGATGACTCTACAACCACAAATCAACCGCAACCACCACAAGAGCCACCAACTGCGGCTACTGCAGCGCCCTCTATCATCTCAGCGCGCGCGCAGCGAGCCGCGGCGCGAGCCAGTCGACAATTGCAACTGGCCGTCGCGCGTGTGTGATTGTCGTCCTCCAAGAAGAAGGCTGTCGTAACCAGCCGAAACGTAGAGGGCTACACCTTCTACCAACTAAATAACAAGTAAGTCGCGTAAACCTACATTATAAAATAAAAACATTTTAGCAAAAAATATCACCGCCGAAAACTGAAAAGCATAAAATAATAACTATTGTTACAATATGTACCTACCTAAGTAATATTTTTGGAAATATTATCTACCATATTGGAACTTAGTAATTTTGAGTCGGCGTCATGCCAATGAAAAGTGAATATTTGTAAAAATTTTAGACGCCGACTCAGAATTACTAAGTTTCAATATGGTAGATAATATTTCCAAAAATATTACTTAGGTAGGTACATATTGTAACAATAGGTATTATTTTATGCTTTTCAGTTTTCGGCGGTGATATTTTTTGCTAAATAGTAGGTTGTTGACGAGGATGGAAAAATAAGACGTTGACTGACGAGTAGAGTTTGAAGTCCGAGCCGCAGGCGAGGACTTTAAAAATACGAGTCTGGCAAAGTCATTTTCCCCGAGGCTTACATAGTGCTTTTCTCAAAAAAATGCTAGGAAATTATAAAGATATTAATTTATTTTATAGTAATTTGATATAAAAAGTTGTTTTACTGATTACTAAGTCAAGATGTGGATTTGGAGTTATTCTTTTTTATTTTGTAATTTCTGAACGATTTCGATATCGCGCCAGAAAAGTTGTATTGGAATTCATTGCTGGTGTGTAAAAAAGAAATCGTTCAGAAATTACAAAATCACAGACAATGTCAAACTTTCTGGATTGTTTTTTTGAAAGAAATTGACATATTTCCTAGCATGTTTGAGAAAAAGTTTTTTGTATGGGAGGTGGGAGGACGGAGGTCCAAAATATTATTCATATTTCGGAAAATGTTACTAAGAAAAGTTGTTCAGTATCACGATTAGCACATACCCTAAAAATATTTGCAGTGAATTTAATAGGACCTTATAAATTACGGGTTATACAGGAGTAACAAAAAGGGTGTAACAATCCGAAAGGAGGTAAATTACTTATGAAACTGAACAACTATCCCCATAGAACATGGGTCGATAACTCGAAATATAATAAAAAATATCTTTCCATACGAAATCGCAAATCAGCTGATTGATTTACCTACTATGGGAGGTCCAAAATATTTTTTCATAGGTATTTCGGCTTATGTTCCATGGGGCAAATTGTTCAGCTTCATGAGTATCTTGACCTCCTTTCGGCTTTATTTATTGTTCTGTATTTTCGTCGAATTTTTAGTACTTGGTCTCCGTGGTAGTAGTTTTGCACAAATGGACTTAATTCTACGTTGCGGTCTAAAATAGCTAACTATAACAGTGCTGTCACTTTATGTAAAACGGTCCTCTAAAAAGATGGCGCCTGACATCTGAAATTTAGAAAAAGCCGCGTTTAAAGTAGGAACACAAATTGTTATAAAAAAGAGAAAATTTTGCACTATAAATTTTCCCTTTTTTAATTTTGAATTAGAATGTGACTTTCTTAAAAAGTGAATCTTGTAATTCCTACTGAGAAATAAATGCTTTTGATTTTGATTTTGTACTTTAAGCCAAGATTGTCGCTATGCTTTGCTACCTCTGAAACTTCTTCTTCGAGTGGTACACCAAGTCGTCCAACGACCCGATGAACCCTGGTGTCAGCGTTTTTCAAACTTTCACTGCAAGTAGCAGGCCTCTGACATATTTGTGTAACGACCGTCAGTGATCTTCGACAGCCACCGGGACCGACGGCTTAATGCACCCTCAGAAGCACGAAACCATCTTGCTTTTTGGACAATCAGGTGGTTAAGCCTGCAATGTCCTCTTCAGACTGGGAACAAATTCACAAAGTGACAAATATGATCTTTGTGAGTGACCCCACGGGGAACTGAACCCGGAACCTCGCAGGCCGTCGTACTAACCACTACACCACATCGGTTTTCGCCTCTGAAACTAATCTGATAAACACCAAAATATGAAAATGAATTAATTTAATTACTCATACGAAAAAATCTCACACAATAATGTCGATAGATTTAGCCGTGTGGTAGCGGCTAAGAATACTGCCACCCCTAGTCCACTCAGGTGTTTCATAAAAGGCGACGTATTGTTTTGACCTCGGCTGAACATCTAGTCGACTACGGTCAACCGCATGGTGGCGGTGATACCAACTACAATAGCATTCCCATAGAGAGTTGACGTCAGGCAGGCAGCCGGTCATAAAACTTAGCCAAATCCTTTTGCAACATGATTTTGTGTTCTAACAAACATGTTGCGCCGACCCCAATGGACTTGGGTTAAGAGCAGGAAGATGATAATGATTTACTTTGAAAGGTCGACTTTAAAAAATAAACATGAATATCTTGTTTTCAGATCCAGTAAGTCTGGATATGACTACCAACGCCACTAAGCCCTTGCGGGTCGGGCAGGATATTACGTTCACATGCACCGCTACCAACTTGGCTAGCTATGCGACGTTGTCATTCTTCAGGATTGTAGGTAAGAATTAAAATAAAATAAATAAATAATTTAAATAAGTAAATAATAAGAATTAAAATAAATAAAATAAAAATTAAATTATTTATTTTATTTTTCGCTAGTATAGAACCGCAGTAGCCCAATTGGTAGTGGTATCTGCAGTACAGAATGCCGAAGGTTGCAAATTCAATTTGGTACCTACTTCTTTCACCATTTACCTACTTTTAAGGTTTATCAAAATGTTTTAAAATCATTATGACCACATTTTCAGGCAACACGGAGGCGAGAGAACATTCTGGCTACAGCGGTTTCAACTACACAATAACTTTGACAGAGGATGACAACGGTTCAGAGTGGTATTGCGGAACCCTGTTTGATAGGTTAGTGCCACTGTTATAGCCGACAAGTTCATGCGCGACCTTCCTGCGGGGTACAGACGGTAGGGGGGCGAGGAAGCACGTCATTTTATTATGACGTGCGGCGTGGTTGCGCGCGTCTCCCTTCCCCGCTTCACCTCCCGCTAATGATTTACTTGTCCACATACTATGTGGACAAGTAAATTCTTACACGGGCTACAGCCCAAATGGCTTGGCGGATTTTGTTATGTGAGGTGTCGTTAGATTCATCTCAGCGGTGCGAGTGACACTGGCTATTAATTACGGCCGTCTGGTTTTTGTTTCTTAAATACATCGGCTTGTTAGCTGCCATCTATCGTCTGTTTAATTTAACTTAAGAACCGAAAGTGTCGGCGCTATGTAAGGTCCTATTAATTCACTGCAAATATTTTAATGGCATACGTAAAGAAAAACATCTAAGGCATTTTTAAAAAAATCTACACGCTAGATTTTTTTTTCTTTTTCAAACAAACTTTTTAATTAATTATGTGAACATTCTTTGACTGACCCGACTGACGTTCCGCTACGTAGACAGGATTTACCTACACGGCACGCACACAAACAACCAACCAAACACAGCACCTTTTTTGGCGCGTAATTTAAATTCATCGAAGTGTGTGTTTCTAGGACAAACAGGGTGCACATTTTTCGTTTTGTGTTTTTTTAGTTAAATGCAATTTTCTCGAAAACTAGCGTGTAGATTTCTGTAAAAATTTGCCTATATTTTATTAAATCCGCCCCTAAAATATATTTTGCAGTGAATTTAATAGAACCTTATATTTAAAGATAGCAATTTTAGACAATAGCGTAGAATCGATGCTTACCTGTAATTTTTTATTTACAGGACTGTTCAGAAAAGCGCAGGAGCTCGTAACGAGTTCTACTTTGTCAGTTCAAACAAGTTCCCGATACGTATTAGAGGTGTCGCTAAACGAGCCCAACCACCAAGAGGATGTAAGTTTTTAGGCGTTCTACCACATATTACGGGGCGCAGTCACAGATGGCTTTACAAATTGTAATGATTAATAAAATAAGTGACAATCGCGAATGATGTAAGTTTTTAGAGGTTCTACTCTGTCAGTTCCAGTAAACTCCCGATACGTTTAAGATGAGTCACTAAACTACGGTTTCTACTCCCATTTTGACAAAAGAACCTGGTCTCCTTTTTTACATTTATGTTTTTGGTGGAATACTACTTTCCCCAAGGACTTTCCCTAACAACATTAGCCGAAACACGAAAAGATATGGCTCACTGCCTTAGCATTGCTCCAAACTATAGGGTTCAGATTATCGACATCATTCAGAGTTAGAAGAAGTTTCATCAAGTTACAGTTTTCAAAATTAAATGTGTCTTTATTTTTGTCAATTTCAGCAGTGGGTCAGATGGTCAACTTGAAAATGGTTCCTGGAGTGAACAAATTCAACGTTAGTGACAAAGTGTCATGGCTGTGTGAGGGGCAAAACATTGGCCGCGGTTATGTCGAGATGAAACAGGGGAAAGGTATTTATTTATTTATTTTACCGTGCCTCTCGGGGACGCGCTGGAGGAGGAGGAGGAGGAGTTTTTTATTTGTGACGGACGACATTTTTCTATACCTATAGTTTCTTTAAGTTTTATCTTTTACAATTTATTGCACTCAAGAACATTATACAAAAGACGAAAACATATAAAGATTTACTAATTCTCCTTTCTTTTATTCAGGGAACATAGAGCGAAACATCTACGTTGGTTATCAGTTGAACGGCGGCTACCGATGGATAAACCAAACGTTTAGTCCTGCAGATGACGATTCGTACATTTATTGTTCTGTATACATATTCGAATGGGAGGGCATAGGGTATTTCGTGAAAGGGCCACGCACGTATCTGAAATTCCAAACGTAAAGAAAATTACGAAGTTACGATTCCACATAAAAATCTCAAATCAACAAGCTACATAAGCATAACTTAAATTGTCCAACTGTAAATGTGAGTAGACAATTTTTGAGATTGTAAATGTAGTGCGTCACGGAATGTTCGTATACAATTTTAGAGAGTAGCTTAGAATCAAGTATAAAATTAATATACCTACTGTTAATATAAGTCGTCTCGGATGTTTTGTGAACCTTGGTTTACTTAGTGCTGTATTTTAAAAACTGTGTTAATTTTAAATACACCTTAAACCGGTATTTTATCTTACTGAAAACTGCTGTCCTTTTGACTTTTATTTTGTACGTACTAAAAATGTGTACATACCTACTATGTAGTTAGTAGTCTGTCTGTAAGAAATGCATACTCACCCACATTAAATTATTTTTAAATAAATAATAATATGTAGGTATATTTAATAACTTCCGTCGTTTCGGTGTCCCATACGAAGAGAGAGAGAATAACTTCTGTGCATTAGTATTCATTTATTTCTTTTTTTTTTACCATACAGGCACTGAATTTAATTAATTCGTTTAAATAATTTATTCTTTTGGAAGATAAGGCTAATGATAAAAAATATATTTAAGCGCCACAATTTTTTAAGTTGTCTTATTTTTTGGCTGTAGTTAGTGAAAGAAATATGATTTTCAAATTATTTGTTATCTTGGTTGCAACCTGCATCCCGGGATTAAAAGGTAAGTTATGCTTTGGATCAAAATATTGAACGTTTGATGATGTTTCCACGTTACTTACTAAAATAACTAATTTTTAACACTTAATTCTAGTTGTGTCTTGACTACTATCCTTTTCTAAACCAATTTTTAACAGAAGTGACAGACAGAACTAATTTTATTTAGTCGTTTTAGTCAGCGATGCGGAATTGAGTCTTATGTAGATGTAGGTACCATATTGATTGTGCTTTGATCTCCCTACCATTATTTGAGCAATTTAATACACAGTAAATTATTTTTTAAATTGTTAATTGTGATAATTATGGGCACAACGTGCCTGTAATAAAATAAAACTATTTTAATTTAATTAAATTTTTAATTTCAGCACAAGGCGAAGCTCCGTGCAATATTGATGATTTGCCATGCATAAGGTTCGTACAGAGTTATTATTTTGTATTAGTAAAATAAAATAAATAATAAATTACCTAAACTTAACTAGATAGGGAAGCGGTCGTCCAATTTTACATAATCTACTCTAGCACTGTTATTTTATTATTATATAAGGTCCTATTAAATTCACTGCATATATTTTAGGGGCAGATCAAATAAAATAAAAGCACATATTAGTCAAATTAAAAAAAAACTACACGCTAGTTTTCGAGAAAATTACATTTACTTAACTAAAAAAAAAAAAAAGAAAAAGTACACCCTGTTTGTCCTAGAAACGCACCACTAAACGCTACTTCGATGAATTTAATTTACGCGCCAAAAAAGCTGCTGTGATTGGTTGGTTGTTAGTGTGCGTGCAAAATCAAAATAAAAAATCAAAATCAATGTATTTATTTCTCAGTAGGAATTACAAGATTCTCTTTAAGAAAGTCACATTCTAATTCAAACTTAAAAAAGAGATTTTATTTGTGTAAAATTTTCTCTTTTTTATAACAATTTGTGTTCTTACTCTAAGCCGTGCCGTGTAAGTGAATCCTGTCTACGGGGTGGAACGTCAGTCGGGTCGGGTCAGTCAAAGGATATTCACGTAATTAATTAACAAGTTTGTTTGAAAGTGAAATAAAAAACCACCCGGGACAGCTGCCGGTACCGGCATCCGGAACAGATACCGAAACCCGCCGTTGCCATATAAAGTTGGGACTTAAAACATTTAGGTCTCCATGATTACAACATCGACATTGGTTGGCAGAATTGTCCTTGCTGAGCTGACAGAAGCCATAAATAATTTAAAAGTTGAATTGAATTGGGTTCCTGTTTGTTATTTTCTTTTCTTTTTGAAAGTGAAATTCATATAATAATAAAATAATATATAATTTTTGACCACATAAGACTCAGTATTTTTTGTTCTAATAAAGATTTTTGAACGAAATTACTAAAAAACAAAACAATTAGACGTAGCTAAACGATTATAAATATTATCAATCCCTTAATTGAACTTAATTTTAAAAATTTTTTTTAGGTGCAACTTTGTATGTTCTAATGTGCCCCACAAAATTTATTCAAAGCTGTCCCAAGCATACGTTATGGCTTTCTTTATTAGAATTTTTAAGAAAGTATTTACTTTATAATTTAAATAATAACTAAAATGGACGTAGAAATAAACACAAATTAGGATAAAAATACGTGTGAATCCGCCAAAACTAAGAATAACCAGAAAAACCCATACAAGTTTTGAAAAAAATGTACATTGAACACATCCAAAAACAAAAACAGCCAATAACATCCGCGTTTTTTGTTGACTTTGTAAAATTGACGATGACAGGGTATAAATACGGCAGGTAGCGCTCTCTTTATGTATCGTCGTGTTGATAAAAAGAAAAAGAGATTATTATGATTTAAATTGATTTATATTTCACATTACATGGCTTACATGGTTCCGGACGAGAAGCAAAGACCAGAGCAAAAGTACTTATAAACCACATAGATCACAAATTAGGGGCAAAGTGCTTAAACACTATACAGCCAATGTAAGGGGTGTCACACAGTATCCTTAAGACTTCCCCTCACACCTTACAAGGTAAAGCTACATGCTTAGCTTTTACATAGAATGTAGAGATTGAGAAACAAAAGAACCCAAACAAGTATACCTACATACATTTACGCTCTATGAGGCACATCTCTATCACAAGGCTTGACTCTAATAATAACAGCAGTTACAACAGAGATTACATTGACCACAATGTTTGCCTACACAGAGACTCTACTCTATTTAGGCTCATTTAACAAGTCAACACAACACAAAATTGTTTACGCTCTTCGAGGTACATCTCTATTATTAGGTATGACTCTAATATAACATCATTTATGCTAGAGAATACATTGAGCACAATGTTTTCCTGTCTTGAGAATAATCACTCAGCGAACTAACATAACGGCATGCAAATTCCAAAAACAACAATTTAAAAATAAAACATAATATTGCATACTATCATGCCACTCTTTAAACATTATACACAATTTCGACATGCAAAATTTTTAGAATAACCCTACTACTTACAATAAAATATTTCATACAACATAAACAATGTTAATTTATAGAATTTAGAATTACTCTACATTCATCCTGTGTACAAAAGCATTGTGTTTCCCCTTACTCAATGGTTCTGTCAACACCGTCTACACTTTGGCTACCCCATTTGGTTTTTAAAGGCATAATAATTACCTTTGAGTATGAATGCATTCGCAACAAAGACTGCACATTGGTATTTCCACTATTTACCGCTGGATGGCCAAGTGTCGTTCTTGCTCTGATGCAAAATTTGATGACACCATTTTGGAGTTTAGCCTCACCGGAAAGTAGACGCGTTCTGTAGCTATATCGGCAATTTATGACTAAGTATTAGACTTGGGTAACTCATGAGAGAGAGATAAAAAAGAAACATATCCGTCCAAATTATAATATCACTCACTATCTCACTTAATTTTCAAATATATCTTCAACTCACTTAGACTACGGTTCATTTTTGATGTACAGAACGACTGAGAGATGAGTTAGAGTGAGGGAGAGCGAGCTGTCTGTTTAAGAGAGATGAACAGATGTGCAGGTCAATGCAGGATAATGTAAACAAAAATGACCTTTTTACCAATGCTTTCACGCGCTGGATTACAATAAATTCAACTAAGGGTAAGTAAGTGCTAAGGGTTCGGTCGGCGACATTTCTGTTTATTTCCAAAAAAATCTTACACAAAAGAATCTAAGAAATAATTTTTAAATTGTCTTTCCTTTGAGTAACAGAACAGATGCATTTCTTTAGCAAAAAGAAAGGGTTTCATTTTTGTTAGTACGTGTTTTGACTTTAACGCCAAAACAGTTTAGAAGTTTTAAGAGTTGATAAACTTTTTAAAAGTGAATAGTACCTTGAAAACTGAAAAATAACTTTGAAAATAATGAATATTTTAGTTTAGTTAGTAAATGTGATTCGTTAGATAATAAATAAATAAGTGTGCACACCCGTGTAAATTAAAAACAATGTCAGCTGTAAGGAAACGAAGTGTATCGTGGAATAATTTCGAGACGCAAGACACAAATGTTTTTTTTTCTATGTTTGTGTTAGTTTCACCAGGTCTATGTTACACAATTAAAGAAATATAGTATTCGTCGCGTGCCATCCGTATAGCGCCGAAACTATTAGTGGATAGAAAATATTGATACTTCACTTTATTTAGGCAATCGGCAATTTTGCCTTAAATTACTTATTAAAAAATAATTATGAGTTCTCAGTTAGAATATAAAAACAAAGTTGGTACCTACTAAACAAAATATTCTCAATATAACGGACTAAAAATGCATTAAATAACATTATCTTGACTCGTCAAAGATCAAGATTGTTTAGTCCCTGTAAACAGCATCATTTGTCTTATTGTTTGAAATCCGACCGTGTGAACTCGCTTAGCAAAAAACTTAACATTTAGTTGATGATATGAAACAAAAAGCTCCTTTACTGTGTGAAATGAGTGAGGTATATCCGGGGACACAATTGAGATATATCTCTCTTTTCATCTGAATGACACATTTTGCGCATCTCTACTAAGTATATCAAGACTATATTATATCGGCATAATTGTTCTTTTCATTAGGTTTGTTTTAAGCCTAAGATCAAAGAAAAACGGTTAAATACTAAAAATAACAAAACTATATAATCGCTCGTCTAACAAGGCCTACCTATAAAAAATGGCGCCACAGAGGAGAGGATAAGGTCCTATTAAATTCACTGCAAATATTTTAAGGGCATGCGTAAATATGTATAAGAAATACATCTAAGGCATTTTTAAAAAAATCTACACGCTTGATTTTTTGCTAGATTTTTTTTTTCATTTTTAAACAAACTTTTTAATTAATTATGTGAACACTCTTTGACTGACCCGACTGACGTTCCGCCGCGTAGACAGGATTCACTTACACGGCACGCACACTAACAACCAACCAATCACAGCACCTTTTTTTGGCGCGTGATTTAAATTCATCGAAGTGTGTGTTTCTAGGACAAACAGGGTGCTCTTTTTTCGTTTTGTATTTTTTTAGTTAAATGCAGTTTTCTCGAAAACTCGCGTAGATTTCTTTAAAAATTTGCCTAGTACATGCTTATATTTTATTTGATCTGCACCTAAAATATTTGCAGTGAATTTAATAGGACCTTATACAGAATAATAATTATGTTTTTAATTATAGTTACACAAAAAGTTAGCTATTTTCACGATTTCTGATTAACCTATAGTTGTGCCTTTAACTTTGGTGGAACAATATCACGACTGTAAGCTTTCATGTATTTATTAACCGACGAAAAAACAAAAGAGAAGGAGGTTCTCAATTCGTCCCGAACTTTTTTTATGTATGTTCACCGATCATTTAGAGGCGCCTGGACTAATTTGGAAAATTCTTTTTTTTGTTTGAAAGCGTGCACTGCCCAGGTGGTCCCATAAACAACAGGTCAGCATCTGATGGCAGGATCCTTATAAAATTCAGAAATATTTATATATTTTGCGGCACATTTGAAGCATAATGTACTTGTGTTTACCGATATGCCTACCCGTTGACGTCTACTGCATGACAAACATCTGGCAAAGAAGCTTGTAAAAAATAGGTTCTTTTAAAATGTCGTATATGAATATTAGTCTGTAGCACAGGTCTGTAGGTATTTTATAGTGATTCTTTATTCTCTTGAAACTATGCGACTGGGCAGATTTTGATGAGAGCTATGTCAAAAAAATACTTTCGTCACCCTGAGATTTTTCTTGTAAAATAATCTGGGGGCACGGCAGTGCCCCCGCCAAGTCGAGCGCATCATGTCATCATGTCATCACGTCATCATGTCATACTTACTTTGTAACTGAACGAACTAAAAAAGTATGCAGAAATACCTATTTGTTTATCTGTATTAATAATTTCGTGCAGGGGTAACGGTTACCCCCAGTTTTCTGTTTTCTAAAATAATAATACATAAAAAGTATTGTTTTTGAGTCGACAACATTATATCTGAATTAAGCGGATTATCGAGAATCTAACGATGCTGACAGGCAAAATATAGTATAGGCCCTGCCATTTTTGTTAGTATCCCGTCGCCAACCTGTTGCCTAGCTACCACCTAGCTTCTGATTAAAATCTTTTTAGTCCTTGGTCCCTTGCTAGATCGCTAGATCAATGATATTTTTTTGGATTGTCGTGTCATCCCAAAGTCTCATCCTTCATTGTCACAAATTGTCAATACACCTAAATAATTATGCCGTGTGATGCCGGCTTAGAATAGCATCACCCCATTTCTTTCCTGTGGGTGTCGTAAGAAGCGGCTAAAGGACTCGAGGGTGTCATGTGTATTGCAATTTTAGGCGACAGGCTGACAACCTGTCACTTTAGCGATACACGACAATAGCTAAAACAGCCCTAAAATATGTGTCAGACGTGGCGATAACGACCGTACTTTTATGGCCGTTGACGCTCTGCCTACCCCGCAAGGGATAAAGGCGTGATGTATGTATGTAAATAACACGAAACATACAAAACCATTTATATCGGAAACTATGCGTGCTAGACTATTGGTTTCTTCGGGAAAGTTGTAGGCCTTAACGAGATCTACATGACAGGTGTCAGCTGTTATACTAAAAAGTCGTTTATATCGGAAACTATGCGTGCTAGACTATTGGTTTCTTTGGGAAAGTTGTAGGCCTTAACGAGATCTACATGAAAGGTGTCAGCTGTCATACTAAAAAGTCGTTTATATCGGAAACTATGCGTTCTAGACTATTGGTTTCTTTAGGAAAGTTGTAGGCCTTAAAGAGATCTACATGACAGGTGTCAGCAGTCATACTAAAAAGTCGTTTATATCGGAAACTATGCGTGCTAGACCATTAGTTTCTTTGGGAAAGTTGTAGGCCTTAACGAGATCTATATGACAGGTGTCAGCTGTCATACTAAAAAGTCGTTTATATCGGAAACTATGCGTGTAGCCCGGCCAATATCGACATTAAAATAAATAAACATTGCAAACGCGCATGTACCTAACTACGACTTTTTATATGTTGTAAGGTCCCTTGAGAGTAGTTAATACCCAAGTTTGCAACACTGAAAACCTTGTTTTTAATATTTTGTCCAGACTAACTAACTATGAAAGGTTAAGGTTGATAAACATAGTAGACATACAACTACTTAGTACAAATCATTACATTTAGGGGGTTGAGATGGGACTTCTGCCTCACATAGAAAAGAAACAGTAAAATAAAGTGTCACAAAGAAGTATAAAATAAAAGCTTTTTAACAAAAAATATCAACCAACGAAAACTGAAAAGCGTAAAATAATTAACTTTTGTAAGTAAACTTAAAAACTTAATAAATAAAAATCATTAGTTTACAAACTATTAGTAGAAGGTACTATAGTACCTACATAATATTTACGGAAATATTTTGAGACTTTATTCAATTTTATTTATTAATCAAGTTCTTAAATTAATCTAAATGTGCCTGTCTAAATGATTTTGAGTCGGCGCCAATCATAAGTAAAATAAATAAATAATCTTCCATGGAACAAACAACTACCTGCTACTTACTATCCTGGATGGAACGCGGTCTCCAGTTAGTTTAACAAGCGTGGTGAGTATGAAAATATTCTCCGTTAGGGAGATGATAGTGGACTGTAAAGAGGCGCCTCGCGCGCTGTTTCCCTAACTTGTGTGTACAATCTATACATATAATAAAACAGTAACGAAACTAAGTCTGTACATGAAATAGTTTAAAAAAAGAGTAGTTGTAGTAAATTGTGTTCAAGATGTAGATCTCGAAACAACAGCTAATTAAATTTTTGTCTGTTTGTCTGTCTGTATGTCTGTCTGTATGTCTGTCTGTATGTCTGTCTGTTTGTCTGTTATTCTTTCACGCAAAAACTGCTGGACGGATTTTTACCAAATTCAGTACAGTGATTGTTTATTACTCTGGTCAACATCTCGGATACATTTTACTTCGGGAAAATGTCTCAATCCCATGGGAAAACCCATTAACTGGTTCGGCAAAGCTCGACCATCCAGAAACATTTTTAACAAATTTACTGATATAAAAACGAGGGTATATATTGATACTATTTATTTTCTACAAAAAAGTCGCTTCCTAATGGAAAATAATGAAAAAAAGTTTAAAAAGTTGTTTGAGAATAAAATTAGTACAAGAGTAATTTCATAGATGTCACTGATAGTTTTATAAAACGCGGTATCAAAGTGTTTGTTTTTCTTCAAGCTATAAAAAGAGCCACTGACAGGCGGCTAATTATCCTGTGTAGGTAACTAAGTAGGTAATATCTTTCATTCCCTTATTTTGAATTTGAAAATACTTTGATGAAGTTTGGCTACGTTAATACGACACATTGGCTTTTCATTACCGACTTTGATTTTGCTTATTGATCTGTCATATGATGATGATGATGATCTCTCTGGGCTCCGATTTCGGGCATGGCGACTACTTCTTCTTCTGATCAAGTCGGCGATGATGCGCCCGTAGGTGCCCATTATAGCCGATTATGGCAGTAAACTCCCGTGCACAGTGTGGGCACATGAGTTTGTCATTGATATAATTGTAGTTAATGGCGGCGGGAGGACGAACCTCCAGTTCATCGCGTTTAGCGTCCAGTCTGCTTTACGCTGCTCCTCAAAGTCGCGGATTCGTTTCTTTTCAAGATTGCGCCATTCTGGCCGTTGAGCTGCCAAAACCTCAAATTTAGAGGAGTCAATGTTGCATCTTTTCATGCGTCTCTTCTGAACACCTTTACATACGAGGAATTGACCGCTATTGTGTTGCGGTAGAGGAATAAGTTAAGTACAAGATGTAAAAAAAGCAACTGAAATAATTTCAAGGGGCGAACCAGTCCATGAAACTGAGCAACTTTCCCCAAGGAACGTATGTCGAAAACTGAAAAAAAGGAATACGTTCTCTCAGTAAGAGACTTAACTCTCAATGAGAAAACAAAAACAGAAGTGAAATAAGTAAGCAGAAAAAGTAGAAAGAAACAAGCATCCATCCATCGACAGTTGGTCAAGCTGTGCTTGCAAATTGACGTAAAAATTATAAAGGAACATCGGTTTTGGTAGTGTAACCAACTATCTATATCCTCAAGATGTGACTCAGGCGCTGAAACAGGAGGGGTGAAAACTTTAAGAGATACGAAAATGTCTGTATTGAAATACATAGTTGTTTAGCATGGTGTGCTGCTTCTATGGCCTCATAAATTTCCCTTCATAGACAAGTAACATAACACACACAAAACCGCGGTATTCCAGGGTTCGTCCAGGTTATTTCATCATCATCGTCATCACCATCATCATCTGCCTGCCCTTATCGTAGCGATCACGCATATATTAGACAAAATTTGAATATGAGAACAGAAAAATATACGTGATAGGTACCTACCATTATGTGTAAAAATTTAATAAAAAACATGTTTACTATCACGGTTTATGAGATATAAGTCTGGTTACAGACAGATAGTGAAGCGAAGTCTCAGCTTTGGGTACGTAACCCTAAAAATAATGGGCTGGTAATAAATAAGTAAACTATCATTATCATCTATTTTTGAAAAAGTTGTAATTAATCTGTTAGTGTGTATGACTAAGCTCACAAAAAAGGAAGACACCTACCTGACCCGACAACCCCAGAAACAAGCAACGTTATGGCGCCGAAACATTAGGAGAGCCAGCACTCCCCAAAGTGGGAAGGTGCAAGGAAAAAGAGAAAGTCAATCTGTCAGTGTAGTACTGTGCATGGATTACTCAAAAAGAATGCGCTGTTTTTTGATGTTTGATATGGTGAGAACATATTCAATGATTAATGAGAACCTATAGCAGCACTGGAGGGCCTGTCTGTCTACCTACCCGACGGAACACCAGGAGCTCGGCAAAACTTTAAGGGATATGAAAATTAATGTATTGAAAAAAATATTTAGCATGATGTGCCGCTTCTGTTGTCTTATAGACTTCCCTTGGCGAAACGAAGTTCGCGGGCACCAGCTAGTATGGTAATAAATACGCTTGATTGGCGCCGACTCAAAATCATTTAGACAGGCACATTTAGATTAATATAAGAACTTGATTAATAAAATTGAATAAAGTCTCAAAATATTTCCGTAACTATTACTATAGTACCTTACTAGTTTCTAAACTAATGATTTCATTAAGGTTTACTTACAAAGGTTAATTATTTTACGCTTTTCAGTTTTCGTTGGTTGATGTTTTTTGTTAAAAAGCTTTTTGTTGTATTTCGGCATTATAGCGAATTCAAATATGAGATAATAATATTTTAAATTAGTTAAATATCAGTATTCGTTAATAATTTAATATAAAGCTAGCTCGTGTAAAATACAATAATTGCGATTTGTGCCGTTCTTCTAACAGATGAGCGAGACCTGTGGTACTCACATCTTTTCACCTCTAAAGCAAAACTTACAACAAGAGCATGTCTAACCAGTGTGTGTTCTGGTATGAGCTTTCAACTTCGCACTACGAGCAAATTTTTTATACCATGTCATACTGCAATATGGTTTATTGCTAGTATGTGTTCTGCTGATATCCATACTTCCATACTAATCCATACTATCCATACTAATATTATAAATTCGAAAGTAACTCTGTCTGTCTGTCTGTCTGTCTGTCTGCTACGCTTTCACGCCTAAACCACTGAACAGATGTTGATGAAAATTGGCATGAACATAGATAATAACCTGAGAAAGGACATAGGCTACTTTTTTCCGCGGAAAAAATCCGTTGGAAAATTTATCAGACGCCCAAAACTACCTACAGAAAGAAAACACACAAGTATCCGTAGTTGATATTGCTCTGCAGGTTTTGTCAGGCGCTCAAAAAGATAGTAATATACCTACTTAGGTATCATCAAGATCTTGCTACCAAAAAAAAACTTTGCATGTTAATTTGTCCGAATGCATAGTTCATGAAAAATGGGAGGATGAATGCCTACGTAGGTATCAGAATATATGAAACATACTAAACGCATCAAAACTTTCTTTTTAACACAAAAAAGGAGTTACACAAAAGTTGTTTAGGTTGATGGGACGCTTCTGCTGGCGAATAGACAACGAAGGTTTGCAGTACCTGATGTAGACCATCTGGTGCACCATAAGGTGCCCAGATGAACTTTAGGAAATACAGATATGACTCTAGAGCAAAAGTTGTTCAGCTTGATAGGGCGCTTCTGCTGGTGAAAAGATATCGAAGGTTCGGATTACCTCATGTAGACCTCCAGGTGCGCCAACAGGAGCCCAGCTAAACTATAAGAGATACAGATATAACTCCAAAGCAAAAGTTGTTTAGGTTGATGGGACGCTTCTGCTGGCGAATAGACAACGAAGGTTTGCAGCACCTGATGTAGACCATCAGGTGCACCATAAGGTGTCCAGATGAACTTTAGGAAATACAGATATGACTCTAGAGCAAAAGTTGTTCAGCTCGATAGGACGCTTCTGCTGGTGAAAAGATATCGAAGGTTTGGAGTACCTGATGTAAACCATCAAGTGCACTAACAGGAGCCTAGCTAAACTATAAGTGATACAGATATAACTCCAAAACAAAAGTTGTTCAGGTTGATGGAACGCTTCTGCTGGCAAATAGACAACGAAAGATTAGAGTACCTGATGTAGACCACCAGGTGCACCACCAGGAGCCCAGCTGAAATAAAGGAGATACAGATATGCATCCAAAGCAAAAGTTGTTCAGCATGATGGAATGCTTCTGCTGGCATCTGTTGGCAATGCAACTATGGTTTGAAAAATGTTTTTCCAACAATATTTGCCTGATGATTATCAAGAGCGTGACGGTTTTTAGGATGCTGGTAAGGAAATCAGAATTTTGAACAGGTTTAAGGAATGAAACGATACGAAGTTCGCGGGTACCAGCTAGTGCGAAAATAAATGATGGTTTCGAGCAAACTTATCGCATAGCTTACAAGCATAGCTCTCTTCAACAGTATGTGTTCTAATATACGCAAATAATTAATTACATCGAACAAACTTCTTATCGCATATGCGCAATTAAATGAGAGTTTTGAGCAAACTTCTTATCACATATTTTACAAGCTTATGGTTTATCGCTAGTATGTGTTTTGTTATGCGAAAGTACATGATCTTTTCGTGCAAACTTCTTATCACATATTTTACAAGCATATGGTTTATCACCAGTATGTGTTTTGTTATGCGAAAGTAAATAAGCTTTTCGTGCAAACTTCTTATCGCAAATCTTACAAACAAAGCGCTTTTCACCAGTGTGTAATTTAATATGGGATACTAATCCACTCCTATAAACAAACTTCTTATTACATATCTCACAGGCATATGGTTTATCGCCAGAATGTGCTCTGATATGCGCAATTAAATTTGAGTTCACAGCAAACTTTTTATCGCATAATTTACAGGCAAATCTCTTTTCACCGTGTGTTTTGATATGCGCAATTAAATTAGAGTT
Source organism: Phthorimaea operculella (assembly GCA_024500475.1). Taxonomy (NCBI): domain Eukaryota; kingdom Metazoa; phylum Arthropoda; class Insecta; order Lepidoptera; family Gelechiidae; genus Phthorimaea; species Phthorimaea operculella. Next base: position 1,361,189 of record JANFCV010000129.1, on the reverse strand, counting down.
TTGAGCAAACTTCTTATCACATATCTCACAGGCATATGGTTTATCGCCAGAATGTGTTTTTATATGCCTAATTAAACAATGGTTATAAGCAAACTTTCTATCGCAAAACTTGCATTCAAATCTCTTTTCACCAGTGTGTATTTTGATATGCGTAATTAAATAAGAGTTAAAAGCAAACTTTCTATCGCAAAACTTGCATTCAAATCTCTTTTCACCAGTGTGTGTTTTGATATGCGTAATTAAATTAGAGCTCTGAGTAAACTTTTTATCGCATAATTTACAAGCAAATTTCTTTTCCCCAGTGTGTGTTTTGATATGCTTAATTAAATTAGAGTTTTGAGCAAACTTCTTATCACATATTTTACAAGCATATGGTTTATCGCCAGAATGTGTTCTGATACAATTAAACAATGGTTATAAGCAAACTTTCTATCGCAAAACTCGCATGCAAAGCTCTTTTCACCAGTGTGTGTTTTGAAATGCGTAATTAATTTAGATCTATGAGTAAACTCTTTATCGCAAAGATTACAAATAAACATGTTTTCACCAGTGTGTATTTTGGTATGAGCCTTAAACGAATAACTATCAGCAAACTTCTTATCACATATCTTACAGGCATATTTATCACATGTGTGTATTCTAAAAATATGCGTATTAAGACTAGACTTGTAAGTAAACTTCTTATCACATATCTTACAGACATATGGTTTATCGGCAGTATGTGTTCTGATATGCGAAAGTAAATGACTGTTTTGAGCAAACATCTTATCGCAAATCTTACAAGCAAAGCGCTTTTCACCAGTGTGGGTTCTAATATGGTATAACAATCCATTACTGGAAACATACTTCTTATCACATATCTTACAGGCATATGGTTCATTGCCAGAATGTGTTGTGTTATGCGAAAGTAAATGATCCTTTCGTGCAAACTTCTTATCGCAAATCTGACAAGCAAAGCTCTTTTCACCAGTGTGTGTTTTGCTATGCGAAATTAAATTAGATTTATGAGTAAATTTCTTGTCGCATAACTTACAAGCAAATCTCTTTTCACCAGTGTGTGTTCTAATATGGTATTCCAATCCACTCCTGGACATAAATTTGATATCACATATCTCACAGGTATATGGTTTATCACCAGTGTGTATTCTGATATGCTTATTAAGATTAGACCTGTAAGTAAACTTCTTAGTACACAACTTGCAAGAATAGCTAATTTTATCCGTTTGTATTTTAACAAGTCTTTTAATTGATAATATTTTGCGCCCAAAAGGGTTTCCATCTGCATGTGATCTCATATGTCGAATTAATATATTTTTTTCGGTAGTTACATACGAACACGTGTCACAAATGTATTGAGAGGTAGCCGAGTGAACTCCTGAATGGCATTCAAACGCACCTGCATCATTGGTCGCATAGTTACATAAAGTACATGAATATTCGTTTTCTAAACTTGAATCTGAATTATGATCCGTAACTGCACCGGCACCGCAATTATTGTACTTGCAACGTAATAAAATATCATTTAATTTTTTAAATGCGTCTGGGGCATTGGAGCCTTTGTTACTTGTTGTGTTGATTTCCTTGGTTTCACATGTTAATCCTGTTTTCTTATTTCTCGGAGTGTAATTGTTTGCACTGTTCAAAAGGCTTGAACGTTCCATGTCTATACCTTTAACTTCCACATCTGTGTCTGCAGTTACAATCCTCTTCAGTTTCAAATCAGCGAATGTGGATGTGCGGTCAGTATTCTGTAGAAACAAGAAAACGAATTCATGTAGTTATTTCAGAAAAATAGATTTAAAAATTGTTAAGTAACTACTACATATTTTAAATATTATATATTTCATGGGGTGTTGTTGTTGGCAGTATAGCCGAGCGACACGCGCCGAATCAAATGGATTCCCAAGCCTAATCTGATAACGTCATCAGCGCGCGCGGACATTGTGACCATATAAGTCTTTTATTTTTGAAAAGCAGAATTTAAGCTGATATCAAAATAAAAATGACTGACCTGACAGAGTTTAGAATAAAAGTTGTGCATATTTTTAGGAGTTGCTCAAGAACAACTTTGCCACGCCCTCATATTTATTTACTTAATCAGTTTAAGAGCTATCGACATGAAATTTAGTGAAAAGATAGATCGTGTTGACCCAAATATAGAAATGTTGAGAAAAAATGTGTCAAATCTTTTTTGGACCCCCTCCCATACAAGTGAAAGGGGGGCAAAAAAATATTTTTTTCTCTTGTAATATTGAGTAGGGTATCGTTGAATAGGTCTTATTGAATTTCAGGCTTTTTAATAAATAATAGCCAAATTCAGCACGAGCACATGTTTTTATTCGTAGATCAAAATCAGTACAACATAACCTCATAGTTTTGACATTAGCTAGGACTCGACACAAAACTACCCACACACAACACCTCCCCTTTAAGTTACAATCAACACTTTAACAAATTAACAAAGACTATTCATAATCAGTTTTGAATACAATCATGAACTCTCCTATATTAGGTTTACACACTGTTAGCACCATTACTAACACCAATAATTTCAGCCCATTCTTCAGGCGGTGGCACAATCACTGAATCATTGTCATCATCATCACTGTTTGTATCACTTGCATGTTGCCTGTATGCTTGCGCTTCTGTGTGTCCAGGTGGTCTTGAACGCAGTAGCTGGTCAACATGGCGGCGGTGCACGACTCCATCCGATCCCCGCACTGCATACAAGCTTGATGCAATCATGCTTTCAACCACTCCTCGCTTCCATTTTTGGTCACAATTATATATTCTGTATAAAACATTGTCATTTTTATTGAACTTCTTTACTTTTTCACCTTCCTCCTTCTCCTCTTCTCCTTCTAAGTCCAAGCTGTTATCCAAATCCGGGTGTAGTTGTGACAAAGCAGTCCTGAATTTCCTTCCACATAACAACTCAGCTGGGGTCTTCCCAGTAACTGTGCTTGGTACAGTACGCATTTGAAATAGGACTCACCCTACTCGCTCTGACCGAGACTCATTTTCAGGCTGCTTTTTTAATTTATTCTGAGTTTGAATAGTTCTCTCTGCTTGCCCATTTGTTGCTGGGTGGTATGGGGTTCCAGTAATTTATTGATGTTATTCTTTCGCATGAACTCTTGGAATTCTTTGCTTGTAAATGCCAAACCATTATCTGACACCAATCTCTCTGGCAGGCCATGATCAGCGAAAATTCGTCGCAAAATTGATATTACATTTGCACTTGTCATCAATGAGACTATTTCCATAATAGGCCATTTAGAGTAAGCATCGATAACCACCAAAAAGGTTTTGCCCATGAATGGTCCCATAAAGTCACAATGTATTCTAGCCCATGGCTTAGTTTCTGCTGTCCATTCATGCTGTGTAACTGTTGGATTATTTCTGTTCAATTGGCATGCATCACATGCTGAGATCATACTCTCAATATCCGAATCTAATGTAGGAAACCATAGGTAGGCCCTTGCCATCATCTTTGTTTGCACAATTCCATAGTGGCCTTCATGCAACACTTTTAGCACTTTTTGCTGTAAAGAAGCTGGAATTATCACTCTGTTGGCCCACAAAATGCATTCTTTGTTTAATGAAAGGCTATCTTTTCTTCTTTGGAATGGTAACAAGTTGTCCTCTACCTTACTTGGCCAGCCATGAAGTAAATAATTTTTCACTTTACTTAAGACCAGTCTTTATTTGTCTCTCTAGCAATCAGTTTTGAGTTGTTTCCCAGTATATCAGTCTGTAGTAGAAAGTTATCTTCAACCGAATCCTCTCTGTCCGATTCTTTGCATGGAGTTGGCCATCGGCTCAAGCAGTCTGCATTTCCCAATTCCTTTCCAGGTCTATATTGAAGATCATAATCAAAGGTATTAAGGGTCAATGCCCACCTAAGCATTCTTGGAGAAATCAGTTCTGGAATTGGTTTGTCTCGTCCGAATATTCCCAACAAAGGCTTGTGGTCTGTACAAATACCAAACCTTCGTCCAATCAGATATTGTCTGAATTTCTTTAATCCAAACATGATTGCTAATGCCTCCTTGTCAATTTGATCGTCGCTTCTCATGATCTTGTAAGGTCTTGGAGCTCATCATTACAGGTCTTTCAGTGCCATCAGGCATTTTATGTACCAGCACCGCACCAACTCCATAATCACTGGCATCACATAGCAATAGGAGTTCTTTCTCAAGGATGTAATGTACCTAAGTCAAGTCTGAAGTAAATAATTTTACATCCTCAAATGCTTTTTGTTCAGCCTGTCCCCATTGCCACTTAACCTTCTCCTTTAGTAATCTGTAAAGAGGCTGTAGGGTTGTTGTCTTCTCCTTAATAAATCTTTCATAGAAGTTGTACAGTGATAGTAATAAGTGGATATAGGCACGCTGAAGTTATGCACTTTTAAAATCGTTTACACGTTGTGTTTACATCTTATACACACACATGCAAAACAATGCGCGCTCCTCGATACTCACTCTTAATACAACCGCTTTAAATTCAAAACCACAGAACAATTGCTACAATAACCGGTGAAGTTAATGCTATATGTCGCAGCGATGTTAATCAAACCAGGTTTTTGACCAAAAACCAAAGACCAGTAGATAACAAAGGTAAAATTCAATTTTATCATAAAAATTAATTTGTTGTAGGATTTTGATCGAAAATCTATAACAATATATATAGGTTTCCGATCATGAACCTGAAGTAGTTTAGGATTAAATATGGTAAAGTTATTGCCAAAAACATTAATATAATGTAGTCTTTGATTAAGAACTTGATTTGGTTTAGGATTATGATAAAAAATTTGGCAAAACTTACGTTAAAATTTTGTTATCTCAAGCGCCTAGCTTTTTGGACAAAAACCTAGTTTTATCAAAAACTACGACATAGAATGACGCTGAACGCTGCACAATGCTGCCCATTCCCTGGATTCGGCCCTTGGATACCCTCGGGTAGAAATAGAGTGATGCTATTTTAAGCCGTGAAAGTAACATTATTTCAAAATTAAAAATAAAAATACTTAAAGGGCCTTACCACAAAAAAGTTAGACCAGCGTTGAACGCGTGTCTAGCGTTTTTTTGTATGAAGTTTTATTTTAAACACGCGTTCGACACTGGTCTAACTTTTTTGTGGTAAGGCCCAAAATGTTTAAAGAAAGCTTAAAAATCCTGAGAGGTCAATCACTATTTTATTTAGTGAAAGGTCAAGGTGGAAAATTTCACATAACACGTGTCTTTAGTTTAAAAACGATTAAAAACACTTAAAGAAAAAAAGTTCAAATAAAAAAGAATCGACCCATGAGGATACGAACCATGACATCCCTGATTGGTAGGCCACTGTCTTTGCCAATGCGCCATCCGAACATTCAACACGGAGTGCGAAATTTTGTTACCCATTTCACTATTAGTCATTATTGGAACGTGCTTGATTAGTCATCTTATTCTTTTGCTACAATCGGTTTACTACGCGCTTCTTTGTATGTGTGAGTGGAGTTTGGCTTCAAACGACTTTAGAATTAAAGCTCATGTGCATGTCTCTGTAAAGTCTATATGGAATTTTGTAAATGTCTGTACAACCCCAGGAACGCTTTCAAACTTCTTTTGTCCTTGGGTGCTGGTTTCTCTCTGATTTTTTCAACTTTCTCTTTTAATGGATATACTCCATTTTCATCAATTTCATAGCCCAGAAATGACACTCTCTGTGCAGCGAAAACACATTTCTTTTATTATTATTTAGTTTTAGGCCCAAATCATCAAACCTTTGTAGGACTTGCTGTAGCCGTTCATCATGTTCAGTCATTGTAGCTCCACATACAACTACATCATCCAATAAGCATGCCACACCTTCAATGCCAGCCAGGGTAGATGCCATTAGCCTCTGAAATATTCCTGGTGCTGCATGGACACCAAAGGCCAACCTGTTCATGCTCATCAACCCCAGAGGTGTATTTAGGGTCAGATGCTCTGCTGTCTCTTCATCTACCTTTACCTGGTTATAAGCATGCTGTAAGTCTAGTTTTGTAAAATATTTTCCTCCTGACAGTTGGAAAAATGCTTCATTCGCTGTAGGTAAAGGATAGCTATCAACTTCACATGATGCATTAACTGAAAACCTGTAGTCTCCGCATATCCTCACCTTGCCATCTGGTTTCAGCGGATTGGTTATTGGAGTAGCCCATTTTGAGTGTTTCACTGGAGTTATTATACCGTCATTTATCATCCGCTTCAGTTCATCATTTACAGACTCTCTTAGTGGGAAAGCAACCGGGCGTGCACGCATGAACACTGGGTTTGCATCTTCCTTCAAGGTTATATGCACTAATGGACCTTTGTAATCCCCCATTTCACCATCGAATAACTATGGGAAACTTCTAGCAGCTTTCTCTTCCGTGACAGAGTTCACAACCTGCACCTCTATCCCAAGTGCATCAAACCACGCACGTCCCAAGAGCGCTGGTCCATTGCCGCAGCACACAATCAATGGTAACTTTCCTTTGCGATCTTGAAACTCAACGTCGACTTCAATCTCGCCTTGTATTTTCAGTGCGTCACTTGTCCATGTTACTAACTTCCTGTCACAGGGTCTCAGTTCACCTGTGAACGCCTCTTGATGCAGCAGGTACACGCTGTGCGGCAGAATAGCATTGGCGGAACCCGAATCGATTTGCATTGGGATCAGGATACCGTTAATCTTTACTTCCACTATATACGGTTTCACTGGTACCGCTCCTGCAGCGGCAGTTACGCTGTAGACTCCAAAATCGTGCCAGAATCACTTTCAGTCTTCGATTCGCACTCTAAACAAACATTTACACGTGTTTTTGTTTGTTTACAAGCCGCCTTTATGTGGCCTCGAATGTGACAGCTGTGACAGATCGCATTTCGAAACCTATATAGATGCGTGTCGTTTCGCACAATGTTCACACGGCTTGGCGTTTCGTTTCGTTGTCTGGTGTGTTCATTGTAGCTTGGTGATTTGGACAGATGTCATGAGTGAGATTGACGGAGAGCCGTTTGAAGTGACTTTGAAACGGCGCTTGTATAATCGTCGATAAATTCAAATGTTTAAATCACTATTGCATATCACTTGTTTAGGTAATTTTAATCTAAATACAAATACAGGGTGTTAGGAAACGTAGTTCGTTCTTTCAAACCACACATTCTCCACAAACGCTATTTTTTATTGGCTGTTTTTGAAAGTTATTACTTGGCGATAGCCATCAGCTTTTTTTTACATTCTTAGAAAATGAGTAGGGAGACCGAGGGGTATTGGATCAAAGGGGTGTTGGATCAGCTTTGTTTTCTCGAAAAGTAGAAGCGTTAGCGAGCAGACTATAATGCAATTGTGCCTCTTTCTGCCTCTTGTTGACCCCTAAGTTAGCGTCCCTGACAAATAGCGCGCCGTTTTGTTTTTATCGGAACATCGTAAAAAAAATCGTCAAAAGTAAGTTTTCTGCTCTTATTTGTCAGGCTAATATTTTGGAGGTGCTTTCATATTTTTATTTAAGTTTTATACGATATGAAACCTTCAAAATTAAGGATTCATATGGCACCACTGGGACGTCTGGGTTCTCTGTGGTTTTATCTCAGTTTAATGTTTTTGTCAAACTGGCAGGATTTTTCATACCGAGGGGTGTTGGATCAGCCTGACCCAACACCCCTCGGTAAAATTTTGTATGGTTAATTTCATAGAATACACGAGCACCACGCGTGTTGTGCTGGCCGGGTGTAAGTTCGTTATACGTACGTATAACCGAATACATGTTTAATAAACTTTTCGATTTCATTTTAATTTTCATAATCATTTTCTCTTTCACTGTCACTTTTATTTTCATTTTCACATTCAATTTCACTTTCACTTTCACTTTCACTGTCATTTTCATTTTCATTTTGACTGACGCTTATTTATTATTTATTCCTTTTTCACCGTGAATTAAAATGAGATTTAAAAAAATTAAGAATTCTCATACTAACTTTTTCCCGCCATTTTGGGGATTGGGGCATAAGTTTCTGAATCTTTTCGTTTTTTGTATGCTTAACCTAGTCTACACGCCAAATTTCAGCTTACTAGCTCTTTAGGAAGTTCCCGAACATTTTGCTGATCATCAGCGAGTGAGTGTGTCAGTGAGTGACGAAATCGGTGTTTTTTAGATATACATAAAATCAAAAAGTATTAAAGCTATGTAATTGAATTATTGCATGTTTAATAAGGTTACTATCGACAAGATATCCTGAGAATTTGATCAATATGGTATATAGAAAACTAGAGTTATGAGAGTTCAAAAAACTACGAAATACTTCTAGAAAAGGTAGGTAGTTCTCTGGCACTTTGCTTGGCTCGTCTTGGCGGGGGCACTACTGTGCCCCCAGTAAATTCTTTAAAATGAATTATTTAGTTAACTTTGAGGTCATACATAAAAAAATTCAAATAAGCCTTTATTGAAATGACATTAACATAAAATGATCCCACACCCCTCTGTACCTGATCCAACAGTCCTCGGTATCAGGGGTGTTGGATCAAAATGTCTTGCTCAACTAAAGTTGATTTTTTATATAAGACTTTACACTTAAACTTCTAAAGTGTATATCATTTTAAAGCTTATGAAATTTGCTATCGATTGGTGTAATCAAATACGAATTATCTTTATAGAATTTTGTGTTACGAAGCAAAATGTCAAAAATGATCCAACACCCCTCGGTCTCCCTTACCCTCAACTTTTACTGCATGTTGCCTTACAGCCACCATCTTTTCTTAAAACCACCATTACTTAAAGATAATCATTCTGAAATGACCACCTGACCTAAGAAGTCGCACGAGAAACGCGTCGCTTCATGTGCACACGTTAATACTAGCCCATTGACACGTCGTAAGATGAAAAAGTCGCTGAAAAACGTCGCATGTGGGCACGGGCGCTAAATACCACTTATTAAGCTAATTTTAAGCTAAATTGAGTAATAAATTCTGCCTAAAATATGACACATTTATTTTTGTGTTCTAATAATCAGTAAACTTATTAAATAAATATGCACGCTGTGACAAAGTTACATCTCAGAGAGATTATTAGGTAGGTACGGGCCCTAAATAATAGGCATGTTACTGTTATAATAACAGTGACTAGGAAGCAATACTTTTCAGCCTAGTCCAGCTTGATACAGCTTTTATATCAATCGAGACTTCTAGAAACTTAATAATTTTGCTATTACACAATTTAAATTTTCATAACTCTAGAAGGCGAAATTCTCCTGTCTAACTGTTTTCGACCGACGAAATTTTACTAGTATTGATACTCAACTAGATATAAAAATAATACATTTCCTTGCGAAGATTTTCTTTTTCAAATAAGCCTAGTACCATCTTTGTAAACTTGAAGATAAGCTAGAAAATTTCCCAACATTCTTCGTGGCCAATGCTTGTTAGTATAGTGGAACCTCCCCTGAGAGTGATGGATGGTTTTCGGTGACTTTTTGTTTTGATGATAATAATTTTGTTGCTTTTAAATTTTCACTTTGCTAAATAAAGAAAGTAAGACAGCACTCACTTGTGAGTGTTGCAAACTCAAAATGCTATTACTAATTAAGTACTTCACCCTGTCGCCTTGTATCCGACGCTCTCGGCATTTGGATAAACACCGCAACACGAGTTTCGAATAAAAATATGAGGAAAGCATCACCACTCAAAATATCGATGATAAGGAACGGAAATTATGAAATCCTAATAACAAAAACGAAATTGTACTGTGTAAATAAATATGTAGTGTTTGAGGTAGGTATTGTTATATTATAGAGTTAAATTGAAGTTGTGGCTGTTAGCAAAAAGGCAAACTGCCGATCCGCTGATTTGAGTAACTATGGGAGATTCATTTTCTTTTCTTATTTCGACTATGTTTCTTAGGAAAAGTAGTTTTTTTTTTCACAAGCCCGACTTGCATTTCCACTATCGGTCACTAGTAAAACTTCACCCTATATACACTTGTTGTTGTATAGTTGTTGTTCTTATTCATTACTGCTCAAAAATACTTAAGTTCATTGGTATTTATTGCTGGTATTGAGTAGCTAAGCTAGTATGGTACTAGTACCAGAACTCATACTCGTTGGTAAATTATGTCACATCCCTAAACTGCCTTCAGTGACATGACAGTGACGCTGTCCAAATCACCAAGCAAAAACGTACATACTATAGCGGCCTAGCGGTACTAGTGGTGGCACTGATTTTGTTCACCTCCATTGGCTCGCTCGTATCTTTCTGAACGGCAATTTGCTGATTTTCCTTAGAACTTCCGGCCTTTATCTCCTGTTGCAATGCTTCCATGTTTAGCGCTCGTTGCACGATAGTGTCGTATGAAACATCACAAAGCCTCATCCTTAGCAGTTCTTTTCTAACGCTGTCATCACGCATTCCAAGTATCAATTGTTCCGCAATACGCCGGTGCAAGTTTTCAAAAGCACATCTAGAACTTATATCGTGCAATGCCGCCACGAAACTTGTAATAGACTCGTCCGCCTTTTGTTTCCTTGCGTAGAACTTTTGCGTCTCCAGAATCGGATGTGGAACTGGCGTGAAGAATTTGTTAAGGGTTTCTATGATGTCATCAAATGGCACTTCACTGGGTTTCCTTGGAGATAACAGTGACACGATCAAGGAAAATGCTTCTTTTCCACATTGCGACAGGAACAATGCTCTTTTCTGTGCACTTTCTAGTGGTCCAGCCGCCTCCAACGCGAAGAAAAGTTGTTCACGATAGTTTTGCCATCTTATCTTTGTTGGGCTCGAATTTTCCAGGCAGAGCAATACTTGTCACGTTCGCGACTGCCATATTTCACGTTTTTTCCTCGTCGCCACTATTAAGTTTCAGGCTTTTTAATAAATAATAGCCAAATTCAGCACGAGCACATGTTTTTATTCGTAGATCAAAATCAGTACAACATAACCTCATAGTTTTGACATTAGCTAGGACTCGACACAAAACTACCCACACACAACAGGTCTTTTAAAACTAAGGGGAGGTTTCCCTGAAACAAAGTCACTAAAATGTTTCTGTCTCGAGATATTTGCTTTTGAAAGGGGCTTTTTGACCCATAAATTGTTCTAGCTGTAACTTCTAAAGTATAAACGTTAAAAATTTGAAAAAGATATGGAATAGGTATAGGTTACAATCTGACGTTACCAAGAAAACTATATGTAGTGTATCGAGTAAGTCTATTGACTATTGTAGTAAACTGAGTAAGTGTATTGACTGTCAGCGTCTCGTGCGCATACGTCGCTACGGTGGGGTGGGGACAAGGTCTGCCCCGTCAGTCTATACCCGACCGTGTCCATGAGCGGTGGCGCGCTGTCGAGCCAACTCCTGTCAAGTCAATCATCAATACGATCCCTGAGGATCGTACATGGCGACGAGGATAAATCGGGAAAACCGTGAGTAAAGTGCAATATTTTTCCCTTTTGAAAAGGAAGGGAATGGCTAGGGAGTAAAAATAATAATTGAATTTCAAAAAATATTGAACGTGCAAAAAAGTAATTCTTTGATGGAAAATTTCCTACAAAAATATTAATAGTAATAGTATTTCTGCTATAGCTGTAACTGTTGTTTGTTGCTTCAGGAGCGATGAACCATCTATCTTTTGCTATAAGCTAAAGTATTGATTTTATGTCCTATGAAAAGACCTTAGATGGAAGTCATTGGCACTGAATCGATTGGCGAAAAGCCAAATTTTAACAAGTGTTTTAAATAGGTACTACGTTACATATCGAAAACTTGACTAAAATACGCTTAATAAAGTTAACAAACTCTTGTAAGTTTTCACGGTATCTGATAATCAAAATGCAGCAAAATCCGTAATAAATACTGTTTAGTCTAAGACGCCTGTCTGAAATCATATAGAAAAATAATGCTTAGTCTAAAACGCCTGTCTGACAGTATCCTGCAAAATAATGCTTAGTCTAAAACACCTGTCTGAAAATATTCTGCAAAATAATGCTTAGTCTAACACGCCTGTCTGAAAATATCCAGCAAAATAATCATTTAGTACACCTACAACACCTATCACACAGCGCTTAAAGGCCCAGTAGCCAAAGCTATACAAAAAAAATACAGTTATCACTATTTGTTATGATCACTTTTTAAATGTAGGTATTCCATACGAGTTTTGTGTCGCGCATTATCTTACACTTTCTCTGTCGAATATAGTTAAAATTGTGAGATTTTTAGCGGTTTCATGAGAATTCTGATAGCGAAGGTGAAAAGCGCGGAAAGAAAGGGGTGAAAGTGAGGCGCCGACGCAGACACAGTTCAGATAGATTAAACGAATAACTATTCAGAGCATTCAGTTACACTAAAATGTCAATTGGATCATGTTTAAGTGCTAGAAGCGGAGAAATATTCAGGTATGTGACAGATTATGTTATTACATCATATACGAGATCTCATAAGTTACATAGTGAGCACAGCGGTAGGTATAATCATTTAGTTCGTACTTTAACCTACCTTTTCGGAACGTCATTATTTAGTTATATACCTACAATTGTAGGTGCAACCGATGATGTATGTATGACGTGTTTTAAACGGAGTTGCTACCTCACGTTATAGATCTACCTTCTGGCCGAGTGTCTACTGTACAGCGACATGATTAGATTCTACGTTGTTGTTTATGTGGCATACATAATAATCTTCCAGTTCATGCCCACCTGTTCTTAGCATATAAACGAAAAACAAAAAAACTCAAAGGAATATTTGCGACCTTATTTGAACTGCACTTAATACATTTAAACAGCACGTTATATTAAAATACTACTAATAATGAAATGCTATTCTATCGAAAATATAAAAAAGAAAATCAAGGGATCATGCCCACTCTAGTATGGATGTTCTTCCATTGCTTTCCTCACTACTTGCAGGCCTCGCATCAAAGCCAAAGTTAAATAATTATAAAGTTTAATTATTGCTTAACATTTTGTAACTGAAAATAATTTAATTAGAAGTTATTAAATGTTAAAGTTGGGAATCGGAAGAAACAAAAGTGCTGAAATTTCGCCGTATATCGAGTATTTCGTTCTTAAATCGTTATGGTTACCTATACCGAAGCAAACAGTGCAAAAAAGCTTCACACCACAGTAAATCTTTGGTAAAAATACCTAATGTTAGTAGGACCTTTGAGAATAAGTTAGTTTCCCTGTTTTGTACATCTATTGCAGTAGCTATTCTACATTAGAATGAGGAATATTACATATTGCTTTAATTTTCATTTTGATGCGAGACAATTTCATGGACAAGTAATGGGCATTTTCCTTTATATTTTATAAAAAATAATCCTAGCTGATAACTTTATAGGCAAGTACAGTCATAATAAGTAATATTAAAAAAAAAAACATATTCTGTTGTTAATTTAACACACAAGTAATTGAAAGATTTCATTGACCAAACATAGCATAACATTTATTTAGATCAAAAGCCAAATACAAAGAAAACTATACCAAACTATATTTTGATATAAAATATTTGCTATGAGGATTCACTGCTTATATTCATGTCTCAATTAAGTATAAAAAGTTTAATATTTTGATGTGTATGTCTCCAAAGTTCTGAATTTTACTCAAACACCTATTTTTAGTAATTAGCGAATAAAAATATGTCCCACCAAATACAAATAGATACAGGTATATACCTGTGTGAAAACTACGCACATATAAACAAATATTAAAAGTAAAATAACATAAATTGGCAGAGCGAAAAGTTAATTGAATCATAGGCAAAATAATTTCAGTGTACAGTATTAAAACCTAAAACAGAATTTATTTATTTTAATTTGTATGGTATAATTTATTACTTATATTTTAACAATAAAAGCTGCCTACATTTCACTGTATTATGAACAAAATTGCAAATCAGTTCAATATAGTACAAAGTACAATGCATTTGTAAATATTCTATTAAGAAGTGTGTTTCATGAAGAAAAAATAATACAAATACTTAAAAGTAGGTATTTGAAGGAAGGTCTCTGTTTGTATCGTTCATTTGGAAGCAGATATAACCTGATCGTTTAATCGATGATAGCAGGTATAAGTATTACCTGATCATTTAATTGATGAAAGCAGGTAAAGATGTGATCGTTAAATCGATAAAAGCAGGTATAGTTATAACCTGATCGTTCAATCGATGGTAGCAGGTAAAAACCTGATCGTTAAATCGATAAAAGCCGGTATAGTTATAACCTGATCATTTAATTTATGGTAGCAGGTAAAGACCTGATCGTTAAATCGATAAGAGCAGGTATAGTTATAACCTGATCGTTCAATCGATGGCAGCAGGTAAAGACCTGATCGTTAAATCGATAAAAGCAGGAATAGTTATAACCTGATCATTAAATTGATGGTAGCAGGTAAAGACCTGATCGTTAAATCGATAAAAGCCGGTATAGTTATAACTTGATCGTTCAATCGATGCCAGCAGGTATTGGCATAACCTGATCGTTCAATCGATAAGAACAGGTAAGACTTGATTGAAATCAATGGAAATTTAAAGTATTCTCATAGCAGTTAAATTGGTATCTACAAGGTTGGGCAAACAGGTAAGACTGACCATTTAATTGATGAATGGTAATAGTTTCAAAAGCGAAAACTGATCATTTGGTATACATGTATATATTGTATGTGTGCGTTTATGTTTCTGTAAGTACACAGCAGGGCCTGGAATAGCGTTAGGTAGACGAGGGCTACAATGATGATTCATACTTATTCTTCTTCTATCGTGTGGGACCAAGTCGAAGAACACCCAATAAATTACTTATGTAATTATTCACTATGGAGAATGGTGTTTGTTTGTCCTTCTTTCCCGTCACATCAAAGCAGGTGTAAATAAAAACAATATTGAAAGTAAAGCTAGTGATTTGCGAAGCAGGAGGGTGACAAAGGCTACTTTTTGCAACAGGAAGTCATGTAAGTAGTAAATACAGCTGCGAATGAAACCGAGGGTTTCCACCCTAGTTATTGAAATATGATGAGTTACCTTCAATAGTGTGTTTGTGGAGGATGAAACAAGTGGGTCTGAATGAGAGGTACCTATTACGAAATGTTGATGTTGCAGAATATAAAATATCAGATCAAACGACATTTTGGATCAATGGTTGCTGTAGTATAGTAGGTTCCTATGATTTTCACTCAGGATATGACGTAATACAGGTAGGTGTGTGAATCATGATACCAATTATATCGCATATTGTGTGACCGCGAAGTTGCCATACTTTGGATTTTCGTCGCGGGTTCAATTCCCTATTTTCGTAGTGTATAGGTATCTATTACTGTTTATTGACTCTGTTTTAAGGCGTCCTTCTGCGCTTGGTACCTGACCAATAGATATTGTACAAATTTAAGTAAGTTTTCTGGGGTAAAAGTCTTCAGGTTACCTTCCTACAATATTCATAGATTTTTCGTTCAGAATAAATAAGAAACCATGCATCTTTTATTTCGATTCGTGCAGTTTGGATTCATTATGTTGTTGTCGAAAAAAAAAAGGGAAAGAAGATGGACCACATGCGACGATAACAGTCAGATGGAGTACATTTAGATACATTAACATTGCTATGTAATTAGTCTGCTACAGATATAGAGACTATGTTAGAAACGGTACAACGGTGACTGCGTTAGAAATCGTCAGCAAATTGAGGGTAAGCTTACACAATTCAAAATAATTTCTCATTATGCAGTTTTGTGTCGCGATATACCTATCCAGTGAAAGCGCATACCTTTTGTGGGTTACAGTCTACGACTGAGAACTATGAACTGACAACTTCCAGTGTTTAAGTAGGGTCAGGTAGGCTACAGTGACTCGGATTTCTTCAATCAATAAAATTTTATAGATAACTTTGAAGTATCAAACTGAAATTCATATCTAGGATGTATTGATTAATACTCTTTCGTTTCGCATTATCATTTTTTGCAATAACACGACACTTAGGTCACCAGACGTCTTTTTCTAGAAAAAAAAAAGTGAGTCACTGCGTACCTGTACCTGTCTACACTGACTCAACCCCTGTGGTACACAGTGACTCTAACAGTTTATATGGACTTGGCACTCTGACGTGCATGTATAATATTTATTGAAACTATGCATTTTAATCAATTATATTTGTCAAAGTATTCCTTTCATATCATTACTGTTGCCATAAGAAATATTTTACAATTGTCTGTTAATGTTTCTAAAAATAGAAAGATGAGCCAGTTCTGAATGTTAGAGTCACTGTGTACCACTTAAATTTGAGCCAGTGTAGACGCCGACGCTATTTTGAAATAATTAGCCTACAAAATATTACCAGACTTCTCTAAGAGCTAGCAAATCTCGCTTATTACTTAGTATTTGAACACCACTTTCGATCATAATTATTACATTTCCATAAATCTTTCAATCTTTACCGATAAAAATACATGTTGGGTACCTTGAAAAGCATTTTTAGAGGTGCAAAACCAATCGCACATTTTTTTCACAATCAAATCGTACTGGAGTGGACGGATGATTGGTTTGTATGTGTTTGGTTGTCAAGAGCTACCATTATGTTAAGAATACAGATAGATATAGCTGTCCTATTCCGAAATATGAGCGTGAGTCAATGTACCCGCCTGAGTCACCGATCCCTACCTGACCCTACATATAGGTAAGTAATTTCTAAACTACAGGTTTAGACAGTCTGATCTTTACTCAGTTTCAGTTGTAAAGAGGGCAGCTGATTTATAGTGTAAATATAAATAAAATATTAGTAATTTAAGGCGTATCCAGTGGCTGCATTAGCAACTTGTAAAGACTTGTCTTATGTTTGGTGAGTGATATAATAAGTTTCATAAACCTACACCTTTGCTGACTTATGGAGATAATTATATCATCAATCAGCACTGGCAAATAATTTAATATTTGGTTTTAAGTGATATCAATATCATACATGAGTGAGTGTACTTACCTACTTATTTATTTTTATAAATTTTGTTCTGTTAATTATAATAAGTGTTTAATTGCAACTATTCTAATGGAACGAAAAGTTATTTAATTTTAAATTACATTTTGAAATACGAAATTGATAACTTTTAGGGTAAAAATAAATTCACTAAGCAAACTAGCAGAAAATCAATTTCCTCTTTAAAGGATAGTGCCTATTTATTTAAGTACGTATCTATTTTATCTTCAGTTTTCGCATTTTTTGCATCAGTACGAAAAAATAAGATGAATTACTTTCAATATTCAACTGGTTTAATTCAGTGTCAATTTTACCAGTTCCTCAGTTAATGTACAATACAATACCGAATTATCATAATATTATTACTGTAAGTTGAACTGAGCTGCAAAATCATAACAATAGAACTAGTCAATAATGCCTTATGCGAGTACAAAACATTTAATGATACGTATCTTTTTTATCGACGATAAAAAGTATCTAAGCATTAATCCCCTACAGATCTCAATTACTGCAAATTGAGTCAAGCAAAATAACATGTCCCTAATTCAAGGAGAATAAGGACTTGTTTTCTTTACACAAGCAACATTAGGTATATCGGGTAAATTATATATTGAATTCTAAGCCGATCGCTAGTTAAAATACCAATATAGTTGAAACATGAGAAAAAAATTAAAACGAAGGAGGGGGAAAAGGTAATAGACTAAATACTTAGTTTGTTTAGATGTAATGAATTTATAGTTTTATTTATTTATGTTCAACATAAATGGAAACCTACATAAGTATGTTTACAATAATCTATTTGAATATGCTTTATTCCACTAGTAAAGTAAACTATTGAATATTATGAAAATATGCAACTCAGTTTAATATGGGGTTAGAAAAAGTAATAATTTATTAAAAACGGTTTTTAGAAAATATTATTTATTGGATCAAAACTAGTCGAGGAAACCATAGCAAAACTAAAACAAGAAAGGGATGTAGTGTATCGAGTAAGTCTATTGACTATTGTAGTAAACTGAGTAAGTGTATTGACTGTCAGCGTCTCGTGCGCATACGTCGCTACGGTGGGGTGGGGACAAGGTCTACCCCGTCAGTCTATACCCGACCGTGTCCATGAGCGGTGGCGCGCTGTCGAGCCAACTCCTGTCAAGTCAATCATCAATACGATCCCTGAGGATCGTACACTATAACAGATACTGTACCGCAAAAGACTTCAGAAAAATAAAAGTTTTTCTTTTTGCGGTTGGTAACCATACAGCTGCAAACAAACCAGCAACAAAATTAACTTTATAACGCTGAATAACCTGATATTTGAACGTTGACTACGAAACCCTATTTGTGGGCGTGTCTGACACGCTCTTGGCCGCTTTTATTTTATTTTTATTGAACGATTGTCATTACCATTTCTAATGTAAAATGTCGATGTAGGACGGTGTGTCTCCTCGCATGCTTTTTTAAGGTGAGTTTTCAAGCTCGCTTTGCTTGCAAACACCACGTTTCGAAAGTGCTGACAAACGTGCGTTCACCTTTATGCGCAGTACTCACCGTCTGGCTTGCGGTAGCTGCGGTTTCCTCATCTACAGCATTTGTACACTTGTTTTCATTTGTAGAATTGTCATTTTGTTCATCTTCATGTATTATTTGTTCCAATTGTTCTGTTTTCACGCTCCCGGACCCGTTATGGCATACAGCGAGTTCTGCAAAAAACGTCAAACAGATTTATCAAAGTCAGAAACTACATCTATTGGGATTTTAATGCACTCACAGTGCTATATTATTCTCACAGTTTGGACAAAGAAACTACAGTTTGGACAAGGTTCGAACCTATTATTCCACTGAAGAACCGCTTGAAATCCTGACAGAGAGTGTGGAACGGTTAATTTTTCTTTAATTAAAGACGCAGATTCAAGGTCACCACGGGATAAACATCATAAAGTACCAGTTTTGAACTCTTCCTTCAGGAGTTATCTCCGTTTTTTTAGTTATTTGCTTTTCACTGTAGAACAATGTTGTACATACCACCAGCAGCCGCAGCAGCATGCACACACTCCTCGCTGCAGTTGGAAGCCTCCTCATTCAGCTCCTCAGATTCAAACTTAATGTCTAGTTCGGAATGAAGGCCTAAATCTGCAAATAATATCACATCACATCAACTTATCAAACGGCCATTGTGGAGCAGTGGTAGTGCGACTTCAACTGCCATGCAAGCTTCCGGGTTTGATACTCGGCAGAGCATTCACTAAGTTGATATTTTTCATTATACTAGTACTAGCGACTAGCGATTTTAACCGGAATCTAAAATGGAACTCTCTCAAAAGGAAATAGACCGAGCGGCAACCGCTAGCAACCCTATCTCACAAAATAATAGAATATTTTAGCTTTGTAGGGGTCGAGGAGCTCTATAATAGTAACTTGAATTGGTCGCGGTTTGCCGCGGCGCAGCTTGACACGTTTGGCGGAGTTGCAAAAAGATTGCACTCTTAAAAAAGTTAAAAATATATCATCGAATAAAAGAATGAAAACATATTGTAACAATCGCTTGCTTGAATCTGCCTATAAATAATACTGGTCTGCCTGACCGAAGACTGGCAGTTTTCCCGGTACGACCCCTTAGAGGGCACGCTAAGCCGTCGACCTCTGTTGCTGTCTATGCTTCGTTGGTGGTTGTTACACAACCATGTCAGAGGCCTGCTACTTGTAGTACCTAGCTTGCTTGGCGGTTAAAAACTCTAGACACTAGGGTTCATTGGGTCGTTGAAGGACTTGGTGTTCCACTCGAAAAGAAAACTGATGAACTATAAATTGTTAAACACTTTAAAAAATCATGTTCTTTTATATTATTGTTCATGAGTGAGACTGTACAACCATGTCAGAGGCCTGCAACTAGTAGTTGACGGTTGAAAAGCTCTAAAACCAAGGTTCATTGGGGTTTTAGACGACTTTGTATCCCACAAGGCACAAGATCAAAAATATATTGTTAGATTTACCCGCTTCTGCAGAAAAAGGCGTAGATATGGTTCTATAAGTGTCTTCCATAAAAAGTTGTAATATAAAATCTGGTAGACGATACATGTTGACTTTCAAAAGTCTGTTACATAGTGTTGATTTTCCATTTACATTAGCCACATTATCTATTCTGAGATTTACATTCTCTTCTGGTTTAAGGATTGAATCTTGCACAATGCTTCCATCAGGATTAACTTCTTCCTGAAAATAAGAGATAACAAAATATTTATAGAATAATAAAATATTCATTGCAGTCCTACAACACATAATTTTGAAACTTGAACTGGGAAAATATAGATTGTCTAGACCTAAACCATCTGCGGTTTGCTGATGATTTAACTACAGAACCCCAGATGACTTTCAAGACATGCTTAGGACTTAGAATAGAATAGAATAGAATAGAATGAACTTAGAACTTGCAGATGATCTTCAGGCCTAACAAGAAATATAGAAAAGACAAAACTAATGACAAATAAAAGCAGGATAAACAGTAACAAGGTGGAAAATGTGGAGGAATGTATTGCTGAACTACTTCAATCTAATACGGATAGATTTGGTTCTGAAGGCTAAGGCAGGAACAAAACAAGAGCAGAGAGCGGAGAGACCATCTTAGCCTTTGCGGTGTTGGTTTGTTTTTTATTACAACCAGAAAGACCAGTATTTTAGAACCGATTTCAGGGCATGTTGATTCGATTAGGTTATGTTCCGAATACTGTACTGAACCTACTGCTTATTTTTAAACTTACAATTTTAACGGCCACTTGTAGTGTTGCTGTAGTCAAACTTACGACTGCCTGGACTGGATCTCGGCTGCAACAAAACATTTTTATTTATAATATAAGCTCCAGGTTAACTTTCGGAAGAAAATCGCCGGTCAGAGCATGCTTTACGGGGGAAGAAATCACAAACCTGTCCACACATATGTCTTTATTCTCACTCATATTCTCAGATGAAAATAAATTCTGCTATTTTACCGAATTTCACTTTCAAAAAGTAAATAAAATAACAAATCCGAGAACCCAAGCCGAGAGAAAAACCAAATTCTGTCAAAAAACCCAAATGATAAATGATTAAAACCACCCATACATTGCTATTTGGGTCTTTAAAAGTCCTCAATACTGATATTTTCTTCTTTCAGAGACCCAAAATAAGTAGTGGCCCGCAAAGTGGCCCGGGTAGTTTTTTCTCAGACGCCATCTGTGATCGAGTAGCAGAATCTTAAAAACCTCCCCTACACAGGTACAATTTGGGTCTTTCAAAATATTTTTTGCTTGGACAAATAAGGCCGGCCGCACACGCCCGGAATGCTCCCCGGAATTCCGGTCCCGGTTTCCTCGCCCGGGGCCCGGAATGCTATATTTTCATACAAAATGTTCTAACTGCCGCACACGTCCGTTTCCATTCCGGCCGGAATGGAAAACGGTTGCCCGGAGCTGAATCAAACCGGCGGCGCTGTCAGTTCGGCCGGTTTCAAAACCGGATGACGTCATAGCGAATACATCGCTCCCATAGATTTTGTTCGAGTCGCCGCACACGCCCGGAATTTCCATTCAGAATTGCGCCAAAATATAAGTAATCTGTGGCCAAAATTGCGCCGACGCAGTGTCGAGCGGACGTATCGTGTGGGTCAACTGTGTTGTGGCGACAAGAAAATGTGTGAGCCTCAGGATCTAATCATGGCTATTGAAAAATATCCATGTATATGGAATATTCATGATCAAGACTATCATAATAGAGACGTCAAAGACTTGGCCTGGGAACAGGTCTGCAAAGAAGTTTTCAGGGATTGGGATAATTGTACAGATAAACCAAAGAAATGTAAGTACATATTGATTTATTTTTATTTTTACAGTTTAATGGAGCTACCCTTCGGGGCGCTATGGGAAAAAGATTTAGAAAAATTATGATGTTTTTTTTTTCATTTTTATTGTGTAGAGGGGCTTAAAACAAACACTTTTTGTCCTAAGTAATTTTGGGCTAGGTAGGACCTACTTAGGCCGAGATACAGGCCCTCAAAGTTCTTTATGCATTGAATTTTTTCTAAGTATTTTCCCTTACATTTGTACTGAGAGTTAGTCGCAAAATGTCCTAAGTCGCAAACTGTTCTAAGTCACAAAATGTCCTAAGTGGTAAAATGTCCTAAGTCGCAAAATGTTCTAAGTCGCAAAATGTTCTAAGTCACAAAATGTCCTAAGTGGTAAAATGACCTAAGTCGCAAAATGTTCTTAGTCGCAAAATGTCCTAAGTCGTCAAATGTCCTAAGTCGCAAAATGTCCTAAGTCCTAAAATGTTCCAAGTCGAAAAATGACCAAAGTAGCAAAATGTCTTAAATCGTAAAATGTCCTAAGTCGCAAAATGTCCTAAGTCGTAAAATATCCAAACTTACAAAATGTCTTCAGTCGCAAAGTGTTCAAAGTAGCAAAATGCCTTAAGTCACAAAATGTCCTAAGTCGTAAAATGGTCCAAGTAGCAAAATGTCCGGAGTCACAAAATGTCCAAAGTCGTAAAATGGCCCAAGTCGCAAAATATCCTAAGTCGTAAAATGTCCAAAGTCGCAAAATGCCTTAAGTGGTAAAATGTCCCAAGTCGTAAAATGTCCCAAGTAGCAAAATGCCTTAAGTCGTAAAATATCCTAAGTCGCAAAATGCCCTAAGCCCTAAAGAACCACCTGATGAACAAAAGAAAGATGGTTCCGTGCTTTGGAAGGGCACGTTAAGCCGTCGGTCCCGGTTGCTGATGATGGCGGTTCTATGATGGCGCTATGAAGTAGGCGGTTGAAAAACTCTGACAACAGGGTTCATCGGGTCGTTGAACGACTCTGTGTCCCACACGAATAGAGAGGGAAAAAACTTCAGTGGATCAAGAACTTAAAGGGCCTATATCTCGGCCTTGGTAGGTTCTAGCCCAAAGTTGCTTAGGACAAAAGTGTTTGTTTAAGGCTCCTCTAAAATTTTTAGTACCCGTTACAAAATTTTAGTACTCAGTTAAAAAAAAACCCTTCCCACCCCGAAAAGTATACTCTGACCGTTTTTAATCTGTGTTAATTATTCTTGGGTTGTATTGAAAAGTGAGTTCTCCAGCCGGGCTCATGAAGTACTCAGCAAAACTGTCTCTTATAGCTCTGCCTCGATTTGTAGGTCGTTGTCCAGTTCTGTGTTCCAAATCTTCAAAATAATGCGTCAGAGTATCTTTAAAGTTGTAACCATCTCTGCGGCGTACAAAATTATGCAGCAAACATGCAGTCTTCGTTACTAAAACAGCAAAATCTGGTGGTATGGTCATACTAGTGTGGAATATTCGCCACTTGTTCGAAAGTATTCCGAAAGCGCATTCCACAATACGTCGAGATCTGCTTAAACGATAATTGAAAACTCTGCGTTGATTGTTGAGGCTACATCTTGGATAAGGTTTTAAAAAATTGTTGTTCAGCGGAAAGGCCTCATCACCAAGGAAAACATACGGTAGGGGTGGACCATTACTACCTGGAAGGGGTTTAGGCTCAGGTAAATTAAGGCTATTATCTTTTAACTTTTTTCCAAAAGCCCAATTATTAAATACGTTACTATCACTGTCCCTTCCATATGCACCAACATCTATAGCTATAAATCGATAGTCGGAATCTACTACTGCCATTAATACAATTGAGTGGTAATGCTTATAGTTATAAAAGGCAGATCCACTGTGAAGGGGTGAGATCAAACGTATATGCTTCCCATCAACTGCGCCAACACAGTTTGGGAAGTTGGTAATTGTATGATAATTTTCCGCAATTTCTATCCAACGTTCTTTTGATGGTGGCCTCATTTCCAAGGGTTGGAATACTTCCCAAATTGCTTCACAGGTTTCTTTAACTACAGCAGACACAGTTCGGCTTCCGATCAGATAATCAAATTGTAATTCTTCAAAATTACTTCCAGTTGCAAGATATCTGAAAAAAAAAACATTATTGATTAATGAAAGAACAAAACGATCTTTTAAATTATTATAAACTTGTTTCAGGTGCCGAATTGAAAAAGAAATGGCAAAACATTAAGGACTACTACAAAAAAGAAATCCAAAAAGAAAAAAACACTCCCAGCGGCAGTGCCGCTACAAAAAGACCAAAATATGTATACGGCGAAATGCTGAACTTTTTATTGCCCATGCTTGCCAAACGGCACACAGAAGGCAACTATGCAGATTCAGAACGTACTGAGTCACTAGAGTCACAAGGTGAAGAACAGGAGGATATGAATAATCTAGAGCGATCAGTACGAGTACCTACACCACCAGAACCAGACCAATCAGCACCAAAACCACGTGGGAATAAAAAAAAAAAAGACGTTCCTACCCAGATATTGGACATATTGCAAGAGAGGCAGAAAGAGAAACAAAAGACAACAAACAACGAAACTGAAGATGATGACACTAAGTTTTTACTGAGTTTCAGAGGTTACATGAAAAAAATGACTAGTGATCAAAAATTTACATTCCAAGTTGGTATGCTTGAATTAGTAAAAAAGATTTTAACAGAAAGCAGTTCATCGCCTCCGCCGAGTGACAGTAATTCACCGACATACTACAATGTTACATCCCCATCTTGGCATCACTCCAGTGCTAGTTCGTCTCTACAGTCCAGCAGTTCGCCAAGATATTTTAACTTCACATCTCCACCAGCGACATATGTACCATCTCGACAGCGCTCGAGCTCCAGTGCCAGTCATTCTCAACACTTCAGCAATCTTCCTAGATATCATAAAGTTTCGGCTCCGTCATCCACATTTGTACCGTCTCAGCGAAACGTCACCGGTGGTGGAAATGCGTCAAATCTAGTCATACGCCAAGTAACCAATACCCCATCTTTACAATCATCTACCAGACAAAGTCCTTTACAAATACAATATTTACAAGACGATTCCGTACAGGAATATGTAACAATAGAAAATGAAGAGACTGCACAAGCTGAATATATTATTCAGACTCAAGATGAAGATACTCAAGACGAGAGCATAACAAAGTATTTGAAATTTAAGTAAAATAGTTTATTTAGTTTTCTTTTTATATTGATTTATCTTAAATTTTATGAAAATGCTCATACTCTGTAGGAAAAGGTAACACAATTTCAATTTTTGATCTTTGGAATAGGCATAAAATTAGCCCTTTCATTTATTACAACACACAATAGGTCTCGAAAAAAATTTTCATGCCCCGCCTTCCCTCCCCCCAAAAAACAATTGTACAAAGTTTTAATGTAGTAGAAAAAAACACAGTTAGAAACTTTGTGACCTTATCCTCCAGAGTATCAAGAGAGACTATTAGAAAGTATTTTAAAGAGCACAAATAATATTTAATGTTATGATCAAGTTTGTTTAATGTTTAATTTTATCAAAATACTCATGATGACAGTATTCGACAATACGTCAGAATTTAAGTAAAAATCTTTAATTTGTTTTTAGTTTATTTTAATGCCTTTTATGTATCAAGAGAGAGTAGTACAAAGTATTTTAAAGAGTACAAATAATATTTAATGTTATGATTAAGTTTGTTTATTGTTTAATTTTATCAAAATACTCATGATGACAGTATTCGACAATACGTCAGAATTTAAGTAAAAATATTTGATTTGTTTTTAGTTTATTTGTATCAAGAGAGAGTATTACAAAGTATTTTAAAGAGTACAAATAGTATTTAATGTTATGATTAAGTTTGTTTTATGTTTAATTTTATCAAAATACTCATAATGGCAGTATTCGACAATACGTCAGAATTTCAGTAAAAATATTTAATTTGTTTTTAGTTTATTTTAATGCCTTTCGTTCGGCGCATCGTTCCATTCATCCCAAATACGATGTTTTTGGTATTTATATCATATGTCGTGTCATATGTTATATCGTATATCATGTCGATACGTATATCATGTCGTATGTGAATGTGATGTTGATAATCATTTGATAATAATAAAATAAATACCATACACATCGTGTTTGGGAGGAAATAAATAAATTAAGTTGGCGTATACCCTTCGGGGCGCTATGGGAAAAAGACTTAGAAAAATTAAGTCAAAATCTTTTTTTTTCGAATTTCGTGTTTTTTGCATTTTTACCGTGTAGAGGGGCCTAAAACAAACACTTTTTGTCCTAAGCATTTTTGGGCTAGGACCCTACCTAGGCTGAGATATAGGCCCTCAAAGTTGTAGATCCATCGAAATTATTCTAAGTGTTTTCCCTTACATTTGAACTGAGAGTTAGGACTTAGAAAATTTTTGACGAATTTTTTTTTTCAAATTTCGTTTTTGTCGTGTAGAAGGGCCTAAAACAAACACTTTTTGTCCGAAGCAATATTGTGCTAGAACCTATCTAGGCCGAGATATAGGCCCTCAAAGTTCTAGATCCATTGTTTTTTTTTTTAAGTGTTTTACCTTACAGACAGTAACTTGAACAGTGACTTTGTGATATTGACAGTGACTTTGACAGTTACCTTGACAGTGACTTTGACTGTGGCTTTGACAGTGAATTTGACAGTGACTTTGAGAGTGAATTTGACAAAGACTTTAACAGTGATTTTGACAGTTACCTTGGCAGTCATTTTGACAGTGAATTAGACAGTGACTTTGACAGTGATTTTGACAGTTACCTTGACAGTGACTTTGACAGTGAATTTGACAGTGACTTTCAGAGTGAATTTGACAGAACTGAACAGTGACTTTGACAGTGATTTTGACAGTTACCTTGACAGTGATTTTGACAGTTACCTTGACTGTGGCTTTG
Organism: Phthorimaea operculella; assembly: GCA_024500475.1. Lineage (NCBI taxonomy): Eukaryota > Metazoa > Arthropoda > Insecta > Lepidoptera > Gelechiidae > Phthorimaea > Phthorimaea operculella. The sequence continues at coordinate 1,334,494 of JANFCV010000129.1, read as the reverse complement.
ACAGTGATTGTGACAACGACTTTCTAAAAAGTCACTGTCGAAGTCACTGTCAAAGCCACAGTCAAAGTCACTGTCAAGGTAACTGTCAAAGTCACTGTCAATATCACAAAGTCACTGTTCAAGTTACTGTCTGTAAGGTAAAACACTTAGAAAAATTTCAATGGATCTAGAACTTTGAGGGCCTATATCTCAGCCTAGATAGGTCCTAGCCCAATATTGCTCCGGGAAGTGTTTGTTTTAGGCCCCTCTACACGACAAAAAAAATAAAAATAAAAAATTGTTTCAATTTTTCTAAGTCCTAGTTCTCAGTTCAAATTAATGTAAGGGAAAAAACACTTAGAATAATTTCGATGGATCTAGAACTTTGAGGGCCTATATCTCGGCCTAGGTAGGCCCTAGCCCAAAATTGCTTAGGACAAAAAGTGTTTGTTTTAGGCCCCTCTACACGGTAAAAATGAAAAAAATACGAAATCCGAAAAAAAAAATATGAATCGGTTAAAAAATATTTTTTTTCCAAATATTATTTTCTTATTTTTTCTTGACATTTCATAGCGTCCCGAAGGCTATACTCCAACTCCACCTTCCCGCCCCGAAAAGTATACCCAGTATTCTAAAAAAAATCAGAATTTAAGTAAAAATATTGTTATTGTTATGCCTTAAAATGTAAGTAAATATGTGATTCAAATAAAGACTTACCTCAACGTTATTGTCAGTTTTTCTTCAGTATCCAAGCATAATCTCATATTTGTATTCTGCTTTGCTATTTTGTTTCGTATGCCATTATGGAGTTCATCAAAAGAATCAATGGACATCCTGTAAAAATCAAAGAATTTTTCGGGATTTGCCCGTAACTTGGCTCTTTTGAGGTAAAACTGGCTTTCAGTTAGCCTGGTAGTATTTAATGGGTGCACCCAATAACGCCGTTTCTTTTTTTTCTTACTTAGTGCCAGAAGCAAGGCAATGACGATTAATTCTTCGTCCTCCATGATACGTGCTTTCGCAAACGCGTCTTTCAGAGCAATGGCGGTAAAAAATCCGGGGAGAACATTCCGGGCGTCTGCGGCAGGCGCCCGGAATTCCGGACGGGGAAATCGGACCCGGAATCCGGGCGAGAATTCCGGGCGTGTGCGCCCAGCCTAAAATAATAAGTAATCTGTATTTTTGCATCTCTTTTCTTCTCTATCTACGTCTCTAACAAAAGAAATTAACAAAAAATCCAAACAATTCGTTTCAAAATAAAAGGTTCATTTTCTGACAGGGTGACCATTTGTGGCAGGATTCTGCCATTTTGGCAGATTTGACTCTTAAATTTTGACTGTGGCAGATTATGTTGACGGATCAGAAGAGTGGCAGGTTTTGGCAGGTTAGGGGGATTTCAAGGAAAATCTTGTAATTGTAGTGAAAATTTTAATTTATAACAACAAATTTAATGTTTTCAAGGAAATCTGTTATTTATCAAGGCTAAAACTTAGATCTAGTTGGACTTTTTTACATAATTTTTACTTTTCATGTAAAAATCGTGTTGGTTTTTTATTTCGGGTCAAGCTCAGTTGGGTTCAGTTTGGCAGATTTTGGCAGATTTAGTGAGGGAACTTGGCAGGTTTCGGCAGGTTTTGGGAGGGGTTGAGTTTGGCAGGTTTTGGCAGATTTCAGTGTGGGTCTCTGGCAGTTTTGCCATATTTGAGATGGTCACCCTGTTTTCTGATAGTAAATGAGTAAAATTAAACACGGATTCGTTCGTTGCTATTCCGTAATGGCGGATGTGAATTGGTTATAATTTTGTTTTTCTTGTGTATTTGAGTGTTTGGTGAATAATTCTGATAGTGTTTTAAGCAACAAACTATTCTTAAAGTGAACATTAAATAGAAAATTGTAATTAAGGCATAAATCTGGCATTGTGCAATAGTGACGAGCGGGTCACCACGTGGTGCAAAAATTTTACTATCAAGTTTTTGTTGCCTCATATTCTGCGCAACACAGCCCCTAGTCGTCAGACTAGGGTTTCTGTGTTGTGGACTCTCCCTCGGCGTAACGCCCAAACCTTACTACATGACTGACTAACCTAACTTATTGACTACCTACCTTACATAAATGGCGAAATACGTCTCAACTGACGAGATGTGAAAGCCAGTGGCCCTGCCACATTAAAAAAAAAAAAAAAAAAAAAAAAAAAAATTAAACACTGCAGCAACCAGGGTCAGAGTATACTTTTCGGGGCGTTATCCGAATCTGATATCGTTTTGTGATTTTCTTGTTATTCATCACTCAATCGACTTTTAGTGCAAGATTATTCCTCGAGTGTAAAGAATAAGTATTTCAGCTAGTTGGTGTGCACGGGGTTAAGCCACAGCGGCTTCTTCTTCTTTTCGTGTGGGACACCGAGCCGTTCAACGACCCGGCTGAAACTAGTAAGGCTAACAGGAATTCTTTCAATTCATCTGCACCGCTTGAAGTAAAGTGAACTTCGCATGCGGACGGCCTAAGTCTTGTAAGAGAGGTATATGTGCCCAAAATTTGGTAAAACAGTGCTGAATTCACCTGAGGAAATGAGTGAGAATAAAGACATTTCTGAAATCAGGTTTGTGATTTTCATACCTACAAATGACAGCCGAAAAGCATAGGTGCTTGATTTTCTTACAAAGATAACCTGGAGTTTACAATGTTTTGCAGCAGCGGAGATCCAGTCAAGGGTTTGACTGCAACACCACTTAAAGTGAGCATCAAAATTGTAAGTATACTATTCACATTATTTGATTTAAATTACCTATTAATAGCTAGCAGCCTGCCCAACAGTTGCATTCGCTGCTTACCATTTTCCCGTAGAAACAAGACATTTGCCATGGTTAAAAAAATAAAATAAAAAATAAAGTCTTATGTTACATAGGGACATTGTAGCTTTCTTATGGTGTTTTTTTAAATTTGTGTGGTAGTAGTTTCCGAGTTTATCAAATCACTTAGATTATTATCATTATTTTTGGAACTCTTAATTCCAGGAAGAAGTAAATACTGATGACACAATCGTTCAACCAGAAGTGAATGTAAATAATAAAAATATATCAACAATGTGTCACAGGCAGTTACAAGTCAAGATGAATCGTCTACCGGATCTTATACTACAGAGGTTTATCAACGACAGTTATAAGACTATGCCTACGCCTTTTATTGCAGAAGCTGGTAAATGTAACCTAATTTATTGTACCAAAAAGATTATCATGTAATCAATGTGGCCATGACCAAGAGCATAATTGCCCTCCCTATGACAATGTATCAGATCTCAAGGAGAGCCAAGCTTTTGAATCTGCACACCCTAACTCCCAAAATCTGAAAAATGTCAGCAGTTATAGGATATTGAGTGTTTCAGTGCAACAAATCATTATTCTAAAGCCTAATTATATGCAGTTGCATACACTATTTTATCTACACTCTACAAGAAAAACTATGAAAAATAATTCAAACCTCTGCACTCCACTATGGCGATTGCAAGCCTATCTACTGAACCACCAACTGAACGACTTTTGTAATAAGTAACTTTTTAACTAAAATGAACTTTAATTAAAATGGAGGCTCATTAACACATTTTAAAATTAAAAAGCATTTATGGGTAAATTTTAATTCGAAAAATGATTTGAAGCAAAGATTTAATAATAAATAAATCCTCATAATTTCAAGTGTAGTCCCGCCCGGGCAGTGTTGGCAAAAATTTAATCATGATTAACGATTAAAAACTTAATCGCTATTAAGAATCAACGATTAATTAATTTTAATCGGAATCTTTTGATAATGATTAATGATTGACGATAAATCGTTATCATAATATTCCGATAAATATTAATTATTCGTCGATCCTTAATAGCAATTAAGTTTTTAATCGTTAATCGTGATTTAACTTTTTGCCAACACTGCGCCCGGGTGACATCTGTTTTTTTTTATTTGACTTACTGTTGGCTCAGGAAATAAAAAAGGCAATTATTTAACACGTTGACTGAAATCCTTTTCAGGCAACTTTCAATTAAGTCACAAAAAAACTCACTTGGCAGTGATTAAATATCTTAGTAACTATTAAACTATACAAGCAACAAAATGTTAGGATCAAAAAAACTAAAAAACGGCTGCTATTGTAAGGTATCAAACATATTAAGCGGGGTCAGTATAAAACTGGTTGGGGTATTAAAAAGCCTAGTGTGGCAACTAATTTTTCCGAGGGGATATCAAACATTCTTTATTGGCAACTATTGGCTTTCATTATAAAAATACACATTTGGCAGCGATTGTTAGGTAGCTTTAAAACTGAAAATGGGTATTATAATAATGTATTTGGATATTGGAATATTGTTTGCAGATTCGTAAATTCTTATGAAAAAGGCGCCAAATGCGCTCGTGTGTCTGAGCGGTGCGGGGGCTGTGGAGCGGGGGGTTGAGCACGTTTCTAGCCAATAGCAAGCGGTTGATGAAAGATTTTTTATATTTGTATAAAAAATAATCGTTTTTGTGACTATTAAGTAAACGACATATTTTGTGTTTTTAAGGAAAATTGACAAAAAATGACAATAAATTAAATTTTATGCCTTTTGTTGCACGCTATTTAAAATAAAACAGCACTAGAATATATGAACCTACCTACTTTGAGTACCTACCTATATTTACCAACAATGCTTATGTTTGAGTACTTACGTAATTATTGTAGGCAACTCTAGTTACTCAAAGTAGGTAGGTTCATTTAAAGTTCATTTAAAGAGGGTGAAAAGGCCCTGAACTTGCTAACTACCACTTTATTTCATTTTGTAAATAATACCACATTTTCACTTGTATGAGGAACTGATGAGCCTTTATTTCATAGTTCACTATGTAGTTTACAGCTAAACATCTCGATAGCGCGTTTTGGTAAACTAACAGCGACATCTATCGGAGGCCAAAGAAAAGTGTCTTTAACATTCCGCCCGCCAAGAACGTTATTTTCGTTCTTAGTAAACGAATAACAAAAATACACTTTCTAAAAAATATAGACTTCAAAAGAGTAATTTCCGAAGAATTTCAGCTCACTTGCTCTTCTTTAGTTGATCCACAAATGAAATTCTTCTTCAAGTACTTTGTAAATTACTCCAAAGACTTTTTCTTTCAGGAATATGCTCCCGTACATTTGTCACCATCTTCGAATTTAAGTGGACTGCATATTGATTTGATCGAGGACAAATGTCTTATAATATAGGTTTACATATTCTTTTCAGTATTCTCTTGGGTTCAATAAAGATACAAGTCAAAATTTCAAGACGCTTTTGTCAAGGCGACGAATGGTCTGTGCTGTGTTGTACCTTCAAGGTTGTTTTGTAATTTTCTTTACCATTCTGCAAGTACTGTTCCGATCTTTACGAATTTGTACAGTTCTTTTTCTGTCTTTCCTTTCTTAATATTGCTTATCATATCGTTCTTTCTTTAGTCCATTCCATTACTTTCTTCTTTACGAGTTTGTACAGTTCTCATCTGTCTTTCCTTCATTTCTTTCCATTTCATCATTCCGTTGTATGAAGTTCTCCGGAACTTCTAGTTGTAATGCACAAAACCTTGCGGTGAATAAGTCCTTTACAGCCTCACTCCGCCCACCTTCGAACTCGATACTCGATTTCGAAGTCTCTTTTTCTTATTTTATTTGAATTTTGACACTACCGGGAGTAACGAAAAGGGTATAACAAGCCGAAAGGAGGTCAAGGTACTCATAAAACTGAACAACTTTCTCCATGGAACATGGGTCGAAATATGAAAAAAAAATTTGGACCTCCCATACAAAATCGCCGGTCAGCTGACTGATTTACTATGGGAGGTACAACTTTTTTTTTCATATTTCGACCCATGTTCCATGGGGAAAGTTGTTCAGTTTCATGAGTACCTTGACCTCCTTTCGGCTTGTTATACCCTTTCTGTTACTCCTTGTATATCTTTATACGCGACTGCGATCTTGGCCAGTCAGCGTGATGGTTTGCTGAGTCCTCAAAAGTGTGAAGTAAGTAGATTTGTAATTTAGCGTTTAGTTCAGTGGTATCTTATAGAAACGAGTTTCCTCCAAATCCAGAAATTTTAAATCTTAAAAGGTTCGTGACCTAAACTCGATCTTCTTCTTCGATGAACTGCTGCTTCCATTGAATGTGTTGCTCTTCTTTCATTACGCCACGATGACTCAAATCCCAGCCGGTGGCGCGGTGGTGTCTTCGAGGCGCGGCGCAGCCAAATCTGCGGCGGCATGAAGGCGGCGCGGTCAATCTTCGTCGCATGGCACCGCGTCCAAAAATCCGCGTCGCATGGCATCGCGGCCAAAATCCGCGTCAGCATGGCGGCGCGGCTGGGCAAAAACGTCGATGGCCTTCTGACTTCAGGCCAGCTTCCACTACTGGTTTGGAAGACTTTCACTCACGGTGGATTTCGCGCTCTTCCACTTTGCGCTGATCTGGTACGATAAGGACCATGAAAAGGCCCTGAACTTGCTAACTACCACTTTATTTCATTTTCATTTTGTAAATAATACCACATTTTCACTTGTATGAGGAACTGATGAGCCTTTATTTCATAGTTCACTATGTAGTTTACAGCTAAACATCTCGATAGCGCGTTTTGGTAAACTAACAGCGACATCTATCGGAGGCCAAAGAAAAGTGTCTTTAACAGAGGGAAATTTATAATAAAGGACATAGTCAAGAAAAAAATTAGACCAAGAATAGTTTTTTAGTATGCCAGAATTTGGTTTATTTAGATCCCTATAAATGTAGCCAAAATTATTTTTTAATATCTTGTTTGTATTTATTACAGATAGTCGGGGAATTCTGGAAATTCAATGTATGGCGCCAGTTGAAGCACGCCTTTACAGCAATTTTTTTTTGCGATTAGATACCTTTAAGCATGTTGTTTGAAACCTTAAAAGCGGAGACCCTCCGCCCGTCCGCATCACCCCCATTTTCTTTGAAATGTGTCAAAAATTATAAACTTTCCGGATTTATGAGTTAACTATAATAGTTACAAAAAAAGTGTCAAAGGACAAAATATTCCGTATTAAATTTACTACTTAAATGTAATACATTTTTTTATTGTAACTCTTACGGTTTTCAAGATAAAACGATTTATGTATAAAAAAAAACCTTTTCCTGGAAAATCTAAGAATGGCGCCAGTTGAAGCACGCCTTTACAGCAATTTTTTTTTGCGATTAGATACCTATAAGCCTGTTGTTTAAAATCTTAAAAGCGGAGACCCTCCGCCCGTCCGCATCACCCTCATTTTCTTTGAAATGTGTCAAAAATTATAAACTTTACGGATTTATGAGTTAACTATAATAGTTACAATAAAAAAATGTATTACATTTAAGTAGAAAATTTAATACGGAATATTTTGTCCTTTGACACTTTTTTTGTAACTATTATAGTTAACTCATAAATCCGCAAAGTTTATAATTTTTGACACATTTCAAAGAAAATGGGGGGTAAAGGCGTGCTTCAACTGGCGCCATACATTGAATTTCCAGAATTCCCCGACTAAGACCTTGGTTAAGTTTAAACAACCCCATTTTAGAATTTATGAAAGCCTATTTTAACTTAATTATCCGCCAATAATTTGTCGCCTTAGAAGAAATTCAATTGCCACAAAAGAAAATCACTGCCACATAAAATTTAAATAAAACCTCAAAACTCATTAAAAGTCGCCACTTTCTAGTTAAGATGCTACCTCAAATTAGTCGCCAAAGTAGTCTATTTACTATCCATTTTCAGTTTTTTTATGACCCGGGATGGTATCAATTTGTCGCCGCGTTAAATACATGCCAATAAAAAAGCGGCATATTCGTTTAGTTTTCTTTACGATTCAATTTTTTTTTTATTTAGTGAGGAAATTATTTTTTAAGACTGCATACTTCTTAATGCAGTTCATTACGTTCTTACTTTCGATTCTGTAAAACGAATATTACGAGATGAGTGTAGATAAATATTTTTTCAGATGTGCCAATATAGGGGTGATGTGTGTGTAGAATTTATATGATATTATTTGCAGATATGGGGCTTCATTCGGAGCTAGACATTAAGTTTGAACCTGAGGAACAAGACATTAAGCTTGAACCTGAGGATCTAGACATTAAGAATGAGGAGGCCTCCAACTGCAGCGAGGAGTGTGTGCATGCTGCCGCTGCTGGTATGTACTACTCAATCACGACTATGCGACACACTCAGAAGAAGGGTTCACGCTTTTATTAGGTTGACGTGTATGTAAGTGTGTAACTATGTAATCAAATCTAACAAATCTAATTTAACCATCTTCTAAAGATCGTAGCGGTACTGCATACATACATAAATCACGCCTTTATCCCTTGCGGGGTAGGCAGAGCGTCAACGGCCGTAAAATACGGTAGTGTATCGCTATAGTGACAGGTTGTCAGCCAGTCGCCTAAAATTGCAATACACATGAAACCCTCGAGTCCTTTAGTCGCTTCTTACGACACCCACAGGAAAGAAATGGGGTGATGCTATTCTAAGCCGGCATCACACGGCATAGTGACATAGCGGTACTGTGGTTCACGATATACCTAAACATAATTAAGAGGGAAACGGACTCGAGGTTTTCATGTGTATTACAATTTTAGGCGACAATCTGACAACCTCTCGCTAGTGAGTGATACTGTGATACACGATTTTTCTGACACGGCCACAAATTAGCAAGGATGACAGCCGTGAGTTGATTGCGGCGCCATCTACCGGAATCAGTTATAGTTTCTCACAATAATAGATAAATCTGTCGTTTGTTACAGAAGTCGTGACAGTCACGGACAGTGCGAGCTCTCTAACGAGTGGAGACGACTATGCTCCGAGAACTCAGACAACTGCAACAACATGTGGAATCAAGGAAATCAACAACACTCATATAGCTTCCATATCCCCAGATTCTGATAAAAATACAGATAACACCTCATTACATACCAAGGTCAATAAATGCCTAGCAAATATTAGGCAAACGATTACACAAAATTCGGAATTAAGTTTAAGAAATGAATATAAGTGCTTTGTATGTAAATATACAACAAATGAAGAAAGTGCGTTGGAATATCACCTAAAAATGCACTCGGCTACCACTCAATATATATGTGACGCGTGTTCATATATAACTAACGAGAAAAAAATATTGATACGGCATTTAACATTACATCCTGATGAATTTTCAGATAATAAATGTTATCGAAATAGTGATTTTAAAAGTCATGGTGGAACACACACTGTAGTCAAGCCTTATCAATGTGATATTTGCAATAAGGCATTTCCGGTAAAAAATACTTTAAAATCTCATATGACAACACACACTGGTATCAAACCTTATAAATGTGAGATTTGTAGTCATGAGTTTTTTTACAAAAGTAGTTTAAATAGGCATATCAGAACACACGCTGGTTTTAAGCTTTATGAATGTGGTATCTGTGATAAGAAATTTACTGAAAGTAGTTCCTTAAAATCCCATATGACCACACACACTGGTATCAAACCTTATAAATGTGAAATTTGTAATCATGAGTTTTTTTACAAAAGTCAATTAAATACGCATATCAGAACACACACTGGAGTCAAACCTTATAAATGTGAAATTTGCAGCAAAAAGTTTTCTCAAAAATGTCATGCGAAAGCTCATATCAAAACACACACTGGAGTCAAACCTTATAAATGTGAAATTTGTAGTCATGAGTTTTCTCACAAAGGTGATTTAAATAGGCATATCAGAACACACACTGATGTCAAGCCTTATGAATGTTTTATTTGCAATAAGGCATTTCCTGTAAAAAAATATTTAAAATCCCATATGACAAAACACATTGGTGTCAAACCTTATAAATGTGAAATTTGTAATCATGAGTTTTCTCGCAAAGGTGATTTAAATAGGCATATCAGAACACACACTGGTTTCAAGCCTTATGAATGTTTAATTTGCAATAAGGCATTTACTGTAAAATATGCTTTAAAATCCCATATGACAACACACACTGGTATCAAACCTTATAAATGTGAGATTTGCAGCAAAGAGTTTTCTCAATAATCTTATGTGAAAACTCATATCAGAACACACACTGGTATTAAACCTTATGAATGTGATATTTGCAATAAGACATTTGCTGAAAAAGGAAATTTAAAATCCCATATGACAACACACACTGGTGTTAAACCTTACAAATGTGAAATTTGCAGCAAAGATTTTTCTCATAAAAGTCATGTGAAAACTCATATCAAAACACACACTGGAGTCAAACCTTATAAATGTGAAATTTGCAGAAGAAGATTTTCTAAAAAAAGTTATTTAAGTAGGGTCAGGTAGGGATCGGTGACTCAGGCGGGTACATTGACTCACGCTTATATTTCGTAATAGGACAGCAATATCTATCTGTATTCTTAACATAATGGTAGCTCTTGACTACCAAACACATACAAACTAATCATCCGTCCACTCCTGTGCGGTTTGATTGTGAAAAAAAATGTGCGATTGGTTTTGCACCTCTAAAAATGCTTTTAAAGGTACCCTAAATCTATTTTTATCGGCTAAGATTGAAAAATTTAGGGCAATTTAATTATTATCATCGAAAGTGATGTTCATATACTAGGTAATAAGCTACATTTGCTAGCTCTTAGAGAAGTCTGGTAATTTTTGTAGGCTAATTATTTCAAAATAGCCACGGCGTCTACACTGGCTCCAATTTAAGTGGTACACAGTGACTCTAACATTTAGTACTGGCTCCTCTCTCTATTTTTATAAACATTAACAGACAGTTGTAAAATATTTCCTATGGCAATAGTAATGATGTAAAAAGAATACTTTGACAAATATAATTGATTGTAATGCATAATTTCAATAAATATTATACAAGCACGAAAGGGTTGCCGAGTCCATATAAACTGTTAGAGTCACTGTGTACTACAGTGGTTGAGTTAGTGTAGACAGGTACACGTACACAGTGACTCACAATTTTTTTTCTAGAAAAATATGTCTGGTGACCTAATTGTCGTGTTAATTCAAAAACCGATATCGCGAAACGAAAGAGTATTAAACAATGCATCCTAGGTATGAATTTGAGTTTGATACTTCAAAGTTTTCTATAAAATTTTATTGATTGAAAAAATCCGAGTCACTGTAGCCTACCTGACCCTAAGCATATCAGAATACACACTGGTATTGAACCTTATAGACTATAGGCGAAATATTAAAAAGTCGTCTCCTTCTCGAATTCTGTGCCACCCTCTTATAAATGGCTAAGACTGGTATCGATAGATTCCTTGTGCTCTACAGAACTCGGATATGCCTGTCTTAGTTGAAGAAAATGGTGCGTTTGACATCTGTGACGTCACAAAGATGGCGGCCGACCGATTTATGTTTTTGTAAATATCTCAAGTTTTAAGGCATCGATTTAAATGTTTGATATGTCATATAAAAGGTATTATTATTATCTACAATCACTTCTTTGATACCTACTACCTAAGTGTAGGGGTTGTAAAAATATTTATAAAAGTATATGCTTTTTCTTGTCACAGTTGCACTTTATTAGAAAATATGGCCACTATAACTTAATTATGAGATACTTTACCTGATACATTATTATTTCAAATAAAATCTTGTTTCATTACCTTTCCAAAAATATATGTAACACTGTTGTACGAAATCAAATAAACGATTTATGACTATTACAGTGAATAAAATGCCTGCTCCGCGAATGATTAAAAACACGGTTGAGCGTTTTACGATTTTGTTAATATCTCAAGTTTTAAGAATCTTCTTTGATACCTACTACCTAAGTGTAGGGGTTGAAAAAATATTTATAGAACTATGTGTTTTTCTCGTCACAGTTGCGCTTTATTAGAAAATATGGCCACTATGACTCAATTGTGAGATACTTTATCTGATACAATATTAATTCAAATGAAAGTCTGTTTCATTACCTTTTCAAAAATATATATAACATTGTTGTACAAAATCAAATACACGATTTATGACTATTAGAGTAAACCAAGTGCCTGCTCCGCGTATGATTAAAAACGCGGTCGAGCGGTTTATGATTTTGTTAATATCTCAAGTTTTAAGAAATAGATTTCTATGTTTGATATGTCATATAAAAGGTATTTGTATTGTTTACAATCACTTCTTTGATACCTACTACCTAAGTGTAGGGGTTGAAAAAATATTTATAAAACCATGTGCTATTTCTTGTCACAGTTGCACTTTATTAGAAAATATGGCCACTATGACTCAAGTGTGAGATACTTTATCGGATACATTATTATTTCAAATAAAAGCCTGTTTCATAATCTTTTTAAAAATATAAATATAACACTGTTGTACAAAATCAAATAAACGATTTATGACTGTGAGAGTTAATTAAGTGCCTGCTCCACGTATGATGAAAAACGCGGTTGAGCTGTTTATGATTTTGTTAATATCTCAAGTTTTAAGAAATCTCAATGTTTGTTATTGGTAAGATAAAAAGTCGTTCAACATTTTTAGGGTTTCGTAGACTACTACGTTTGTCTTGTCAGGTATTTCGTTAAGTCTGTCTGTCTATCTGTCTGTTTGTATGGCCCGCATTCATAACTTTGTCATTTTTATACCTATCAACATCAAAATTTCTGTGAAGATAGATCGTATTGTCCCAAATTTAGAAATTTTATCAAAAATCAAATTAAATATTTTTTGGACACCCTACCATACGTGTGAAGGGGGTGCAATATTTTTTTGCCTTAAATATTGAGTAGGGTATCATTGAACAGGTCTTTTAAAACTAAGGGAACTATAATTAAAAGAAAACTCAATAAAATGTTTCTGTCTTGAGATATTTGCTTTGAAAAGGTACATTAGACGTACCTTTTCAAAGATAAGATATTTGTTCCAGCTTACTGCTAAAGTAGATATTAACGCAAAAAATTTGAAAAAAAATATGGATTATAGTTCTCAACCCGAAGTTACCATGAAAACTATAACAGATCCTGCCTGTACTACTCAAGTTTAAAGAAAAATTTAAGTTTTTCAATATGCGGTTGGTAACCATACCTACAGCTGTAAACAAACCAGCAACAGAGTTAATTTTGTAACGCTGAAAAACCTGTTACACTTTGACTATGATACCCTATTCGTAAACGTGTCTGACACACTCTTGGCCGGTTATTTTATAGGAATTTACGCCTATGTATCTTTATTTACTTTTGTAACTTTAGTTAACTATTAAACAAATAAAAAAACAAACATTTACTTCTTTCAATATTTCATAAACCACTAAACTTAAGCAGTAGGTATGTAAAAAGTAATTGTAGACAATATAAATACCTTTAATATGACATATCAAACATTGAAATCCAGAAAACTCTGAAGCCTCAAGTTCAGAAGATAGAGAAGTTCTGCAGTCTGTAAGCGTCCGCGACGAGTTGCCAAGTCACCGCCGAACCCGAAGAACCCAAGTTCCTGCCGAACGCACACTGACCGTGGGAGGGTGATTCTACGCTGTGCGAGTCCGCACGTCTTGTGACTTTTTCCGAGCCAGGAGGTTATTTATTTACATGCTTAATGAAAGTAGTATTTCTTCACTTACTATCTTTTCCTGCTGCGGCCCCTCACTACGCGCGAGGGCACCAGGCTTGTTAGGGCGCCTACACACAGGACACTACCCACACCTACTCACTCACGCCCCCAGGGGCCACAGGCACTCGTGCTAGCGAGACCACTCCACCCTACCTAGCTACAAGTTACATCTGGGGTTACCTCGGTTCCTTAAGTGCCGGTGCCTCTTAGAACCTGGGTAACACGACAGCATGTGATATCTGTGATAAGAAGTTTTCTGATAATAGTCACTTAAAAATGTATATCAGATCACACACTGGAGTCAAATCTTATAGATGTGAGATCTGCAGCTAAGAGTTTTCTCGAAAATTTCCTTTGTAAACTCGTATCAAAACACACACTGGAGTCAAACCTTATAAATGTGGAATTTGTAGTCATGAGTTTTCTCGCAATAGTGATTTATATGTATAGGCATATCAGAACACACACTGGTATTAAACCTTATGAACGTGATATTTGCGCTGAAAAAGGAACTTTAAAATCGCATATGACAACACACACTGGTATCAAACCTTATAAATGTGAGATTTGCAGAAAAGGGTTTTCTCAGAAATCTAATATGAAAACTCACGTCAGAACTCACACTGGTATTAAACCTTAGGCGCAAACAATACCAAAAAGACGAAGGGCATAGGACTTGCATAGGACGTAAGAATGACAGTTGACAGACAAGTATTCGTCAAATATTCTTAAACAGGCTGAATTTTCTACGACAACATTAGTTTGGAGGTCTTTGCGGTCAAATCATCTAGGTTTTCTATATTTCTTCTAAGTTCTATAATTCGTTTTCTATTTATTAATTAAAGTAAACGTATCGTTACAGAATTTTGAAAAAAGTGTCTTATTTATTATTATTTATTGACTGCTATAGGTACATGACCTGTATAGGTATAAAGTAGGTACTCACTAAACACAACAAATCTAACACTACTCTAGCCGTAGTACACTTAATTTTGGGCATCTTTAGACGACAGGTCACGGAGGTGCAGAGGTTTTCTGATCTTGCAAAATCATACAGAAAAGGATATCGCTGTATTTCCACGAAGTGGATGTTAAAATCCACGTCGTCACGCATTTTTGATGCTAAGTAGCTTGTTATTAATCAACTGAATGTTACTAATATTATATTAAACTAGTTTCCGCCCGCGGTTTCACTCGCGGTATTTATCTGTTTGGTCTCATAAAAAGTTTTAAATACATTGCATTTGAATCCAAAATTTTGAAACAGATTGCATCATAGATCACGAACTGGAGTTGGGTTCGACTACTCGACAACAGATGGCGCCACTGTTGAGGGATTGGAAAAGCCCTTATATCTTTAAAAATACGCCCTTTAATTTAAAACAGAAACTTTCTTGTTCGAGGGGAGATAAAGAGCTATTGCACAAAATAAGTCCCTTTATCGTACTGGGAACCCTTTTTAAGTTTTATCGGCACGCACATTTTATCAACTTAGTTTTATTATATTTAATGATAATGATGTTCAGTACAGTCGCGTATATTATGTATTTTATTGTAGGTAGGTAGGTACCTAGTGAAGCAAATTTTTTTATAATAACATAGATAGAATAAAAAAAATTGTTAATAATAGAATTTGTTTGCCTGAAGTGTTTTGTTTACCTATTTTTAATATTGGTAATTATAACAAAAGTATGTAGGTGGGTAGGTATGTACCTATATGTCGCAGTACGATTTCAGAATTAGAATTTAGGGCAAAAGCCGGCATATGGCCTTGCACATAATTATGGTGACAACAACAATATCTTTATTGTATTTGCTATTTTACTTAGATGAGCTCAAATTTAAAGACTAAAATAGTCTAGAGGGTTATTTAAATTTTCTATTAACTTCCGGTCCTGTAATTAAAAACTCACACGGAAACCAAGAAAACCCAAGACAGAAGCGTTCTAAAACCGCATATTGCTTATTTCCATAGTATTAGCATTTACTTGTTACATAATGTCGGTTCGCATCGTCATGACCATGACAGCCACAACAGTCTACTGCTGGACATGGGTCTCCCCTTATCAGGGGGTTTTACCATACTTGGAGTAGGTACACGCGTCTCAAATCAAGCTTATACGAGTATTTAAGTACTGGACGTGGAATATATCATCTGGTATAGAGAGACATTCAGATTATGACAGTTGAAAAATATATGATCAAAAGTAGGTACCTACCCTCTTCCATTCCACATTCGCACATGGAATGGTCACAAATACGTAACTTAGCCAGAAAAACTGGAGAGCGGACATGTCCTAGACGTAACCGAATAATTACCGACGTAACAAGTTTGTCGAGGTCACAATGCTTAAAGAACAAAGGTACAGAGGGAATATTGGGTTGGATAGCCCGGTAGTACCTGTCATGCCAACCGAGACAGCAGAAGAGTGCCACCAAGATTGCCAGGAATAGTGTAATTGCGATTTAACTGAGGTACCTACATATACGAAGATCCCTAGAAAATACTTTGTGAGTATATTTTATTATTATAGGCAGTGATATAGATGCACCGTATCTATTGAGAGTGCATCATTACTTATCTTTGAATTCCTTAGATTTCCTGCCATTTTAGCTCCATTTCCGGCTTCGAGCAACTCATCTTCCGTCCCGTTCCGGGATTTCCGGTAGCTAGCTGGTCCAATAGCGCCCTCTACCGGAAACCATCTGTCACAGGAGAGTGGTGGCGGGGTCGCCGCCATATTGCCTTCATAGCGTCGTTACTTTTTCTACCGTTAAGACGTCTCGACGAAGTTCCGTCGAATTTTTTCGAGATTTTGAAAGTTGTTCTGCCTATTATTAATTTCTCGCTTTAAAAAAGTTAGAAAGTAAAGAAAATACGTGAAGTGATAGTTCCTCGCGTGTCCTTAACACGCGGAACATTTTATGGTCGGTCCATGTGACCGGTCATGTCCGTTTTGTGCTGGCTGGCGGTGCGGCCCCAGCTGCCGCGCCGCCGCCGCCGCCACTCAGGATTATGTGAGGTAAAAAGGCCTCAACCCTGGTGAGTAATTTCTAATTAAATACTTCGTATGAGGAAAAGTTACACAAATGTGATTCTACCCTCGCTTATCACTTCGAAATTTTCCGACGTACATGATACATATCGTTCGTACGGTACGTTCGCGTACCTATACCTTACCTGATTTGGAGCCATTCCGATCAGCTCGTACAGTCAAGCTCACGTGCAGTTATACACTCGATTTGCCAATGTACCTACAGACCTAAGTCTCATGCGCGCAGCATATGAACGTTCTAAAGACCAAACTGTTGCTCAGCCTGAGCTTGACCTAATCTTGCCCAGTACGGATTCCGATCAGTTCGATTCTGAGAGGACCTTGCTCATCAACGCACGCATCGCGTTCGTCGAGGAGTTTTTGAGCGACCGCTCAGCCAGGGCCAGTTCCTACTAGCCCAGGGAACCTGCTACTTAGAACTTAGCTTCTATCGCGTCCGTCGCTTTAAATCAACATTGTCTGTTTAGAAGGAAGAAGGCGGTTATTCTAGCTCTGCCTATATCAGAATTAGAAAGAATTTTACGTTGTCCTGCATACAATTTTACGACTGAACCCTAAATACGCTTAAAGTTCTTGACGTGAATTGTGGAATATATAAGTAAGTAAATAAAGCAAGTTTACGCAAGATCTGTAGAACATTCTCAGAATATGATATGTGTTACGTATCGAAAGGGCGTAAGTACCGTCTCCATAAAACGTACCTACCCTTTCTAGGTACTAAGTCAACGTAATAAGTAGTTCTGTCTGTCTAAGAATATTAAAAATTCAAATTTTGATTATGATCACCGCCGCCAGTTTAAAATTGTATCATGTGTTTCAATAATTGCTGTGATGAACTGAGGACGAAAACTAAACTGCTTGACATTCTTGCTTGCATTCCACCTACAATGTAGGTATGTGGTGAAAATACGTTCGAGGCGTATTTCTTTCTACTTATTCAAAACACCGTATTTCTTTCTATATAAAACACTGGTACCTACCTAACTAGCTAAATGTTTTTGAATTGTGCATTTGTATTTCTAATAATTATACTCGCAAGCGCGTCGTTATGGTATGTTGAAATGAAGCTCAGTTAAACACGCACATATCGTGGTAAACCTCGTCGTTCCTGGCGTCGAGAACTGGCTCTTGCATTACAATACAGATGCCTTATTTGAACAAAGCACAAAGATGCACTTCTTCCATTCTGTTAAGCTTTACTCAACTGTTATCACTACTGACCGCTGCTGCCTTGTCACAGTGGATAAAATCTCTGCAGGTCGTTTTCCTTCCCCTTTTGTTTAGCTAGTTGACCTGTATGTACTCGGCTTGTCGCCGTGTATATCATAATAATACGCTGCTGTCGCTATCGCACGCAGCTTATCTAAACAGCCGCTGTTTCTTATAATCTGGCAGCTCATCCTGGTACCGCTGATCTATCACGGTACTCGCCATTGCTTGAGATAATACATTTGCAAATGCAAATTAAATACGTACCTACAATAAAATTTACTATCTACAAAGAAACCGGCTTTATGGAGGCTGTCCCGGAGCGAATCTGGGGCAGTGGTTTGTGCGCTGTGGGCCTCGTAGGCCTTTTCTTCTGCGTATGCGCCTACCAGTTACCTCCAACCCCTGCTGGTGCGGCCGCCACAGTGGGTTCTTCACTCCTTGATACTCCTTATCAGATCGTGCCGCAGCGAATATGATGCTAGGCACATAATGATGGAGGTTGAAAATAAATCGGTGGCAGCAGAGACAATGAGCTTGGTTGTTCCGAAATCTCTTATCATACTAACGACAGCGCAACTGTCTTGCACCTTCAAACCCCTAGCTCCTAGCAGGAGCACAACTGAATGTAAAGAATTAAGCACAGGCCAATGCTGTAAAAATACCAATAAATGATACTGTAAATACTTATGAGAAAATGTTTCTTCTCTTTTAATACGCCAGAGGCTCAACTGCGACCGAGAGCGACAAAAAGATTTGTAACCACTTTCTCCGAACACAATCAAATTTCTACAAATACCGTTATATTGATGACGGCCTAGACTTCCACAGTGGTGGTAAGCAGGAAATATCTACTTATTTATTACCTACTGGGCTTGCCTCCCCCTCATTCATATTAAGCGCCTTGACACAGCGGAGGACTGACCCGACATACCTGCCTGATAAATATAGATATAGATAGATGATCCTAAAAGGAATGACTATTGCAGGAAGAGATATAATATATATATGAAGTTGGCTTCCAACCCGACCTTGCGCTAAGAAAGACTACAAAGACGACTGTGCTACCATCAGCAGCGTCAGCATCTGAACCTGTATAATCTAAATGCCATAAGCGTGATCGAGTTTTCCGGCATAAGAAAAGGAATTCTGATCCCTTAGCAGAAATAGACATAACCTTACAAGAAAATCTGGTAATCCGAATGGGGGGGGGGGGAGCACACCCATGAATACGCAGCAGCGGTAGCAGCACAGCACCCAGCAGCTTAGACAGTCGGCCGTCACCGCCACTGCGATATGCAGTCTGACAATCACAGTGCCAGTAGCCTCTTTTTATTTATTTTTTATACATTTTACATAATTATACAAATATGTATGTTTATAGATGCAGATTTCAGGTACACTCACCTTTTACTTCTCTACCAGTTATAACTACTCTCAAGGTACTTAATTGATTTTTGTCAACTGATCATCCAATCGGTTGTCCACTATCTTTAACAACAGGTGAGTGTCGGGTTGACTTGATTGTCAACCATTGCCATTACATTGCAGAAGAGTTACCGCATTTAAAGTGCTAAGCTGTCTAGTTTGTATCTACCCACCCACAAAGAAAAAATCGTTTCGTGTATGAACACAGTAGCAGAATTTAGCGATGGGGTTTACACCAAGGGTTTACATATACCTTAAATTATTATTTGCTGCTAAATGGATTAATGTAATAGTGATAAAGAAATATATCTCTAGTGCTTGTTGCAATAAGTACAGTTTTGACCACCCTGATTACCACCAACCAGATTTCACAATTTTTATTGTGAGTGGTGTCAATTCTCTCTTGAGCCGTAAGTTGTATGAACTCTATAATTCCTAGCTCTACCAGGCTGTCTCTACAAGTCCAGGACATGGGAGTCGTATGCCTGGATAACTTAGAAGTTAAGTCAGTCACCAGAGAATCGTATAATAATTATTATTTTTTTGTAAGTACTTACTACTTCCCTATTCATAAATTTATTTTTGGAGCGTTCACCTTGAAGCAAGGTACCTTGTTGCACGAATGTATGTAACATGCCGGAGTTAAGTATTATATCTGAAAATTTTATCAATCTGAAGTACGTTAGCCCTTAAATCTGAATACAATATCTAAGGGCGGAATAGCTACCCATCTTGTAACTTTGATAAGTAAGTACCTAACACGGTTCCCTTACTGCGCAGAGCCGTTGTGAGCTAAGCGACATACCTGTTTAAAACATTACATTTATATTGCACTGTCGCGCAGTGACCAAGACTTTTGCTTGAGAACATATTCCTTAACGCACATGTAGATATGTCGCTAACTACATCAGTCTTGTCGTGATCTTTGGTCTAACAGCTATTTTCAATCTGGTGAAACAATATCTAACATTGTTCCATGATAGCTCTTCTTTTCTAGAAAAGGCCTGTAAAATTGTAAATGTACGCTGAACATATTTGTTATCTGTATCATAGCATACAGCATAGTAATCCCAGTGGACAATAGGGGCTTCAGCGATACGTAAGCCGAACGTCTTTTGACACTGATGAAACTATCTCAATCAAATCTTAAAAACTTTCATTGATAGTTAAATTAATTAGTAGTTAGTTGAGTATATTTCGGACTTATCCTAACTGTTTTGTTATGTTATTTACAATACACACACATGCCTTAAATATTGTGTATCGTGTTATCGGCTGGGTTAATACATGTCATTCATTAATTTACTTTTCTCTAATAAGATGAAATTTGATGTCATTTAACATCACATTTTAAATACAGGTACTTTATCCATCACATAGCGTCGTTAGCTGTCACCAGGAGTTAGAAACACGTCTCTCAATAGATACGGTGCATCTATATCACTGCCTATAATAGTGCAAGTTTTACAAAACAATAAAACTTGTATTATGGTGCAGATATAATCATAATCATAATCATAACGTTTATTAGCTTTCATGTGGTGAAATACAGTTGTTACTTAAAGTATAGGTAGATTGAACACACACGAAACCCTGTAAGGGCACTGCTAAGTAACTTCTAAGTAGTTTACAATAAATAAGGTATAGTAGGTAGATATTCATTATTTACAGTACAGTTACATAAACTTAAATTATAATTTAAACAAAAATATTCATGACATGTTAGCTAACTAAATCTACTACATTACTTTAGCAAAAACTCTTGTATGGTATAAAAACAATTTTCTATTAAATATTTTCTGAGTTTGTTTATAAATTTATGCTCATTTTCTTCTGCTGTAATATCTTTCGGTATCTTATTATATATTTTTACAGCCATGACATATGTGCTGCTTCTGTACATTTCCAAATTTATGGAGGGTAGTGATAACAAATTGTTACTTCGTAAATTTATTGCTTGTGTGTGACGATCCTGAGCCTGTGAAAAAAGGTGTATGTTCTGTCTAACAAATTTACTAATTTCTAAAATGTATAATGATGAGAGTGTAAGTATGTTAAGCTTTTTAAAGTGCGGTCTACATGTGTCTGTCTGTTTTATATTTACTAAAATACGGATACATTTTTTTTGGAGAACAAACAATTTATTTGCGTCAGTACTATTACCCCATAAAATTATTGCATATTGTAACCAGGCGTGCGCGTAAGCATAGTAAGTAGTGATGGGCCGAACATAGGTTTCACCGAATACTTCGGTTCGGCTGAATAATTCGGCAGGAATCGATGTCCATATAAAATAATTAGGAGCATCACTTGTTTACGAATTATGCGCTGATTCGCACCAAACAACTCCGCTATTTACCTCTCTAACATTTTACATTGGAAACTTTGTCAACAAATTAATATAAAACTGCATCATTGCTTGTCTTGAGGTCTTGACATACCAATTTGCAATGCAATATAATATAAAAAGGATGCGTTTTTATTCGGCCAAATATTCGGTAAAATTCACCGAACATTCGGCCGAAACCGAATATTCGGTAAACGTGCCGAACATGCCGAATACCGAACATAAACCGAATATTCGGCCCATCTCTAATAGTAAGCACAGGTCGCGGTATGTAAATCGGTAGATTTTTTTAGTTCATATAGTGCATAACTAAATCTACTTAGTTTGCCAGCAATCATCTCTACATGCTCCTTCCATGCAATATGAGTGTCTATTTCAATTCCTAGTAATCTGCAACTGTTTACGCTTTGTATTTGAGTGTTATTGTAAGAATATTTTATGGATAGTTCTATTTTTTGGTATGGTCTAAAATGTATTATGTTAGTTTTTGCGAAATTTACCTCTAAATTGTGATCCGCAAGCCAGGTTTCTATAAGTTGCAGGTTATGAGATAGAGTTTTATTTAGTTCACTCACATTACTGCAAGGAAAGATCAGTGAGATATCGTCAGCATATAAAGTAGTTTTTATGTTGTTTGTGAATCTTAGCTTTGGTAAATCATTTATATAAATTAAAAAGAGCAGACATCCAAGAACGCTGCCTTGTGGGATTGAGTGGTTAAGGTAAGCTACTTTTGATCTAATTTTACTGATTATGCCGGATTTATTTTCATGATAGTCTAATTCTACAAATTGTTTGCGCTGGTGTAAGTAAGATTCAAACCACTTATACGCGATTCCACGAATACCTATACCGTACAGCTTTTCTAATAATATTTTATGGGAGACTCTATCGTAAGCTTTGCTTAAATCTAACAGTACACCCACTGCATACTTTCGATCATTTAATATCTGAAGCGCTTGCTGCATGAATGAGTATACTGCTAGGGTTGTTGAACGTTTTTTTCGGAATCCAAATTGGTTATTATCTAAAATGTTGTATTTTTCACAAAAGGAGTTAACACGGTATGCCATTACAGTTTCAAAAACTTTAGAAAAAATGGAGAGCATTGCAATTGGACGGTATTGGTTAGGGTCGCTTGAGTCGCCTTTTTTGGGAATGGGTTTGATTATGGCAGTTTTTAATAGATCAGGAAAGGTACCTTCGCTGAATGATTGGTTAATGAGAGCCGTAATTGGTAAAGTTAACTCACAAGCACAGTATTTTAAAAGAGATGGTGTGATCTCATCAAAACCGGAGCTTTTCTTCTGTTTTAGTTTACTTAAAACCTTATAAACTTCTACTGGTTCTACTTGCGATAAGTACATAGACTTTTCTTTACAGTTTGTTACGGGTCTGCCACAG
Source organism: Phthorimaea operculella (assembly GCA_024500475.1). Lineage (NCBI taxonomy): Eukaryota > Metazoa > Arthropoda > Insecta > Lepidoptera > Gelechiidae > Phthorimaea > Phthorimaea operculella. The sequence continues at coordinate 1,311,486 of JANFCV010000129.1, read as the reverse complement.
GCTATGTTATTATTTTTACCTACTGATTCAAAATGTTCGTTGAAGATATTTGCGACTTGAGTAGGATCGTTAACTAATGTATTGTGGATTTTTAAGGATGGATTTTTTATTTTTCTTTGTGTTATTTTATTGTTTTTTTCTTTTATTATTTGCCACGTTGTTTTCATAATATTTTTAGATCTTTTAATTCTATTTATGCACTGGATTTTTCTTGAAGTCAGTACTGTTTTCTTTAATAATTTTTCATATCGGCGATAATACTCTTCTAAAATAGAGCTTTTAAATTGTGAAATTATTATTTTTAATTGGCGTTTATGTTTACAAGCAGTTTTTATTCCTTTTGTTAACCAAGATTTTTTAGGTTTGTTTACTTTAATTTTAATTTTTTTCTTTGGTATTGTGCTATCTAATAAACTTATTATAGTGTCATGGAAAGATTTGAAATTTTCATTTACAGTTTTATCACAGAGAATTATGGTTTCCCAGTTAATAGTAAGTAACTCATCCCTAAACATTGACATAGCAGTGGTACTGAATATTCGCTTGGATACTTCGTAGCATTGTTTAGGATTTAATTGAGCATATAATAAATTTATTGTTGTACCCTTATGATCGGAAAAACCAAATTCATCTACTGAAGTTAGAAATGTTTTGTTATCAAAATTAGTGAATATTAAGTCTATACATTTTGAGGTAGTGTCTGTTATGCGAGTAGGCTCTGTAATGTTTTGTTGGAAATTAAAACTTTTACAAGTATTCAGAAGGTCACTTGAGTTTTTAGATATATTTAATATGTCAACATTGAAATCACCGCCTAATATTATGTTTCTTTTACTGTATTTAGATTTTAATAGTTTTAAAAGATTACCCAGTGACTTAAAAAATATTTCAGGTTCCCGTTTGCTATTTGGCCAGTATAATGTAATGAGTAAAATATTTTGTGTGGGTATGTCTACTGCACATGTTTCAAAAATATATTCAACTGTTAAGTTATAAATATCTTTCAGTTCTACGAACTCTACATTTTCTTTCAAAAATATGCACTCTCCTCCTTTGTCATAATTAGTTCTACAATATGATGCTGCAAGGACAAATCCATCTAACTTTAAGAGATCGAATTTATCATTAGTAATAAATGTTTCTGTGAGGCATAAGGCTTGTAACTCATTTTGACTATCTGTGAGGTCTTCAAGTAAATGAATTTTACTTTGAAAACCTTGGGTATTTTGAAATAAAATTTTAAAGTTAGAAACGAAATGGCTTTTTGTTGAGTATTTGTTGTTTTCCTGTATCCGGTTTGGATGCTGGGTGGTGTACGTCGTTGTGTTGGTAGTCGTCCCTGGATGTTGCATCAGATACCACTACTGAGGCATATGATGAATCATAAACGTTCTGCTGAGTTATTTGTTCAGAGCTCTTCTTATTCCTTTTTTCTTCAGTGTATAATGTGCCGTTGATAAAAAGCTTATTATTTCGGATTACTGCGTGCTGCCCGTTCTTCCGTGCTTCTTTTAGGGCAAGCTGGAGCTTTTTCCTTTCCTGTCTAGCATTTTCGTCTAAATATCCAGAAATTTGGAGGCCTGTATTCATAAAGTAGTAGGCATTTTGCAGAATATACTTGCCCATCCTTTTGCTAAGAAGTTCAATAACTAATGGTCGTCTGTGCCCCCTTTTGCCAATGCGGAAAACGTCTTCGATGTATCCTGTCAGATCAATGTTAAGAATATCATAGAAGATATTAATTAAGGTTTCGCTTAGGGTGTATTCATTTTCTTGATAATGTTCATTTAATCCATAAAGTACAAATTTCTTTGTTTCTCCATGTTCTTCACTGTTGCGATAGATTGCAGGTTCTTGTTCCCGTAAATCTTCATTTGTAGATTTTTTTAAATCATTATTTGTTTGCGTTTCTTTTATCTGGTGTTCTAGTTCAAGTATTTTTTCATCTATAGTACGTATTTTTATTTTTATTTCTTCGGCATTTTTTATTACAGCGTCGGCTTGTCCTGGTTTTATAGTATCTGTTTTGTCCGCAAATTCTTGTCTTATTTGGCTCAGTACGCTACATAATCGATTATCAATGGTATTTGATATATTATCGCCCTTTGTAATATTTTGAACTCCTCCTCTAGAAAATCAGACTTTAAGGAGCGGCTAAACTCTAGAAATTTGACATCCAGTAGGTTGATCAATTCTTCGGCTGTAGTTGTAATTTGGACCGTTGGTGTAAACGTTAAGTTTTGTCCTAGATTTAAACTCACATCGCTGGTTTTTGTGTCGCCGAGTATACTTTGGTCTGTTTGCGTTTGGACGCTTCTGTCAAGTAACTGTGAGTGATGAACAACTTGTGATTGGTCAACCTGAGCCACAGAATTTCCATTTCTTGACTGCAGTTTAGTATTATCAGTTTTGCATTCCAAATCATTTACAGTTTTGCTATGGTTAGCTTTTGAAGACAAGAATGATTCCTCAGAGCAATGGGACAAGTCACCAGATATTCCTTCCTCAGGGTCTGGAGTTTTACTTATACCTACCCAAGTTAGTATTTTCCATTGTCGGCATTGATGTGGTGTTTCTCTTCGGTGTAGATGTGACTTTATGCGATGTTTGTGCCTGCAGACTAGAAGTTTTTGAGCGTTCACGTTCCCCCGGTATATTTTGTATGAGAACAGGTGGTGTTTTAGAGTTCTTTGTTTTTATTTGTTTACATCGAGGACAATTCCATTCGTCCTTTGCGTCTTTTTTCATTAAATAAAATATTTTGTCTGGGACCTTTGCACAGTTCACATTTGCGCAATATGTACCACTACACGTGCCGCATTTAAGGAATTGTCTACCATATATTTTTGCTTTGCATTTAATGCAGGCGATCATAATTCTTCTCGACGACATTATTTTGTAGATAATTTTTCTAATATTCGCGGCATCATAGACTTATATATATAAACGGCATAAACTGTAGATTATAACAGGTAGAGCCCTCTCTAATCAGTAAAGGTAACTAAAATAGTTCTGTTTTCCGGTAATAGATGGCGTAGCAGCGTGACCCAGTGCCCTCTATGGTTTTCGGCAATAACTAGGATAGTTCTCGAATATTTTGATAGATGGCGCTGCAATACCGTATTGACTGCAGTCTGATGCTAATTTCTTAAAATCTTATAATATAATAATAGGTATAAATTGAACTTTGTTGTGGTTTGAAATTAAGCAGTAATTTACACACTCAACAGTCTGAATATTACATAAACAGTTTTTAGTCACAGTAGAGGCAAATTCACTTCAAAAGTTCCGCGCGTTTTTCGCGCCGTTTGGATTGTTTTGAATGTTTTGTAACGGCATTTTGCTGGTAGAGCCGAAATGTTTACAGTTTTTATTTCATATTATTTTACTGTATGTTTACTTTATCGTGAGGATATAATGTTACTGCACTATTGTATCATAAAATAATGTCTACTTTCACATAGATAACTTCCAAATAACGTCAGACACATTGAAAACAACTTCGAAAACACAAAACATACTTTAGTCAATAACTTTAAATCCACTGTTCAGTTTTTGAAGATAACAGTTATACTTTCAAATTAGACTTAACTTTACGTAATAATGACACTGGTTTTTATTATTTATCTTTAAATTAATTATTCTGAAATTTTAAATACGGAGCGAAACTACTAGGGCAAGTGTTGCCAGCCATCCAATATAGATGCACCGTATCCGATAAGGGCTCCTGGTGAGAGACTTTTATGAAGGCAATATGGCGGCGACCCCGCCACCACTCTCCTGTGACAGATGGTTTCCGGTAGAGGGCGCTATTGGACCAGCTAGCTACCGGAAATGGAGCTAAAATGGCAGGAAATCTAAGGAATTCAAAGATAAGTAATGATGCACTCTCAATAGATACGGTGCATCTACATCTGCACCATAATACAAGTTTTATTGTTTTGTAAAACTTGCACTATTACCTATTTGGATAGACCGTTTCGTTGCCAATGATACCACTGTGGCTGGGAATCCAAGCCAATATTATGTCTATGTATATTGGAGTTGTGACATCTGTAGGTATAAAGCCACTTTGATTTTTAATGATAGAATGAAGTTGTTTTTGGAATGAAAGGGGAGCTTTTTTAAATCTTGTAGGCAGCTAAGGGAAGCTGAGAATAATTTAACTGGTGAGATTCAATATAGAGATTTGCTTCTAGAATAGCTATAGCATCACCAGTAAAAATGGAAGTTTGTGGAGGACATCTAAAATTTAAAACTATTTTGTATTTTGGAATCCAAACAGCTGAACCCTCCCACCCCACCCACCGAGTCTAGCATTTTTGGGGCATCCGTTTAAAACTAGCCAACAATGTGGTTAAATTGAGAGTTGGCGCCAGGATGGCGAGATTCGAGAATGTCTACTAATCCTGGTGCACGTTCATCGACGCAAGCGCATAAAAGAGCTACGAAAGAATTGTGCGAAAGGCACGCGTGAACGTACCCCAGCTGGAGCAGTACAATAAACACCAAAAATCTTGTGTTATGAAGGTATTTTTCTACTTTGTACAGTGGAAGTGGGCTCCAGGCCTCCAGGTAGTCAATACTAAGTGTTCAAATCGCAAAAAAAGAGCCTAAAAACAAGGAAAACGTTGAGAAAAGCGCGAGTGCAAGCAGCAAAATGACGTTTAATAGCTGTCAAATGACGCATCTTTTTTCATTCTTTCGTTCTTTTATATTTTTTCGTAAAGTGCACGTTCATCGACGCAAGCGTATAAAAGAGCTACGAAAGAATTATGCGAAAGGCACGCGTGAACGTACCCCTGTAAAATAAAGAAAGAGGTTTTGCGCGGGAAGCGAGAGGGTTCGTGCGTAACTTTATTTCTTACTAGCTGCCCGTCAGCGGTTTCACCCGCTGCAACATTCCGCGGGAAAAAAGCATTATTCGCCAAGAGATGTCGCTGTTAGTTTTCGGCGAAAACGTTTAAAACGCGAATCGGCTCAGTCACGCCACCTATTTCAAAAATATTGGAAATTGCGTGATCCCGTGGGAATGAGACATTTTCCGTGGTAAAAAGTATCCTATGTGTTTTTCCAGATGCCCTGCAAAGTTTCATGTCATTCTAATCAGCCGTTTTTGCGTGATGTCGTAACAAACACACACACAAACATCCGCCTTTATAATATTAGTAGGATTTTTGTAAATTAGTTTTTCGCTGTAATTGTTGTGTTAATGTGGTGGGATTAATGTGCCAGCAGTGAAGAACAATGTGGTGAAAATGAGAAATAAAGTGATCTCGTGCGATTCTTCTTGTTATTCCCGTGTAAAGTTCCGAGAGCATTGGAACGCGAGCGTCACTATCGTGTTCCAATGAGTTTAGGTTAGGTTAGACTTTAATTTGAACTGTGAACTAAAAAAGTCAGAAATTAGATTTGTATTCGTGTTTTTAAAGTTTCATATTTAAGCTGATGGTCTTGTAACTAATGCTTACGTCTAAAAAAAAAAAAAAAAAAAAAAAAAAGAAATGATAAGTGATAAAAACCACCCATACATAGACTGCTATTTGGGTCTTTAAAGGCGCCCACACACCGGACGCGTCGCGCTGCGTCGCGTCGCGTTGCGTAGCGTGCATTTCGACGCATGCGGGCAGACCCTGCCACACCGGAAACGCAGCGATGCGCTGCGTTGCGTCGCGTCTCCGTCGACGCACGCGCACGCGTCCGCCATCTTGATTTGAGTTTGACAATTGAAAATTAGCGTTGCCAGAACGTCCGGATACAGAACGTTTTCCGTCCTTTTTGAAGATAGATTGTCCCTGTTTTTTGATGACTGTGATCATTGTGCATCTGAAATGTTGTGATATTTTACGATTGCTCTACCAACGTGTTTAAATGTTACTTTTTTGCATCCAGATTCTAGTAATTATTACATTTATGCCGTTCTCAGTATTAAAAGAAAAGGGGGCCAACCAACTCAATTATAAAAAATACCCCAAATAAAAGCCAAACCATACGAAATCGACGGAGCAATCTGGCAGCACTGTTGATATTGACATTGACGTGCGTCGCGTCTGCCGCACGCAGACGCACGCGTCGGCCATTTTGTTATTGAAAGTTATACAGCCATACAAAGTGAACAAAGTATTGAAAATGGTTTAGGACCATTTATATTTATAATATTAGTGTAGGTAGATCGTGTTGATCACGGGTGTAGATGAAAAATAGTTATTGCCTAAAATACCAGCAGTAAATTATTAACAGGGATACGTATGTATTGGTAACTACCAATATTTTGGTTTGGTAACACTGCTTATAAAAATGGCAACCTTGCAAACGCACGCACTGCTCTAGAGCGATGCGTGTCCGTCCGTCGCCGGTGTGACATCTTACAAGGAGATCCATACATTACAACGTCATCATTAGCTGCCATTGCTGCGGGCACGCACGCACGCAAGCCGCCACTGCTACGTCTCTGCGTCGCGTTGCGTTGCGTCGCACGCGACGCATCCCGGTGTGGCACCCTTCATACAACTCAATACATTACAACCCTTGCGTGCGTCTGCGTGCACGCGGACGCATCCCGGTGTGTAGGAGCCTTTAAAGTACACAATACTTATATTTGCTCCTTTCAAAGACCCAAATTAAGTAGTGTATAGGTGTTTTATTACTCGGGCGCCATCTGTGATCGAGTAGCAGAATCTCAAAAACCTCCCCCTAAACAAGTACAATTTGGGTCTTTCAAAATACTTTTTGCTTATTTTGCTAAGTAATCAATCTGTGCTTTTGCTTCTCTTCTAGTCTACATATTTAAGTTCATCTGTGTTCTCTTCCTTCTCATTAATTTGTATTCTCATCCATATCTGACTGAAAATACATTTCTAGTATAGACAGCTAATGACTAAAATTATAACTTGAGCTGAACATTATATTTACAGCATCGGAGATTAATCTGAGGCAGTTACGAGTTGGACTGCAACACTAACAATGCTTCTAATCTGCTGTTAAAGTTGTAAGCATATCTTCCATTATTAATTTAAATAAGTAATAGTAATATCAAAAACCCCTGTCAAATATCAAAAATGCCCCCTGACTGAACTGAATGTGGTCCATGAGGTCATTGTGTGAGGGTCTTTTCAACTACTGTTTGTAATAAGCTCTTACTGTTTCGTTTAGTTTTATGTTGACTTTTTGACATTTGTATTAATTAATTGTATTGACATAAAAGAAATACTTACCATTTCCTATTATTTGCAGGAAGAGGATCCAGGTGGAAGCATTGTGCAAGATTCATTTGTTCAACCAAAAGGGAATGTGGATAAAAAATCAATAATATGTCGAAGGTTTCTACAAATCAAGTTGACTCGTCTCCCGGACTCTGCACTGAAGCTGTTTATCAAAGACAAAGACGCAAATGTTCATGGGACCAAACCTTTCAATACGGAAACTGGTAATTCAGTGGCATTATTATTAGGGTCCATGTGATTTCAGCACTAGTGGGCCTTATACAATACATTACATAATATGGCCTTATACAATGGTAATGGTAATGGTTAAACCTTAGATTAATTATTGCCTCGCTGCTCTCGGTAGATCGAGCACTATCCAAAGGCACTGTCATAAAAAATGAAGCCAAAAATTGTATAATCGGTTTATTTGCAATATGTACTTCAAACTATGAATTTTGAGTTTGAGTTTAAAATAGTTGGGTAACTGTCAGATATATGAAGATGAGTCAATCCAGACACATATTTTATTGCTTCATTGAATTGTGTGCCGACGGTATCTAGTGGAGAGACAGCGACACCTATTATTTATCTAGGGTTAAACAGCCTTTTTAACTCCAACTCAACGACTACATGCACTTATTTTGCCTGAAGGGTAGAGGTTCACTGCCCGAGCCATCCTAGTTCCCCGAGGAAGCTTAGCAACTAGTGGGCCAATATAATACAATAAAATTATTTATTTATAACAATAGTTACACATTAAATGGTGTTGATAGGTACAAAATTTTAACATGATGCCAGCCAAATAGCAAAGAAGGCATTTTATCAATACATAGTGTAAAATGAAGTCGCTTTTTGCGTTTATCTGTTGTGGAACACGCTAACTCCTCCTAAACTACACAACGGATTTTGATGTGGTTTTTGTAATAATGAGGGTGATTCAAGCGAAGGTTTATAAAGAATGTAAAAAAATCAACTGCAAATATTTTAAGGGGTGAATCAGCCTTGTTCAGTTTCATCTGAACAACTTTCCCCAAGGAACATAGGTCGAAATATGAGAAGAAAAGAATCATGCCCACTCGAGTATGGCCGTTCGTCTATTGCTTGCCTCACTACTTGCAGATCTCGCATCAAAGCCAGAGTTAAATAATTATAAAGTCTAATTATTGCTTAACATTTTGTAACTGAAAATATTTTAATTATTACAGGAGTTCTGAAGTTATTGAATGTTAAAGTTGGGTATCGGAAGAGACAAAAGTTCTGAATTTTGGCTGTTATCGAGTATTTCGTTCTTAAATCGTTATCGTTAGCTATACCGAAGTAAACAGTGCAAAAAAGGTTCACACCACAGTAAAATCTTTGGAAAAAATACCTAACGGTAAAAAGGCCTTTAATAGTTAAGTTAGTTTTGTACAACAATTGCCGTAGCTATTCTTCTTTAGAATGAGGGATATTACATATTGCTTTAATTTTCGTTTTGAGGCGAGACAATTTCTTAGACCAGAAATGGGCAATCTCCTTTGGACCTCCCATACAAATTGACTTGGTCGGCTGGTACATTTTGTATAGGGCACCAAAATTTTTTTTTATATTTCCTTGGGGAAACTCCTTAAAATATTTGCAGTTGATTTTTTACACTCTGTATAATACATGCAGGGAAATGCCATTTTTTCCCTGTGGGAAAAAGAGTTGCAGCGGTTGAAACGGGCTGCTCGTAACGAAAAAGCGAGTGATAGATTTTTTGGAAATATTGCAAAATTTTTCACCGCAGGCAGGATTTGAACCTGTGACCTTCGGCATCAGTACCTACTGCCGACGACGCCCTAACTGGTTTTTCCAAAAAATTGTTTACCTAACACGAGAAGTGTTTTAAAAATATGATATTCAAGAGTGATAGATTTAATAAAACTTGCTTGTAGAGATGGAGCTGCATTCCGAGCTGGTGATCAAGTGTGAGCCTGAACACGAGCTGAAGCAGGAGCCTCCGCGCGCCGGCGAGGAGGGAGCAAGCGCTGCGGCTGGTATGTGCTGCCCTTACAGTATACAGGGTACCACTCAATGTATTTGTGACACGTGTTTATATATCACTTCCAGCAAATATGCATTAATTCGACATTTTAGATTGCATGCAAGTAGGTTTGCGGATGTCAGTAAAATATGCACCACTAAAAAAACTGGTAAAAATCGTTTTGCTTGCAAGTTTTGCGATAAAAAGTTTTCACCCAGTAGACAATTAAAAATACATATAAGTGAACATACAGACCATAAATCGCATTCCTGTAAGATATGCAATAAGAAGTTTAGTTTCAGTAATAATTTAAAACGACATGTCAGAACACACACTGGTGAAAAGAAACTTGCTTGTAAGATTTGTGATAAGATATTTCTGCAAAGTTCTGATTTAAAAGTCCATATTAGAACGCACACTGGTGAAAAGCCCTATGATTGTAAGCTTTGTGTTAAGAAGTTTGCCAATAGTTACCAATTAAAAAGACACACCAGGACACATACTGATGCTAAACCGTATGCCTGTAAGATGTGTGATAAGAAATATGCTGACATGAGTTCATTAACATCTCATGTCAGAATTCACACCGGTGCTACAGCTAGTAAAAAACACTTTATTTGTTTGATTTGTGATAAAAAATTTAATCATAGCTCAAATTTATCAAGACATGAGAACTCATACTGGCGTTAAACCTTATGTCTGTGAATTTTGTGGCAAAAAGTTTGCATGGAGTTCCTCTTTGAAATTTCATGTCACAAAACACACCGGTGATAAACAATATGTCTGTGAAATGTGCGATAAAAAGTTTGCTTCGGGTTGCATGTTGAAAGAACATGTAAGAATACATACTGCCGAAAAACCCTTTGCTTGTAAGATTTGTGATCAAAAGTTTAATGATCATAGAAAATTGTTGCAGCATCTGCACAATAAAACACATTCATCACTGTCACAGTCACAGCACAATAAAACACGTTCATCAACAGTGGATGAGTCTATCGTCTGTCATGTATGTGGTAAGAAGTTTGCTGGGAGTCGTTCGTTAAACAATCATATCAGAACCCACACTGGTGATAAGCCTTTTGTGTGTCTGATATGTGATAAGAAATTTTCTCATATTGGTACGTTAAAGACTCATGTCAGGACTCATACCGGTGACAAACCGTATGTCTGTACGATATGCGACAAGAAGTTTGCTACTGGCTCTACGTTAAATACTCATACTAGAATTCACACTGGTGATAAACCGTATGTCTGTAAGATTTGTGATATTAAGTTTACAACGGGATCTAATTTGAAAAAACATGTCAGGTCACACACTGGTGAAATGCGCTACTCAGAGAAAAAGCGCTTCACCGATAAAAAGCGTGTCACTAATACAAAGCTTGTCACTAATATAAAGCGCTTTGTTTGTGAGATTTGTGATAAGAAATTTCGCGAAAAGGGAACTCTATCGAAACATATTAGAACGCACACAGGTGTTAAACCTTATGCCTGTAAAATGTGTGATAAGAAATTTGCTACAAGTTTCACTTTAAAAAATCATGTTAGAATGCACACAGGCGATAAACCTTATGTCTGTAAAATGTGTGATAAAAGCTATGTCTCGCGTTCTAGTTTGAGTTTACACGTCAAAATACATAATCATCAGCATCATAGGACGTAAGAAGCGACTAAGGGATTTGAGAGTTGATGTCTGTGTATTGCAATTTTAGGCGACAGGCTATCAACCTGTCACTATTATGATACACAGTTTTCTGAACTCTCAAAATAGTGTCAGGCATTTGGGCCATTTTTTGCGGTCGTGTGCGCTCTGCCTTCCCCGCAAGGTATATCGCGTGATATATGTATGTATGTATCATAGGACGTCCACTGCTGAACACAGGCCTCCGCTAATTTCCTTGTTCGATTAAATAAATTAATAAAGTAAAATAAAAAATCTTTATTTCAGGGTGCTAGCCCCATACCTTGTTAGTAACATGCATAATACCTTATTCACTACAATTACTAATAAGTTTTCATTTTAATTTAAATTTAAATGTATTGACAAGTTGCTTGTGATGTTATAATTAAATTATTACAAAATTACAGACACTTGTGTTTGTTTTAATCCATTGCCTGAGATACCGACTTTCACAGAATCTACTGGAAATCATAACCAGGACACTGTTAGTGCTGCGACGTACCCTCTGCAGTGCGGCGGCATTTCGTTTGCAAAGCATGGCCTGGAAGCCATCTACATGAGCATCGCAGTGTGGGTCCAACACTCGGCGTGGTTCCTCCGCTACACGGCACTTCTGCCTTTTAAATGATCACAAAAATGCTTTACATGTTTAAACAAGTAAAGGGACAGGTTTTTATCTCGTTTAGTTACGAAAAGCCAAACCGTCAGAAACGAAAACGGCGTAGCAATCTGGCAACACTGGTAGCTTCGAAACATAAATTTCATTTACATTTTGTCTCATAACCCGTTGATATTTTCACATCTTATTTTTTTTTTTGCTTTCATGTACAAAAAATATTGTCAGGTGATAATAACATTTTTTCTTTCTTTTTCGTGTGGGACACCGAGTCGTTCAACGACCCGATGAACCCTGGTGTCAGAGTTTTTCAACCGCCTACTACAAGTAGCAGGCCTCTGACATGGCTGTGTAACGACCGCCATCATAGACAGCAACCGGGACCGTTGCTGTCTATGTTGTTATTATAATAACATTTTGATAGTGAGGTACATGAGCCCCGTCAGGGCATTGCAAATTTAGAACGGATCGTGTGATAATAGTTTGATCCTACATTAATTTTAAATATTTTTAAAGGTAAAGGTAGAATCTCTATAATTGGTATTTTTTTATTATTATAATAAAAGTAAAGGTAGATCTATTTAATGAATGAATTTTTATTAGTATTATTATCATTATTAGCATTATCATTATTAGCATAAAGTGTGAATATATTGTTTATTTTATTTTTATTTAATATCAGTTTTATTTTTGTCATTTATGAATTCTTTTATTGTATAGTATGCTTTAAAGAAACTTTTTCAATTTATTATTAAATGATATTGATTTTGTGTCCTCCATTATATCTTTAGGTAAAGCGTTGAATAATAGTAATTGCTCTATAGTATGGGCTAGATTTGAATAATTCCATTTTCGGTGCCGGGAGTTTCAATTTGTCTTTGTGTCTAGCTCTAGTGCAGAATTCAAATTTCGCAATGTTTTTTCTTACAAATGAAGCAGTCTCGAGAATATATATTGACGGTAAGGTTAAAATTTTGTTTTTTATGAAGTATGGTTTGCAGCTGGTAAGCGGATGTAGGTTGTAAATAATGCGTATACACTTTTTTTGTTGGATAAAAATATCCTCTGAGTCAGTACTATCTCCCCATAAGAGAATACCATAGCGCATCCAGGAATATGCATATGCGTAATAAGCTGTTAAAGCGGATTCATTTTGTGTATTCTGTTTTATAACTGAAAGTGCGTAAATAAACTGTGATAGTTTGGTTTTTATTTTTTCCACATGACTTTTCCAATTTAGGTGTGTGTCTATATTTATACCTAATAGAGTACATTCATTAACTTCTTGTATATTTAGTGAGTTAACAATTTCTTCCAGGTTTATCGGGCGTTTTTGAAAAGGTCTAAATTGAATAAGTTTTGTTTTTGCGTTATTTATTTCCAGACTGTGATCGGATAGCCAAGTTTCGATTATGTGGAACGTTTCTTTGACTTTTTTTAGACTCTCCGCATTGTCCCGAGTTTTTAACAATACTGATACATCGTCCGCGAACAGAACACAGAGAGTGTCAACAGAATCAGGCAAGTCGTTAATATAGGCCAAGAAAAGTACACAACCTAAGACACTTCCTTGAGGAATAGACCAGTTTGTGGTCACTGTATCAGAGAGTATTTTTCTTATCTCTCCCGTTTGCTCATCGAAGTGATCTATTTCTACAATCTGCCTTCTGTTCTCGAGGTATGACTTAAACCAGTTTTGTACTTTTCCGCGGATGCCCAGATTTTTTAATTTATTTAGAAGCACTGTGTGTTGAACTTTATCATAGGCTTTGGACATGTCAAGTAGGATGCCCACTCCATACGAGATAAGATAAACATGTCTCTATCAGGTGGTACTTGCCAACTTTCCCGTCTAGCCTTATTTTATCTTACTAATGCTATAACTAATTTAATTCCTTAAACTGAGGTTAATATCAGATCAACAGTACAATTCCTCGTTCATTCATTTCATGCTACACACATCATGTGGATGGTCTTGACACCATTTTCATATAGTTTCTGTAAACACGTTAACTAAATTCATCGTCCTTAATCGCAACGCAACAGCCACAAAAGACCACTGTTGAACATAGGCCTCACCTTATCAGGGGCAATACGAGTAATAAAAAATACTTCATACAAATTCATATACAAAGAATCTACACTAATATAATAAAGAGGAAAACTTTGTTTTTTTTGTTTTTTTGTTTGTTTGTATGTAATCGATAAACTCCGAAACTACTGGACCGATTTCCAAAATTCTTTCACTATTAGAAAGCTACAACATCCCTGAGTAACATAGGCTACTTTTTACCACGGGAAAATTCCTCATTCCTACGGGAAAACGGTTAGCAGCAGGAAAACGGGGAAATAAAGCAGATATTACCCAAATTAGCCAAACCGCTTTACCGATCCTCGCGAATTTTGGCACTGATATTACTATCATATAAAAGACGGACATGGTCAGCCCTCGAGGATCTGGAGTACCTGATGAAGACCACCAGCATCCCATATAAACTATAAGAGATACGGTCATGGCTTCATAGAAAAAGTTGTTCACCATGACGGGCCGCTTCTGCTGGCACATGGTCATCGAGGATCTGGAGTACCTGATGTAGACCACAAGCATCCCATCTAAACTATAAGAGATAGGGTAATGGTTTCAAAGTAAAAGTTATTCAGCACGACAGGCTGCTTCTGCTGGCACATGGTCACGAGGGTCTGGAGTACCTGATGTAGACAACCAGCATCTCATCTAAACTATAAAAAATTCGGTAATGGCTTCAAAGTAAAAGTTATTCAGCATGACGGGCCGCTTCTACTGGCACATGGTCACGAGGGTCTGGAGTGCCTGATGTAGACCACCAGCATCCCATCAAAACTATAAGAGATACGGTAATGGCTTCAAAGTTAAAGTTATTCGCCATGACAGGCCGCCTCTGCTGGCACATGGTCATGATGAGTAACTTCTGCTAGAATGGATTAATGGACTTTTTACTACGGGCAAAAAACCCATTTCTACGGGAAAACAGGTAAGTAGCAGCGAGTGAAACCGCTGGGCGGGCCGCTAGTATTTCATAAAAATACAACCTATTGTATGCAGTATTTATATATTATAGTTTTACCTTATGGTATGTTATCTAAATCAATTATGAAAATGTACCTATTGTATTGCATGTTACCTAAATAAAATTGCAGATAAAATCTTCCACTTTACTTATGTACAGATGTATTGGTGTGCAGTCCTATAAGCTTTAGTTGATGTAAATGCCATTTCAAGGCATACCACCACTTTAAATCGCTGCTGCATCAAAAATGGGGCGTCGATATCGCTTTTATCCTCTGTTGAATTACTGTTGTCCTGTCCTGTAAACAGCTGTAAGCATACAATAATATTATCAACGCTATCAATCAATCAATTTCTTGTTTTTATGGCGTTTCCATTATGATTTCGCCAGTATCAAGTTTCGACGACGACTTTGACTATAATAACGGGATCACAAAAGAACGACGGACAAACTTTTTTTTTTAAACTACGACACGTCCGCTGCTGAGTCGAGTGGATCTAGAACAAAGGACAAACAAACACATCACAATATACAACATGGAACATGTAGGGTTAGTTAAAAATAGGTTAGAAAAGACAAGACAAAAGCTTTTTATAACCTAATGTTATTAATACTAATGAAACTACTAAGGGTTTTGATAAAGGGAGTATCAACAAGAGAGAGCAAAGACTTAAAATTAATGGGACGGGCAATATCGGACGGCAAAAGATCATAGAGAGAAACAGGAAAACGTGTACAACTGAAGAAAATATGATCTAAAGTACCCTCATCCAGTCCACATTCACAAATAGAAGAATCTTTTATATGGAGTTTGACGAGGTGAACTGGAGCACATGAATGGCCTAGTCGTAATCGGCAGATGGTAGATGTTACCCGTTTACTAGCATTCCGGTATTTGAAGAACCAAGGGACGGGAGATATGGATCCCTGAATATCAGCAAAATGTTTACCCTTCTGGGAGCTGGATTTTCTCCACTGTTCCTCCCATATACAGAACATACGTTTTTTGGCTAAGGGGACTAGGTCAGAAGTGTACACAACATCAACATCACATCCTGAGATGGTAGCATCTTTAGCACAGGAATCGGCAACCTCATTACCGTGGATGCCACTGTGTCCAGGTATCCAAGCCAAGATGACTCTAATATTGTTGTTATGACACTTATGTAAAAGGCTTTTAATTTTTAAAATAAACGGCAATTTGGATTTAGAAGTTAATTGATTTGCCAAAATAGCTTGCAAACAGCTCTTTGAATCTGAGAAGATGATAGATTTGTCCAGTTTGTGAGATTCGATGTACTGTAGAGCTTCCAGGATTGCTATGGATTCACCGGTGAAGACAGATGCGAAAGACGGGCATTTGAAATTTAAAATGATACTGTATTTGGGGATCCAGACAGCGGCGCCAACACAACCCCGATCACACAATTCGATGTTTGATTCCGAAGCTGATCTTAGCGCAGTGGAAGCAAATTAAAGCTATCTTAAAATCTAAAACTAAATGGTCGATCAGCCTCGGAACAACATTTGACTACGATTCGTAGTGCTCTTTACTATAGCTAAATAAAATAAATTTAATGAGAAAATTTTCGTTCCGGAAAATTTCCGGCCGAGAAATTTTGGGATTTGTCTGCAACGGCCCTTAATCTCCTACAAGATGACTAATATTTTACTGCACTACCACAGCTCATATCTAAAGTAAATGTATCAAAGTTCCGGTTGTACTAAAGGTCATCAAGTTGGTGACCTCCACGTAATGTTGCTAAATCACTTCAAATAACGTACTTATACAAAAACTAACAGCGAATTGCCTACCGTTTGGCAAGTATGTCGCCGCCGTTCCCTTATGAGTCAAAGTGTGACGGGAAGAGGTATCTGGGAATTTTGGAGCACATAGGAGGGGAAAATCAATACACTATGACTCACTGCCACTGGATACCAGCTCTGGACTGCAATCCGCCACTCCAATATTCAACCGAAGACCTTCACCACCACTATTGTTCAGTTCGACATCAAATATAGATATCACTCAATGTTTAAACTTAATGTTTTTAACACGCAAAAAACAAAAGATTTCTCCACTATTCACTATTGTTTGCGACAGCAAAAGAGTTCGCTGTACAAGACGCGAAAACTAAAGGATTTCTCCCCGCATGAGAAATCCCCCTAACAATCCGATATTGTATAGGATTAAAATATGTGCCTAACACCGGTCCGCGGCGCGCATGGGTCGAGCGAGTGAATAAAGTGAGGTTATGGCCGGCCGCGTGGATCTCGAACGAACCGAACGAACAAAGGAATGCAAGATAGCGCCGACCGGGGCGTCAACGTCACAGCCGCGCGGTATGTCAGACGAAATGGCGCGAAACAACAAAACGCGCGTATGGTACGAAACTAAACATTCACCCGCCCCGGACCGACCCATCGGTCCGCTCTATGCATGGCAGGCGTGATAATGTAGCTACTGCTCGCTTAAGAACTGAATCCCCCACCTGAACTTCTGCAACTCGAGGAGTGCCATCACTACCCGGAAACAGGTTGAGAATGCGCCCCCGGCGCCAACGCAGTGGCGGTAGGTTGGCATCCTTAACCAGAACGAGATCCCCAATACAGGGGGGTTCAGTCCTGTCCGTCCACTTAAGGCGTTGCTGCAGAATGTGCAAGTACTCAAGCGACCCACGCTTCCAAAAGTTTTGAGTCATTTGCTGCAACAACTGATAACGCGACAAACGATTGCTATTCACCTCCGTATAGGGATATTCCGGCAAGGCGTTAAGTGGGCGGCCAATTAAGAAATGCCCTGGCGTCAGGGCCTCTAAATCATTTGGGTCTGAGCTGAGCGGACACAAGGACGCGAATTGAGTACAGCCTCAATTTTACAAAACACGGTTGCTAGCTCCTCGAAAGTCAAAATTGTTAACCCTACGACGCGCAACAAATGCGTCTTAGCGGACTTTACAACCGCTTCAAAAATACCACCCCAGTGAGGGCACGCTGGTGGATCGAACACCCAGGTAATGCCCTGACGGGAGAGGCCCGTGCTGATGGCTTCTTCGTTCTCCCTTAAGAACGTTACAATTTCCTTCATACACCGATCAGCACCCTTAAAGTTGGTACCACAATCCGACCTGATCAGCGCTGGTCGCCCTCGTCGCGACGTAAATCTCTCCAGCGCTGCCAAAAAGGCCTCCGTAGAAAGGTCGGCCACGAGCTCCAAGTGGACGGCCTTGGTGGCTAGGCACACTTGATAGACTTTGCGTTCCGCAGGCGTGATGCCTTTACCATGAAAGGGCCTGCGAAATCCGTTCCCACACCTGCGAACGTCCAGGCCTCCGTCACCCGGTCCGGTGGAAGATCTCCCATCTGTGGCTGCATTGTGGCTGCCTTCAAACGGTAGCAAGGCAAGCACCTAAACACAACGCTACGTACCGTTCGTCGTCCCGATAAGATCCAGAACTCGCGCTGTAGAATGGCCAATAGCGCATTACAGCCCGCGTGCGAGTTTTTCTCATGACGATCCCTGACTAAGAGCTCAACTAAGGGTCCCCTTTTTGGAAGTAACAGTGGATGCCGCGCCGAAAAGGGCAGGCTAGCGTTCCGAAGTCTGCCTCCAGCCCTGAGCATACCTTGCTCATCCAGGAATGGGTTGAGGCGCACAATTCCTCCCTTCAGCTTTCCACGTCCATCCCTGAGCAGCCTGACCTCCTCTTCAAAATGTTCCGCCTGGACGACTCTAACTAATGAGCGTAGAGCCGCATTCCGTTCCGCAGGCGAGAGGACAGGTGTAAAGTTCCGTTCTGCTTGAGGCTTCCTGCAGTTGTTCACGAACCGTTTGATCCAACCTGTCACCCCAAGAAGTTTGTCGAGGGAGCTATACCGTTCCAGCAAGAAAGCTGGGTTAGGCTTCGGCACGAGTTGCCCCACGTTCCCTCGCAAACCTCGATCAGGTGGCCCAAGCGGCGCCCTGCACTCGTTGAATGGCCATTCCTGCGGCGACTCAGTCAGCCATTGAGGTCCCCACCACAGTGGGTGACTCACCAAATCAGGGGCCCTGCACCCGCGCGAAGCGCAGTCCGCTGGGTTCCATTCTCCCGGTACGTGCCTACACACTAACGGCGTGTCCGACCCCGTTATCTATGACACCCGATTTGCCACGAAAACCTCAAGTGTATGTACCGACGTCTGCAACCAGCACAGAACTATCCGACTGTCAGTCCACGCGTACACCGTTTCATCCAAGTTGATGGTACCACGCAGATTGCAGGTTACATGATTTAGCAAGCGCGCTAGAAGAGCTGCCCCTGCCAATTCCAACTTGGGGATGGTCCATCTAGTTCTGACTGGTGCCACCTTACTTTTGGCCATAATCAGACGCACGTCCACAGTTCCCGTTGAACTTGCTGTCCGAAGGTATACAGCTGCCGCGTACCCTCGCTCCGAGGCGTCACAAAACCCATGTAGGGTAGCCTTACATCCCACCGATGGGACTAA
The DNA here is from genome assembly GCA_024500475.1 of Phthorimaea operculella. Lineage (NCBI taxonomy): Eukaryota > Metazoa > Arthropoda > Insecta > Lepidoptera > Gelechiidae > Phthorimaea > Phthorimaea operculella. The sequence goes on along the minus strand of JANFCV010000129.1, from coordinate 1,292,441 downwards.
CTTGCGGGGTATCGCGATGTGCACAATCCCTGGTAAGGTGGTCACAAACTTGAGCCAATCCTTCAACAACTCTCCGGAGAGTTGGTCGTCCCATCCTAAGTTGGCTAGCCACAACCTTTGTAAAAAGCACTTCGCCATGAACGTAACTGGGGTGATCCATCCGTTAGGATCGAACGTTCTAGCGATTGTCGACAGTACCGACCGCTTAGTCCAAGTTTTCTCCAAAAGGTCGGGCTCAATCTTGTACGTGAATACGTCATGCGTTGGCCTATATTGCACCCCGAGGATGCCCAACGTGTTTGGATTGTCCGGGTTCTCAAAGAGGTGCGGGTCCTGATGGAACTCGCCTGGCAAACCGGCCAGGAGCTCTGGGCAACTGGACAACCATTTCCGCAACTCATAACCTCCTGAACCCATGATCGCGATCAGCTCGTCTCGTAGAATTAGCGCCTGCTCCACGCTATCAGCACCCGTGCAGATATCGTCCACGTAGACGTCGCGATCCAGTACTGCTGCGGCTCGAGGATATCTTACCCTTTCCTGTGCGGCCAACTCTCGCAGCGTACGTACTGCCAAATACGGACTTGGCTTAAGTCCATACGTCACCGTGTTAAGTTCGTATGTGACCATCGGCTCATCTGGGCTCTCACGCCACAAAATCAGCTGATACCGACGGTCATCCGAATGTATCATGATTTGGCGAAACATCATTTTGACGTCTGCGACGAACGCTACCTGGTGTAAACGAAAATCTGTGAGAATGTCCACAATGTCCCGGTTCAATTTAGGACCCGCGTGCAAACATTGGTTCACAGACACACCATTCGAGGTAGGAGCAGAACCGTCAAACACCACCCGTAATTTCGCCTCAGGTGACTTCAAGACAGCCACGTGTGGAATGTAATAATGCTCGACACACCTCCAATCCAGGCTGGACACCGACATGTGGCCCAATTGAATATATTCCCGCATGAATTCTATATACTTCTGCCGAAGTGCTGGGTCTCGCCTCATCTTCCGCTCCATTCCGAGTAGTCTCCGTTCCGCGAGCTGTCGCGAACTACCTAAAGCGGGGCGGTTTGGGAGAAAAGGTAGCCTGGTCACGAATCTGCCTGACGGGCATCTCGCAGTGTTGTATTGATAGAACAACTCGCACTCGTCATCCTCTGGCTTCCGTCTATCCGCCGTGGGCGCTCTTCAACTCCCAAAACCTCTGCAGCACCTCTGACAGCACACTACCATAGAGGACCGTATCCCCTTCTGGTAGGTCCTGAGGTCTCAAACTGGGCCGAAAACAACATACCCCTGTGGTATCTACGGCCACCAAACCAGCTTCCTGGAGTACCTTCTTCCTACCGCACCATAATCTCCCGAGGACGTCTGACCCGAGAAGTACGTCCACCGTACCAGGAGTATCAAAATCAGGATCAGCTAACTCCAACCCTGTGGTTAACCCTCGTACCGTTGGTGGTAACCTAACCTGAGGAGTTTCCCAACCACTTCATCCAGCACCACGGCTGAGACTTGATAGCTGACCCCTGTACATGTGCTACCTAATGCGAACTCAAAGTTCGTCTGACCCCGAATGTCAGGCACATTTAGGCCCCCGATGCCTACAGCTTCATCCGCACTTGGCTGTACATTTAGGCCTAACCTACTCACCAGCTTACTCGATACAATACATCCCTGAGCCCCTGTATCCAGTAGGGCTCTTACTTGAATGGTCCGGCCACCGTATCCCCATACCCAAATCTTAGCCGTTGGCAAAAGTACCGTGATTGGACGGGGAGCCGAAGCTGATGAGTAGGCGGCGATTACCTAGCGGGAATCTAAACGCGGTGAGGCCGCGTCCCGCGGGGGTATCCCCTCGCTACCCAAACCTGTGTATGGGTCCCACTCCTGCTGGTAGGGAGATCTGCCCATAAAGGCCATGGCTGGAGCTCTATAGTACCCCAACGGCAAACGTGCGCACCGAGGTTGCGCCTGTAGCCGCGAGTACTCAGGCATAGGCGGAGGCATGCGTGGGTCTTGAGACCCAACCAGGTGGCTCAAGCCCGCAGAATACTGCATGTACCCTGGTGGTTGCCTAGTGCTCTCCTGACACCCGCCCGTTGGATCCCGTACCTGGGATGGGTGTCCTTGGCCACGTTCCTGTGCCGTTGTTCCCCAATCCGGCACCTGCTGCCGTGGTGGGGATCGTCCCCACGTCCTTGGGTAAGTGGGCTCCGTCTGTTGACGTCCCCCTGCCTGTCCCTGTGACCGATGCGGAGGTGGGCTCCTCCTTGGAGGGGGGGAGCGTTGCTCCCTCCCTTGGTGGGCAGGCTCCCTTCGCTGATCCGATCCAGCGCTGCCCCCGGCGTCTCCGGAGCGATTCATGCAGAGCAGCGGATGGTGTGCACCCTGGCAGTACCTACAGTTGGTGTTTGAAGGGCACTCTCGCACCTGATGCGGCCCCAGGCACCGATAACACCAACTCCTCTGCTGTGCCACACCCCGTCTCCTCTGAACCCGCTGCGCAGCAAACTCCTGACACGCTGTTACCCTGTGGCCTGTCTCCCTGCAGTAGGCACACCCTGATTCCAATGCGGTGTTGTACCGCCTGGGTTGCCTACTGTTGCCTCCTCGCGCCGGTGCACCCGGCCGTTCCGGGTGGCGAGGGCAGAGGTCTCCTTGCGAGGGGCTTCACCAGCCTGGACGTCCACTCGCCTGCTTTCGGCCTCGAGGAACGACTTCAGATCCTCGTAGGTCGGGAGGTGGTCCAAGGACTTGCCTCCATGGAGCTGCTCGAATCGAGCGACCATTTCGCTCGGCAGGCGGCGAAGCACTGTGTGGACCAAGATATAACCGTAGCCCGCCACTGGCAAACCCTGTCGCTCTAGTGCGCTGACCGCGACACTGACTGGGTGGAAGATTTTCTCGCGGAGGTCCGTACCTCGCGTTATGGTTGGTATTGACAGCCACTGGTCTAACAGCCTGTCTACAATCAGGCGCTTGTTCCGATACCGGTCGGTAAGAATCTTCCACGCCACCTCATAATTGCTATCCGAGACCGCCAAATGCGTCAGCAATTCATGAGGCTCTCCTTGTAGCCTGGACATCAGCTGAGCCATCTTGTACGCTGGCATTATGTCCGTCCGTGTGTGGACCACGCTGCTATACAGGTCCTCAAACGCCGGCCAGTCGGCGTAATCGCCTGCGAAGACTGGAATCGTAACAGGCGGAAGAGGCACCTGTAATCCTTGTCCCACTTTACCACGGAATGGCTTTTCCTTTCCGTCACGTCGCCTAGTTATATCCGCAGCTGCCTGCTCAATGTCCTGTGCCAGCTCCAAGCACTGGCTTACATCGGCCTCGACCAGCTTCTGATCTTCAGGGTTAGGAGTCTCCTCAAGGAGCATGCTGCACTCTGTGAGGTGTTCCGACACAACCCGAACCCGTTCATCTGCCTGTAGTGCACTTTTCAAGAGCGCGTCCTCCCGGTCCTCGCGGCCGATCAAAATACTGATTTACAACTGGTAAATCTGTTATTAGAAACGACAAAATCAAAGTAGGTGGCCTACTGTTACTCACTTATAGTTAATTGTATAACGTTTTGTAATGGTTTTGTATATGAAATACTAAAATAACTTACCAAAATATTTTATTGCATTTATCCGTTGTCGTTTGACAGGTATTTAATGTTGCCAGATTGGTCCTACCCTATTCGGGTCGCTATGGCGAAAAAACAGCAAATTTTGATTAATATTTAGTTTTCTAATTTCGTTAACTTAATATTTTTATCGTGTAGAAGGGCCTAAAACAAAAGCTTATTGTCCTAAGCAATTTTAGGCTAAGACTCACCTAGACCGAGATATAGGCCCTTGAGTACCTACGCGGGTAGAGCAAACATGACATGCTGAAATATTCTTTGCCGCAAAATGAAAGGGAAATAATTTTTAACACTGAAAATAGTGTCTAGTATGAACTGTTCAAAAAAGTAGGTACAATAAAAGCAGCCGAACAAAAATGAGGACAGTAAATCAACGAAAAGAACGTAAAACCACCCATTTTAAGACGGGCTGGCAATTCACTGATCTAATGAATCAGTGTTGTCAATTTATTATTAAATTGTTTTTTTAATTTAGCAACCTTGCTTTGTCACCGCGAGAGAAAGAAATAGTTGTAGACATGTCGAAGTCAATATGTCAAAATCTGCCTTCTACATAATAGCTCGTGTGTTTACAAACGAAAAGCCGTTTGCATATTTCCATCTGACGTATGTATACCGTCGACATTATGTGTACCGCCAAAAAAACGTCCTTTTGCCGTATGGCATAATGCCCGGCAATATGTACGAACTATGGTGCCGTCATCCGAATAGGCCATATTTGACGTCTGTCAAAATCATATTAATGCTATGACATAAAGTCTATTTTTCTTTGTTGACATGTTTCCTAGTATGGGTTTGACAGACGTCAAATATGGCCTATCAATCAATCGTGGTCTTCAGCAGTTAAAGTAGTGTACTGCCGGTGCGGGTATAGAGGCAAACCTCGTACCCGGGCTGCTTCTCATCCGGGCCTAGCCCGGAAGGTCAGGTTAGGTTGGCGGTGGGGGGTAGTGAGGGGTCAGAGTTTTTTTTTTTTTGTGTTTTTTTTTTTTTTTTTTTTTTTTTTTTTTTTTTTTTTTTCTCCTCGCTTCACGGGCCCCCACTCACCGATTCAGTCTTCATTTGGGTGGTCCTCCCCCCCAGCGTCTGTGGGGCTCCACAGCAGGTCGCGGGGCAGGAGGTAGCGCAGTCCCCAGGTGCGGAAGCGCTCGTCTGGAGGTCGCGCGTGTTGAGGCGCAATGTTGCGCAGGTGTGGATGCGGGCTGTTATCGGCGCGGTCATACATTCGTCGCGCCAATATGCGGACGAAACTCTCCACCGGTGCCATCTTCAGGTCCGCAGCTATCACGTCGTTGCGGACGAAGTGGCCGGCGCCGGTGATGAGGCGCAGGGTGCTGGACTGGATGACCTCGATCCTCTTCTTTTGAGTGGCAGACAGCAGAGCGTACCACGCTGGCGCTGCATAGGTGAGTCTGGAGCGGATGTATGTTTTGTACACCCTCAATTTGGCGCGTAGTGGTAGCCTCGACGCTAGGACCGGGCGTAGTAGCGCGCGCGCGGCCTTGGCCTGGGTCGTTACGTGGTCGACCATAGGCACCATGCGCAGTGTCCGGTCAATGTGGCAGCCGAGGTACTTAATTGAGGGTGTATACGATACATCCTCTCCCCGAAGCTTCAGTGGTGGTGGTGCGTGGGCGCTCTGCATGCCAGTAACTAGGGCTGCCGTCTTGCCAACGTTGACTGCCATCTTCCAACGGTCGAGCCAGTCCGGCAGGAGGTCCAGCACCCTTTGTAGCTTGGCGGCTGCTACTTTGGAGCTCCTCGATGAGGCGAAGTATGCGCTGTCGTCGGCGATCAGCGCCAGCTCCACGTCTTCTTCCCCTTCCCGGAGTCGGCCTTCCAGGGTGGGGATGTCGTTCGTGTAGAGGGCGTACAGCAGCGGCGACAGGCAGCTGCCTTGAGGAACTCCAGCGATGATGGGCTTGGGCGAGGAGTGGGCTTCTTTAACTGCCACTTGGAAGTGGCGGCCTTCCAGGAATGAGGCCACTATCCTGATTAGGCCGGGTGGCAGGCTGGTCTGTGATTCCAGCTTGTATAGTAGACCCTGGTGCCATACACGATCGAAGGCCTTCTCCACGTCCAGGAACACTCCGACCGTGTATGCATACTGGTATCTCTGCTCAGCCAAGAGGTGCATCACTCGCGTCAGCTGGAGCGTTGTTGAGTGGTGCCCGCGGAACCCGAACTGTTCATCCCTCAGCTTGATGTGGGGATGAATTCTCCGCAGGAGCAGGCGCTCAAACAGCTTCGCGATGTGGCTGAGCAGGGTGATTGGCCTGTAGCTGGCTGGGAGGCGTCGGTCCTTGCCAGGCTTGGGCAGCATAATGACCTTCCCCGATTTCCAGTCAGCGGGGAAGTGCTGGGTGCGCAGGACTCCATTGTAGAGCCTGGCAAGGGCTACTGCTGCTTTCCTCGGAAGTTGCTTTAGTGCTTCGATAGGTATGCCATCGGGGCCTGGTGCTTTGCGATTCGGCAGCCTTTGGATCGCTTTCGTCACTTCGGCTGGTGAGATGAACACCAGGCCAGAGAGGGGTACATGGGGTTGGGCCAGTAGTTCCGCTACCTTCTCCTCAACGTTGGTGTGGTGTTGGAAGACTGCTGGATCTGTGGAGACGACAGGGTGGGGCGTGAACTGGACCTTCAAGTGTTCGGCCAGGGTTTCCGCCCTCTCTCTGTCGTCATAGCATCTTCTTCCATCGCTGTTGGTTAGGGGGTAGGTTGGCTCCTTGGTGCTGGTGAGCTGTCGGTTGAGGTGATGAAGGCTGGTTTCGTTCTCGCCCACGTGGTCGATGAGGTTCTCCCACGTGGTACCGCGGAATGCCTTCACGTCTGCCGACAGCTTCTCGGCGACTCTGTTGAGCTCCCTCTTGGTTGTTGGGCACCTGGTCCTTGCCCATAGTGCGTGGAGTTCACGCTTCTTAACTAGGTCCGTCTTGAGGTGTCTGGGGAGTTCTTCCCTGCTTTCTCTCCTCGCAGGCCTGGTCTTCGTGGCGGTCTCTTTAGCTTCCTGGAGTTGGCGCTTGATTTCCTGCGCCGCCCTTTCGACGTCGTCGGGAGTGGACATCGGCCCCTCGAGCTTCATCTCTTCGAGTGCCGCGCGGTAGGCGGCCCAGTCCACCTTCCTCCCCAGTGGCTGGTGTGGAGTCGCCGTGGGTCCCCCCAGGACTATCAGGATCGGTAAGTGTTGGGTCCGTAGGTCGTACAGGACCTCCACGTGGACTGGGCAGCTAAGGTCCTTGTGCAGCACTATGTCCAGCACGTTGGGTCGTTGTCTTGGGTCGGTCGGGATGTTGGTGGGTGCGTCTGGTCCAATGACTGCATAGCCGTGGCTCTCAGCATGCTGGTGGAGCCTGTTTCCTGCCGAGTTGGTAGTGCAGGAATTCCATGCAGGATGTTTCGCATTCAGGTCTCCTGCCAGCAGTGTGGGCTCGCCGCAGAGGACCGTCGGCTCAAGGTCGCTGGTGTGGAAGGGCGTCCTGTTGAATGGCGGGCGGTAGGCTGCGTACAGGCGGAGCTCCTGGCCTGCGTGCCTGGTTCTTATTCCTATGGATCTCGTAGAGATGAATATGGCCTATTCGGATGACGGCACTCTAGTACTGAATTCCGCCACGGTGGCGCTGTAATCGCAAAACAATAAATATGGCGTACAATCACAGAATATATGGCGTACAATCACAGAATAGTACTAGGGTGTACAATACAGCAGGGGCGCACACAATGCCCAAGGGCACATCTACAGCTCTAGTGAAATTTTCTCAACTCCGTGAACAATATTTTTTATCACCTTTTCTGCTGTAAACAAAAATGAAAAAATGCCTAAAAATGAGTTTGAAGAAATGGTGCTAATTTGCCACTAACTGCTTTACTAGAATCAGATTTAGAATTTGTTTGGTCCAGGAGCTGAAAAAATTGGTGACGGAGTTGAAAACCTTCGAAATTAGTTAAATTTTTCAGGGTTTTCAGGGAAATATAAAGTAAAAAAAATATTGAAAGTAAAGAAAGGGGACCAAAATATCAAGCCAAACTGTATTATTTACTTGAGTATCTTTGACGATCACATTTAAACTATTTTTATAGATATGTATAATCACAGCACGCTTTATAAGTTTAAGTTTACTAATTAGGCTGCTTCAAATTTGTATGAAAAAAAACTTATTTTAATTTTTTATACCGGGCACCTTTTCAATAGTTCCTGCAGCACTAAAAACTTATGCAGGTATTTTTCCTGAGTTTTTTAATCGGTTTTAGGGGTCGCTACCAAATTTTCAAATGTAGGGCAAAATAAAAATTTGTATGGAAACTTAAAAAAAATTTTTAACCGTATCTGATTTTTTTTTCGTGTTGTAGCTCCGCTGTTGCTGGTAGATGAAATTATGCACCACAGTCATAATATTAACCGAATGATTGATGATACATCTTCACACTTCTAGTTTGCTTGCGATACCGACATATTCCAATATGTTTGGTTTGATTTAGAAAAATGCTGAGTACTTGTACGCAGTTTATTATAGTCCGAGCGACGGGTGGTCTCATCCATATCTCACAAAAGAATAGAATATTTTAGCTATGTACAGGTAGAGGAGCTCTAGTACTTCAGATTCGTCGTGGTCTGCCGCGGCGCAGCTTGGCACTTCTGGCGGAGCAGCTAAAAGTTTGCCCTCTGAAAAAGTTAAAAATATCTCATCGAAGAATAGAATGAGACATGGCTGTAGCGATAGGAGCAGTTTAGTAAAGCGTATAAGTCTTGGTCTGCCGGCTGCTATCTTGGCACGTTAGGCGGAGTAGCTAAAAGTATGCCCTCTTAAAAAAGTTAAAAATATCTCATCGAAGAATAGAATGAAAATATATCCTACCGATAGCTTGCTTTAGTCTGCCTACATATATACTGGTCTGCCTGGCCACAGCCTGGCAGTTTTCCCGGTCCGACCACTTTTACGTTTTTTTAGTAAAAATTTTATCTCTTCGAATAATAGAATAAAAATATGTCGTACCGATAGCTTGCTTAAGTCTGCCTAGAAAAATACTGGTCTGCCTGACCACAGCCTGGCAGTTTTCCAGATACGACCACTTTTACTTTTTTTTGAGAAAATTTTATTTCATCGAATAACAGAATGAAACAAAGTTGTAATAATAGTTTATTTAAAGCTGACCACATATCCCTTGGTCTGCCTGAGCTCAGTCCTAAAATGAAAATTAGTCAGTGTACAGAAGTGAAATTTACAGAGCTGTAATCTCTCAATGTCTAGATGAAGAATATGTTTTCCCAAGTATTATATTTTTGAAATAATTACTACAAATACATCTAAAGTTGTAGATTCTTGAAATTAACATACTTATTCTTAATCTAGATATTTTAAAGATTACAGATCTGTAAATTTCACTTCTGTACACTGACTAATTTTCATTTTATTGACGGGGCCCACTCTCTAATAAGCAAAATCAAGGTCCTTTGAAATTGAAATTTACTGAGACTGAAAAGTGATCGCACCTACCGAACTGAGCTCAGGCAGACCAAGGATATGTGATCAGCTTTAAATAAACTATTATTACAACTTTGTTTCATTCTGTTATTCGATGAAATAAAATTTTCTCAAAAGTAAAAGTGGTCGTATCTGGAAAACTGCCAGGCTGTGGTCAGGCAGACCAGTATTTTTCTAGGCAGACTTAAGCAAGCTATCGGTACGACATATTTTTATTCTATTATTCGAAGAGATAAAATTTTTACTAAAAAAACGTAAAAGTGGTCGGACAACTTTAGATGTATTTGTAGTAATTATTTCAAAAATATAATACTTGGGAAAACATATTCTTCATCTAGACATTGAGAGATTACAGCTCTGTAAATTTCACTTCTGTACACTGACTAATTTTCATTTTATTGACGGGGCCCACTCCCTAATAAGCAAAATCAAGGTCCTTTAAAATTGAAATTTACTGAGACTGAAAAGTGATCGCACCGGAGAAACTACCGGACTGAGCTCAGGCAGACCAAGGGATATGTGATCAGCTTTAAATAAACTATTATTACAACTTTGTTTCATTCTGTTATTCGATGAAATAAAAATTTCTCAAAAAAAAGTAAAAGTGGTCGTATCTGGAAAACTGCCAGGCTGTGGTCAGGCAGACCAGTATTTTTCTAGGGAGACTTAAGCAAGCTATCGGTACGACATATTTTTATTCTATTATTCGAAGAGATAATTTTTTTACTAAAAACCGTAAAAGTGGTCGGACCGGGAAAGCTGCCAGGCTGTGGCCAGGCAGACCAGTATATATGTAGGCAGACTAAAGCAAGCTATCGGTACGATATATTTTCATTCTATTCTTCGATGAGATATTTTTTACTTTTTAAGAGGGCATACTTTTAGCTACTCTGCCAAACGTGCCAAGATAGCAGCCGGCAGACCAAGATTTATACGCTTTACTAAACTGCTCCTATCGCTACAGCCATGTCTCATTCTATTCTTCGATGAGATATTTTTAACTTTTTTCAGAGGGCAAACTTTTAGCTACTCCGCCAAACGTGCCAAGCTGCGCCGCGACAGACCACGACGAATCTGAAGTACTAGAGCTCCTCTACCCGTACATAGCTAAAATATTCTATTCTTTTGTGAGATATGGATGAGACCACCCGTCGCTCGGACTATTAGTGTACTTGCGGAGTGCTTAGATAACATGCAGTGACATTTTTAGATCAGAGTATCATATTGCATAAGAATATAGGTACAGGTATACAAGCATGAAAAGAGCTTTATTGATTATTTGACCTTTATTTATGTCATGTTGCCGTCTTGGAAAAACTTTTGAAATTACCGCCACAACTGTTGCCAAGGCAACGGTTTTGGCGGTAATTTAGTTACCAAGGCAACAGTTGTGGCGTAGACCAAGGTCAAATGTCATGTTCGTCAAAAACTGACACAACTGACACTACAGACTCTACTGGGTTCTCTGATTCTCTGATTGGCCCTTTGTCTTTGCGTCTCTATGGGTGCTCTAAGTCAAAAGAAGTTTTTAGTTTGAGGCGGCAATAAAATAAAACTTACACCAAGAAAGAGATCTTTTATCTTAAGTTTTCGTTTCAATTTAAGGCATAGACAACTATGTTCAAAACTTTTTCGAAAATTTAAATCCAACAAGTTAAAATTGCAAAGTTGCAATCTTGGATAAGGGGTAATACGTAATGGTTGTAGTAAATGTAGGCATTTACTTTGTATGAAAATTTTAACTTCTTAATTGTTAAGAATTCAAACTTGGTGCCATAATGGAAATTGTTCAGTACAATGGTCTACACAACGTCTCCAATTTAATGTATTTCCTTTGGAACACCTTGTATATCACGCCTTTATCCCTTGCGGGGTAGGCAGAGCGTCAACGGCCGTAAAAGTACGGTCTTTATCGCCACGTCTGACACATATACTCTCCATCAAAAAAATCGAGACACCTTGCAATTTTATGTGTTCTACAGATCGCATTATCAGAGAAATATGTATATTTAGAAATAAATGAATTGTATGATTCAATAGTGAATATTATGGGGTTTATAAATCCTAACGTAAATTTTCCAAATTCAAATAAAATTTTTGTAGACTTCGTGTGAAGTTTAAATATGTAAACGAAAGTGTCTCGATTTTTCTGATGGGAAGTGTATTTGAGAGCCGTTTTAGCTATTGTCGTGTATCGCTATAGTGACAGGTTGTCAGCCTGTCGTCTAAAATTGCAATACACATGATACCCTCGAGTCCTTTAGTCGCTTCTTACGACACCCACAGGAAAGTAATGGGTTGATGCTATTCTAAGCCGGCATCACACGGCCTAAATACGTGTACGATTTTTTTCATATTGGAAGCGAATGGTAGTGTGCCCCACAAAAAAAAAGTTGGATTTTTGAAGCACCCTATTACTTATGTACATTATAATTTAAGTTGTGTTAATGATTTTTAAGCAAAAGTGGAGCCGGCATCCGATACTCCACGCTAGACATGTTTTCGGTGGCCTTCTCAGTCATGTGAACTATAGGTTCACGAATAGCTGCGCCATGTAGTATTAATTAAAACACTGTATTTATGGAGGAAACTAGCTTGGTTTATTTTAACAAATTCTTATTAAAATTGTGTTGCTTTTGTCAATAATTCACATTCAACATGAAACCTTTACTACAATACATATTTGGCGTTTTCTGATTACCCGACTGCCTCAGAAGGAGGGTTATGTTTTTCGAGAGTATGTATGTAGGTCGACAAAAAAATCTTTTTCACGGGCTACAGCCCAAACGGATTGTTTTATTTGGACATATGAGGTGTCGTTAGTTAGATTCGTCTCAGCAGCGCGAATGACACTGGCTACTATATTAAAAAGTTATAGATTCAAGATGGCGGATTTTTACAGCAAAATACTACTGTAAAGTTATCGCAGTCGGGTTTTTTGTCTTTTATTAACTTCACGATTTTACATAATCTACTTAAAATTAACAAAAGAAGAAGAATAATTAACAAAACAGCAAAAACAATTAATTAAGTGTTTGCAAATGTGCTATTTGTAACTTGGCTTGATTTTTTGGTTTCCTTTCTTTACTTTCAATATTTTTTTTACTTGATATTTCCCTGAAAACCCTGAAAAATTTAACTAATTTCGAAGGTTTTCAACTCCGTCACCAATTTTTTCAACTCCTGGACCAAATAAATTCTAAATCTGATTCTAGTAAAGCAGTTAATGGCAAATTAGCACCATTTCTTCAAACTCATTTTTAGGCATTTTTTTCATTTTTGTTTACACCAGAAAAGGTGATAAAATATATTGTTCACGGAGTTGAGAAAATTTCACTAGAGCTGTAGATGTGCCCTTGGGCATTGTGTGCGCCCCTGCTGTATTGTACACCCTAGTACAACCCTAGTACTATTATATATTCTGTGATTGTACGCCATATTTATTGTTTTGCGATTACAGCGCCACCGTGGCGGAATTCAGTACTAGTTCGTACATATTGCCGGGCATTATGCCATACGGCAAAAGGACGTTTTTTTGGCGGTACACATAATGTCGACAGTATACATACGTCAGATGGAAATATGCAAACGGCTTTTCGTTTGTAAACACACGAGCTATTATGTAGAAGGCAGATTTTGACATATTGACTTCGACATGTAGAAGGCAGATTTTGACATAGTGACTTCGACACATACACGAAGTAGAGATGCAAAAGCACAGATTACTTATTTATTTGTCCAAGCAAAAGAAGCAAAAAGTATTTTGAAAGACCCAAAAAAAACCCTGTGTACCCCTGTAACCCTGGTTTTTGAGATTCTGCTACTCGATCACAGATGGCGCCTGAGTGAAAACCACACATACACTACTTATTTTGGGTCTCTGAAAGACCAAAGACCCAACTAGCAGTATATGTATGGGTGGTTTTAATCACTAATCACTTATCATTTAGTTTTTTTGACAGGTTTTGGTGTTTCTCTCGGCTTGGGTTTTATTTTCTTTTTGAAAGTGAAATTCGGTAAAACAGCAGAATTTATTTTCATCTAAAAATATGAGTGAGAATAAAGACATATGTGTGAACAGGTTTGTGATTTCTTCCCCCGTAAAGCATGCTCTGACCGCCGATTTTCTTCCGAAAGTTAACCTGGAGCTTATAAATAAAAATGTTTTGCAGCAGCCGAGATGCAGTCGTAAGTTTGACTACAGCACCACTACAAGTGGCCGTCAAAATTGTAAGTATAGAAATTAGGAGTACTGTACAGTATCCGGAACCTAAAGTAACCAAATCGAAATGCCTTGAAGTCGGTTCTAAAATACTGGTCTTTCCGGGTGGCAATAAAAAACAAACCAACACCCCAAAGATTAAGATGGTCTCTCCGCTCACTGCTCTCGTTTTGTTCCTGCCTTAGCCTTAGGAACCAAATCTATCTGTATTAGAGTGCCCTAAAGTAGTTCATCAATACATTCCTCCACATTTTTCACCTTGTTACTGTTTATCCTGCTTTTATTTGTCATTAGTTTTGCCTTTTCTATATTTCTTGTTAGGCCTGATGATCATCTGCAAGTCCTGAAGGTCATCTGGGGTTCTGTAGTTAAATCATCAGCAAACCGCAGATGATTTAAGTTTAGACCATCTATATTTTCCCAGTTCAAGTTTCAAAATTATGTGTTGTAGGACTGCAATGAATATTTTATTATTCTATAAATATTTTGTTATCTCTTATTTTCAGGAAGAAGTCAATCCTGATGGAAGCATTGTGCAAGACACAATCATTCAACCAGAAAAGAATGTAAATCTCAGAATAGATAATGTGGCTAATGTAAATGGAAAATCAACACTATGTAACAGACTTTTGAAAGTCAATATGTATCGCCTGCCAGATTTTATATTACAACTGTTTATGGAAGACATTTGTAGAACGATGTCTACGCCTTTTACTGCAGAAGCGGGTAAATCTAACAATTAATATTTTTGATCTTGTGCCTTGTGGGATACAAAGTCGTCTAAAACCCCAATGAACCTTGGTTAGAGCTTTTCAACCGTCAACTACTAGTTGCAGGCCTCTGACATGGTTGTACAGTCTCACTCATGAACAATAAAATACTGGATTTTAGTGTTTAACGATTTATAGCAATAAATTATTGCTTTTCATTAGTGTTTAACGATTTATAGCAATAAATTATTGCTTTTCATCAGTCTTCTTTTCGAGTGAGTGGAACACATCATTCAACGACCCAATAAACCCTGGTGACAGAGTTTTTAACCGTCATGCAAGCTAGGTACTACAAGTAGCAGTCCTCTGACATGGTTGTGTAACGACCACCATCTACGGTCGACGGCTTGACATGCACTCTGAACTGAACCCAGAACCTTCCTACGGGGTCGTACCGGGAAAACTGACAGTCTTCGGTCAGGCAGACCAGTATTATTTATTTTATAGGCAGATTCAAGCAAGCTATTGGTAAAATATGTTTTCATTCTTTTAGTTGATGATATATTTTTAACTTTTTTAAGAGGGCAAACTTTGTGCTACTTCGCCTACAAACCGTGACTAATTCAAGTTACTATTATAGAGCTCCTCGACCCTTACATACCTAAAATATTCTATTATTTTGTGAGATAGGGCTGCTAGCGGTCGCCGCTCGGTCTATTGAGTTCCTTTTAAGATTCCGGTTTTAAAATTGATAGTCACTAGTACTAGTATAATGAAAAATATCAACTTAGTGAATGCTCTGCCGAGTATCAAACCCGGAAGCTTGCATGGCAGTTGAAGTCGCACTACCACTGCGCCACAATGGCCGTTTGATAAGTTGATGTGATGTGATATTATTTGCAGATTTAGGCCTTCATTCGGAACTAGACATTAAATTTGAATCTGAGGAGCTGAATGAGGAGGCTTCCAACTGCAGCGAGGAGTGTGTGCATGCTGCTGCGGCTGCTGGTGGTTTGTACCTACATACAACATATCTGTTTTCGAGTTAAAATAAATAACTAAAAAATACGGAGATTTTGGCCTTTCAGGAGTGATAACTCCTGAAGGAAGAGTTCAAAACTCTGGTACTCATTTATCTCGTGGTGACCTTGAATCTGTTTCTTTACTTAACGAAAGCAGTCAGGATTTCAAGCGTTTATTCAGTGGAGTAACAGCTCAGATCAGTAGTTTCTGACTTTGATAGATCTGTTTGTCGTTTTTTGCAGAACTCGCTGTATGCCATGACGGGTCCGGGAGCGTGAAAACAGAACAATTGGAACAAATAATACATGAGAATGAACAAATCGACAATTCTACAAATGAAAACAAGTGTACAAATGTTGTAGATGAAACCGGAGTTACCGCGGACCAGACGGTGAGTACTGCGCATAAAGGTGAACGCACGTTTGTCAGCACTTTCGAAACGCGGTGTTTGCAAGCAAAGCGAGCTCGAAAACTCAAACATTCGAGGAGACACACCGTCCTACATCGACATTTTACATTAGAAATTTTTGAAACTAATTAAACTAAAAACTATCCCAGTAGATGGAGCCCATCCACGCGTTAGCGGACAAGATATATTTACTTAATTCGCAGGCTAGATTAGAACCGCGGTAGCCCAGTTGGTAGTGGCGTCGGCAGTGCAGATGCCGAAGGTCGCAGGTTCAAACCTGCCTGCGGTGGAAAATTTTGCAAGTTTTCCAATAATTGTATACCTAACATGAGAAGTGTTTTAAATTTTGGTATTCAAAATAAATAGTTTTTTAAAATTGTTACATTGCCAAAAGAAGGCAAAACCGTCTGCAGCAGCAGGAGCGCAATGGGAGGGAAACTTACTGAGACAGTCTGGCAGCACTTACGAATTATATTGAAAGTTGTTATTGAGCAACTCGTAAAAATATGCACAACTTTTATTCTAAACTCTGTCAGAGTCAGTCATTTTTATTTTGATATCAGCTTAAATTCTGCTTTTTAAAAATAAAAGACTTATATGGTCACATTGTCTTGTCCGCGCGCGCTGATGACGTTATCAGATTCCATTTGTTTCGGCGCGTGTCGCTCGGCTATACTGCCAACTACAACACCCCATGAAATATACTATAATATTTAAAATATTTAAATCGTAAAATTAAGCCAAATCCTTTGCAACACGATTTTGTGTTCAACAAAACGTGTTGCGCCGATCCCAAGTCAAGTAATTGGGATAAGGGCAGGAAGATGACGATGATGATTTAAAATATGTAGTAGTTATAACTCGATTTTTATAACTGTGCGTTTGGAGCTGTCAAACTTTCTATACGATTTGACACTTGAACTGTCAAATCCCATACAAAGTTTGACAGCTCCAAACGCACAGTTATAAAAATCGAGTTATACTTAACAATTTTTATACTCTATTTTTCTAAAATAACTACATGAATTCGTTTTCTTGTTTCTACAGAATACTGACCGCACATCCACATTCGCCGATTTGAAACTGAAGAGGATTGTAACTGCAGACACAGATGTGGAAGTTAAAGGTATAGACATGGAACGTTCAAGCCTTTTGAAGAGTGCAAACAATTACACTCCGAGAACTAAGAAAACAGGATTAACATGTGAAACCAAGGAAATCAACACAACAAGTAACAAAGGCTCCAATGCCCCAGACGCATTTAAAAAATTAAATGATATTTTATTACGTTGCAAGTACAATAATTGCGGTGCCGGTGCAGTTACGGATCATAATTCAGATTCAAGTTTAGAAAATGAATATTCATGTACTTTATGTAACTATGCGACCAATGATGCAGGTGCGTTTGAATGCCATTCAGGAGTGCACTCGGCTGCCTCTCAATATATTTGTGACACGTGTTCGTATGTAACTACCGAAAAAAATACATTAATTCGACATATTAGATCACATGCAGATGGAAACCCTTTTGGGCGCAAAATATTATCAATTAAAAGACTTGTCAAAATACACACTGATAAAATTTGCTATTCTTGCAAATTGTGTGCTAAGAAGTTTACTTGCAAGTCTAATCTGAATAAGCATATCAGAATACACACTAGTGATAAATCATATACCTGTGAGATATGTGATAGGAAATTTGTGTCCAGAAGTGGATTGGAATACCATATTAGAACACACATTGGTGAAAAGCGCTTTGCTTGTAAGATTTGCGATAAGAAGTTTGCTAAAAACAGTTATTTACTTTCGCATATCAGAACACATACTGGCGATAAACCATATGCTTGTGAGATATGTGATAAGAAGTTTGCTCATAACTCTAATTTAATTAGGCATATCAAAACACACACTGGTGAAAAGAGATTTGCCTGTAAATTATGCGATAAAAAGTATACTCTGAACTCTAATTTAATTGCGCATATCAAAACACACACTGGTGAAAAGAGATTTGAATGCAAGCTTTGCGATAGAAAGTTTGCTTATAACAACAGTTTAATTATGCATATCAGAACACATTCTGGCGATAAACCATATGCTTGTGAAATATGTGATAAGAAGTTTGCTCAAAACTCTAATTTAATTAGGCATATCAAAACACACACTGGTGAAAAGAGATTTGCCTGTAAATTATGCGATAAAAAGTATACTCTGAACTCTTATTTAATTGTGCATATTAAAACACACACTGGTGAAAAGAGATTTGAATGCAAGCTTTGCGATAGAAAGTTTGCTTATAACAACAGTTTAATTATGCATATCAGAACACATTCTGGCGATAAACCATATGCTTGTGAGATATGTGATAAGAAGTTTGCTCAAAACTCTAATTTAATTAGGCATATCAAAACACATTGGTGAAAAGAGATTTGCCTGTAAATTATGCGATAAAAAGTTTACTCTGAACTCTTATTTAATTGCGCATATCAGAGCACATTCTGGCGATAAACCATATGCCTGTAATATATGTGATAAGAAGTATGTTTATAGGAGTGGATTGAAATCCCATATGAGAATTCACACTGGTGAAAAGCGCTTTGTTTGTAAGATTTGCGATAAGAAGTTTGCATGGAAACATCATTTAATTTCGCATTACAAAACACATACTGGCGATAAACCATATCCCTGTAACATATGTGATAAGATGTTTTCTCAGAACTGCAATTTACATTCGCATATCAAATTACACACTGGTGAAAAGCGCTTTTATTGAAAAAATTGCAATATGGAGTTTGCTCTGAACTGGTATTTAACTAAGCATATCAAAACACATACTGGCGATAAACCGGTGATTTAATTATCTCAATACAAACTGGTGTCAAACCATATTGCTGTAAGATATGTGAAAGGAAGTTTGTTGATAAATGTAAATTACTTTCGCATATCAAAACACACACTCTTGAAAAGAGAATTGCTTGTAAGTATTACGATAAGAAGTTTGCTCAGAGCTATAGTTTAATATTGCATATAAGATCACATACTGGCGATGCCTGTGAGATATGTGATGAGAAGTTTGCTCATAATACTGATGTGCCGTTGCCGGCAACTTTGGCAACATTGGGAACTTTGCCGTCAATATTGCCGGCAATATTGCCTCAACTGGAAATTTTAGGGAATATTGCCAAAATATGCTATAAAACTTTACGTATGTTTTGTTATATGATACCTCGCAGTGTGCTTTATCGTAAGTGCCAGTCCATAACAACCAAAACATTTCGAATGACCAATATTGCCAAAGTTGCCGGCAATATTGCCAAATTTGTTGGCAATATTCCCGGGAATTTTGGCAACTTTTCTTTTAAGTTCACAAACTTAAAATAGTTTTTGAATATAAAAATATCGACAAAATGCGAGTAGGACTCACGCACGAAGGGTATCGTACCATTACGAATAAAAATGTCATAAAAATCAAGTTTGTTGTATTGGAGCCCCCTTAAATGTTAATTATATTCTGGTTTTAAGTATTCATTGTTACAGTGAAAAGAGTCATACATGTTCTGTGAACATTTCATCTCCCTTACTATAGCTGTTCAAAAGATAGAGCCTTTGGACTGCAAAATCGAGTACGTTAAACACGTTTTTTGTATGGTAGCTCCCCTTATTTAATTTTTATTTACTTTATAGTATTTGTTGTCATAGCGGCAACGGAAATACGGAGTCTGTGAAAATTATTATCTCTCTAACTATCACAGTTCATAAGATAAATAAAGTCTGATGACAGACAGATGGACGGATGGGTGGGCAGAGAGACAGACAGCGAAATTACAGTAATAGGGTCCCATTTTACCCTTAAAGCAGCTAAAAACCTCAAAATTTTCTCACTAGCTAGGCCGTTAAACCTTGAAAGTGCCAGAACGAGTTGGTCTGGAACGTCTTTTCGCATCACATCATCATGCTTTTCACGCCTTAATAGCCCTGTCACGAGAGAAGCATCGCCTAGCTTGTTGGTGCCCGTCAGATGCTAGTTATAAGACTTATAAGCTTTTATAGTAGGTTAAAACATATCATGTAATCTTGGCAATATTGCCAAAGTTGCCGGCAACATTGGAAATTTACCGGCAATATTGCCTTGGCAAAGTTCCCGGCAGCGGCAATATTGCCGCAGGCACATCACTAGCTCATAACTCAAATATTTATAGTACGTGTGAATTCCTATACAAAAAAAACTTTGGAAGTTACCGCGCGTGTTGCAGCTCGGCCCCGCTTTGATAACTGATCTTTAGCAATGCCGAACTTAGTTCATATTTAGAGTTTGTGAGTTTTCAGCAAAAACTGACATGTATTAAAGAGTTTTTTTCGCAAACTATTAGATTATGAAATAAGTTATTAAAGCAAGGTTGTGCAGAAATTTACGTGTAAAAACAATATTCATTTATAGCACTTACCAGTTTTCAATTATTACAAAATAACAAAATTTTGGCCAATAAAAAAATTTTGAAATGGCTGCCATTTTTTTTGTAAGTATACCAGCAAGGCCCCGGCTCGGAATAGCTAAAGAATAGCCTAAAGATTAGTTTCCAAGGCGGGACCAAACTGTTACACGCACGGTAACTCTCACTTAGACGTCCAAGCATACTATTAACTACGAATATCAAAACACACTCTGGTGAAAAGAGATTTGCTTGTTAGTTTTGCGACAAGAAGTTCGTTCGAAGTATTTTTTTATTTTCGCATTTTAGAACTCAGATAGCTATTATGCTTGTAAGCTTTGCGATAAGTAGGTATGAACGAAATGATTTACTTTCGCATAACACAACACATCCTGGTGATAACTGTAAGATATGCGATAAATGATAAGAAATTTACTCATGGTGTGACGTTGAAGGCTCATACCAGAGCACACATTGGTTAGGCATGCTTTGGTTGTGAGTTTTGCGACGAGGTTTTTGCTCACAAATGTAATTTTCACCTTTCCAGCTTGAAAAAACAGATTGCCCTAGAAAAATAGTTTTTTTTATTATTGTTAGTTACACATTTTGTTTTCTCTTATGATATAAGCAAGTTCTTAATAAGTATAGTAAAATTGGTTATGAATGTTATTTTTCCTCATTTGAGGAGGCAAATCAGCTGTGCGTTTTAAAACTATTCAACCCTTTTGTTCGACTGAGAACGCGCCCTTCTGCTTTTTCTCACTGGTAGAGGTGAAAAGTTGTGTGTACCACAGGTATCGTTCATCTGTTACCAGAACGGCACAAATGGCATTTGTCACATTTTACAGAAGGCAACTTTCATTTCTGTTATTTCTTTTCTATCACTTTCTTTCGCACTGCTCTTTTCTATGCATTATTGTCGACCCAAAGATTGTCTAGCAGAGATCGCTCTTAGCGATAAAGCCGCGTTTGCGTATACTAATTACTAACATTAAAATGTCCTTATAATCTGTCTTATTATTTTTGTTAAATAAAGTGTTTTTTACTTACTTACTTCTGTAGCGCAACGTTTACCCTCTTATGCACACCCTTTTATTTATAACACCTTATGTCGTATTTCCCCAGTTCCCCACTACTGAAGGATTCCTGAAGTAAAACGTGAGACCGAGATGTGGCTGCGTTTGTTAGATTTATATAAATAGGAATAGGCTATGTGTTATGTATAATTTATGTAAAAGCTATAAGCTACTTGTGTGAATAAAACCTTTGGAATATATCTTTGAGTTATTATTTGAATGTCAGGATAGAATTTTTAAACGTGTTTAAATTATATGCAAATTATTTATTGGGAAGGTAGTCTAACAATTAAAAGCAGACAAAATAAGAACATATTGATTTTATTAAACCATATGTCAACCATATCTTCATATGAATCTACCAATATGTTCACCAGGTTCAGCTATACGCTACCAGGGAGAAGAACCCGGCTAAGAAACTCCTCTAGCACTTATTCTTTTCAAATGTACAATATAATAACACAATATAACAATATTTAGCACAAAATAGCCAAAGACTAATAATGCAAACTATAGTCCGGCTAGTTCGTGCGCGACCTTCCCTAGGGGTGACAGACGTTGGGGGGCGAGATGTCAGCGGGTAGCGGGAGGTGTAGCGGGGAAGGGTGACGCGCGCATCCGCGCTGCACGTCATATTAAAATGACGTGCTTCCTCGCCCCCCGACCGTCTGTACCCCGCAGGAAGGTCGTGCACGAAGTTGTCAAACTATAGTAACAGCAAATAATAAGATACAAATTAGCATAAGCAATTAAATATTTGCAAAATAACTGAAGACTAGTCAATAGAAACTATTTACATCAAATAATTAGATATTAATTAACTTTAGCAATTAAAATTGCTACAAAAATAGCTGAAAACCAGTTAGGTACAGAAACTAGTTTCAGCCAATAATTGGACATAAATTAGCGTTATCAATTATTTAGTTACAAAATATCTAAAAACTAATTATAGAAAATTAATTTCAGCAAATAAATGGACATAGTAACAGCATAGTATAAATTATAGAAAAGTACTTAACTTTGTACTCCCGAAGCTCCAGCAAAGACTGAGCATTAATTGAAAAACGGTGCATTTATATTATCGTCAACCATTTGCCACCACGATTCGTCACTGTCGCAAACAACCAATCGAAGCAGGTTTTATCACGTCATCAGCAACGAATCAGATGGGGCCAAATAGTATTATCACGTCATGGGGGACGAATCAGAATGCACCGTGATCAACTAATCAGAAAATGATTGTTTCAAACGGAAGTTATCACAATATTATAAAAATAATTCTTAGCTACATGTAAATTTCACAATTACGACCTATAAATCATTATACGAATTATCAATAGCTATTTACATTTTACTATTTGGATTTAAGACAATATTCTATGAATAACATGTGAACACGCGGCATTGTAAAATATTCCACCGGAAGTTATCTTACATCTATTTCTAATTTATCTTAATGTGTGATAATTACAATCCACAATTCATTATATGATTTATCAACACCTATTCATATTTTACAACTGAAGTTTCATACAATAAATCATGATAAACATTATGATAAACAATCCCGTGTTACCAGAAGATCTTATCACAACTTAATTATTAAAACAATGAGCAAGTATCAAACTATCAATGATAATCATCATTATAAATATAAATACTATTTATCATATACTAACTATATCATAATATTGTTATTTGACACCATAATATATCGTTACAATTTCATTGAGTGACCACACTTGACTCAAGATCATTGCGATACTTAATTATTGAAAATAGCTACAATGACATACGTCATTTTAATTATATTTACTAATTATTACATACATATACCCTATGCTATTACGGCCATACTGACAGTACTTCGTCCACGAAGTACACAGGAAAAATCATGTTTCAAAGTGACAGGTCTTTATTGACAGGTATTCATAATTTCTATGGGGGCGCAGGATCATTTTGGCGAGTATTTAGCTCGGATGAAGAATTGACAGCTTAATATATCTCTCAAATAAGCATAATACACTCAAATTAATGTCTAATTAGTGTCTATATGTAAAAATTCTTATGTAATGATTGTGTTTGTGGCAATAAATGATTTATCTATCTATCTATCTAATAGATTAGTCAGAAAGTGATAGTTATTGTGGTTGTTTCACTGTACCCCACCTTACCCTACCAACCAAAACAAATTAAAAACAGTTTTCTCTTTAACGAAGCCGAGACAATTAACATGATTGGGCAGGCAATAATGGTCAATTAACTGGGCAATTTTTGGTCATAGACATGTCCTCTCAAAGTGACGATTTAGATGTGGCCGTGCCAAGCTGATGTTTCGGGCAACCACCTAAATCGTCACGTAGCGAAGACATGACTATTACCAAAAATTGCCCATTTAATTGACCATAACTGCCTGCCTGATCATATTAATTGTCTCGTTTTCGTTAATGAGAAAACTCATTTTTCATTTTGTGGGTAGGGGAAACTGGGGACACTTGACCGCAGTGGCAGACATGGTAGTTTTAATTTCCAGAAATACTACCAAAGCTATGTTTAGCTAGCAAAACTGTTTGTCTACAGTCGGATGTGTCAACTATTTCATGTTTCAAAGTGACAGGTCTTTATTGACAGGTATTCATAATTTCTATGGTGGCGCAGGATCATTTTGGCGAGTATTCAGCTCAGATGGAGAATTGACAGCTTAATATATCTCTCAAATAAGCATAATAGATTAGTCAGAAAGTGATAGAGTTATTGTGGTTGTTTCACTGTACCCCACCTTACCCTACCAAAACAAATTAAAAACAGTTTTCTCTTTAACGAAGCCGAGACAATTAATATGATTGGGCAGGCAATAATGGTCAATTAAATGGGCAATTTTTAGTCATAGACATGCCCTCTCAAAGTGACGATTTACATGTGGCCGTGCCAAGATGACGTTTCGGGTAACCACCTAAATCGTCACGTAGCGGAGACATGTCTATTACCAAAAATTGCCCATTTAATTGATCATAACTGCCTGCCTAATCATATTAATTGTCTCGGCTTCGTTAAAGAGAAAACTGTTTTTAATTTGTTTTGGTAGGGTAAGGTGGGGTACAGTGAAACAACCACAATAACTCTATCACTTTCTGACTAATCTATTATGCTTATTTGAGAGATATATTAAGCTGTCAATTCTCCATCTGAGCTGAATACTCGCCAAAATGATCCTGCCTGCGCCACCATAGAAATTATGAATACCTGTCAATAAAGACCTGTCACTTTGAAACATGAAATAGTTGACACATCCGACTGTAGACAAATAAGTTTTGCTAGCTAAACATAGCTTTGGTAGTATTTCTGGAAATTAAAAATACCATGTCTTCCACTGGGGTCAAGTGTCCCCAGTTTCCCCTACTCACATAATGAAAAATGAGTTTTCTCATTAACGAAAACGAGACAATTAAAATGATTAGGCAGGCAGTTATGGTCAATTAAATGGGCAATTTTTGGTAATAGACATGTCTCCGCTACGTGCCGATTTAGGTGGTTGCCCAGCTGTAGAAACGTCATCTTGGCACGGCCACAAACCAATCATATATCTCTGAAACGGCTCTTCGAAGACTGATGTTCCCTTCATCCCCGTGGTCCACCTCGTGGTCCACCTGGTGGACCACGGGTAATTCTTTTTTCCCCGTGGTCCACCTTAGTCCACCTGCTATAGGTGGACTCACGGGCAGGTGATTTCCCGATGGTTCACCCGGTTCACGTTATTCCTGAAAGCAACTTTGAATAAATGTTTACACGAATTACATGACAGGTGTCAGCTGTCATATTAAAAAGTCGTTCATATCGGAAACTATGCGTGCTAGACTATTGGTTTCTTTGGTAAAGTTGTAGGCCTTAACGAGATCTACATGACAGGTGTCAGCTGTCAAACTAAAAAGTCGTTTATATCGGAAATTATGCGTGCGAAACTATTGGTTTCTTTGGGAAAGTTGTAGGCCTTAACGAGATCTACATGACAGGTGTCAGCTGTCATACTAAAAAGACGTTTATATCGGAAACTATGCGTGCGAGACTATTGGTTTCTTTGGAAAAGATGTAGGCCTTAACGAGATCTACATGACAGGTGTCAGCTGTCAAACTGAAAAGTCGTTTATATCGGAAACTATGCGTGCTAGACTATTGGTTTCTTTGGTAAAGTTGTAGGCCTTAACGAGATCTACATGACAGGTGTCAGCTGTCAAACTAAAAAGTCGTTTATATCGGAAACTATGCGTGCGAAACTATTGGTTTCTTTGGAAAAGTTGTAGGCCTTAACGAGATCTACATGACAGGTGTCAGCTGTCATGCTAAAAAGACGTTTATATCGGAAACTATGCGTGCGAGACTATTGGTTTCTTTGGAAAAGATGTAGGCCTTAACGAGATCTACATGACAGGTGTCAGCTGTCAAACTGAAAAGTCGTTTATATCGGAAACTATGCGTGCTAGACTAATGGTTTCTTTGGAAAAATTGTAGGCCTTAACGAGATCTACATGACAGGTGTCAGCTGTCATACTAAAAAAGTCGTTTAAATCGGAGTTGAAAGCCTGTTGAAGAGCTGAAAGTTGTAGGCCTTTGACAGCTTTTATACAGATTGTAGACCTCGTTAAATCTTACATTTTTCCCAAAAAAACTAATAGTCTCGCACGCGTAGTTTCCGATATAAACGACTTTTTAGTATGACAGCTGACACCTGTCATGTAGATCTCGTTAAGGCCTACAACTTTCCCAAAGAAACCAATAGTCTAGCACGCATAGTTTCCGATATAAACGACGTCTTAGTTTGACAGCTGACACCTGTCATGTAGATCTCGTTAAGGCCTACAACTTTCCCAAAGAAACCAATAGTCTAGCCCGCATAGTTTCCGATATAAACGACTTTTTAGTATGACAGCTGACACCTGTCATGTAGATCTCGTTAAGGCCTACAACTTTCCCAAAGAAACCAATAGTCTCGCACAAGTAGTTTCCGATATAAACGACTTTTTAGTTTGACAGCTGACACCTGTCATGTAGATCTCGTTAAGGCCTACAACTTTCCCAAAGAAACCAATAGTCTAGCACGCATAGTTTCCGATATAAACGACGTTTTGGTTTGACAGCTGACACCTGTCATGTAGATTTCGTTAAGGCCTACAACTTTCCCAAAGAAACCAATAGTCTAGCACGCATAGTTTCCGATATTAACGACTTTTTAGTATGACAGCTGACACCTGTCATGTAGATCTCGTTAAGACCTACACCTTTCCCAAAGAAACTAATAGTCTAGCACGCATAGTTTGCGATATAAACGACTTTTTAGTATGACAGCTGACACCTGTCATGTAGATCTCATTAAGGCCTACAACTTTCCCAAAGAAACCAATAGTCTAGCACGCATAGTTTCCGATATTAACCACTTTTTAATATGACAGCTGACACCTGTCATGTAGATCTCTTTAAGGCCTACAACATTTTAACAGATTGTACTTGTTTTTTTTGTGAGCTGTACCACCGGTGGACGTATAAAAAAGTGAACTATGATCAAATTCAGAAATTGTCTCCATTAGAAGTGGACAGTGGTGCATACAAAGTGTGGTCGAATCCAGAGCAGGTCATATCTACCTAGATGAAGTCACTTTTGAAAAGGTGGACCACGGGTAATTGAATTTTATTTATTAGCGGATTTAATTTATTAGGTGGACCACAGGGAAAAAAAACTTACCCGTGGTCCACCAGGTGGACCAGGAGGTGGACCACGGGGATGAAGACGAAATTCCCTTTGTATGAAGAATAGACAATTAAATGGGCAATTTTTGGAATAATCAGATCTTCGCCAAGTGGCTGCTTTAATGGTGGCCCAGCTATAGAAACGTCATTTTGGCACGGCCACCTATCACATGGAATATCTTTTAAACGGCGGGGAGACAATTTTTTTTACTTGTGCGTCAATTAGAGGCAATTAGAGGTCAATTATTTCACACCATCAAACTTATGGTATTCCATGGTGGCCGTGCCAAAATGACGCACACACGCGTTCCTCAGATAAAGGGTCTTGACGGACGGACAACAAAGTTATCTTTTAAAGGTTCCGTTTTTTACATTTTGAGGTACGGAACCCTAAAAAGGTTAAATGTTTCCCAAAAATAAAAAAGAACAAAACTTTATCTAATATACATTTATTGACTAAACTCTAAACTACATACAATAGTTACTTCTAACTAGACATGCATAGCTATAGTATAAAATCTTAAAAAAATAACATTTTATAGGTTTTTTAATACTTTAACTCCGTGATGCAACTAGCGCAAGGCACTTTACGTGTTAAGGCACTTCACCTTTATGACATCTGTCAGACAAGCTATCGTCAGCCGTTATCGATGCGACGCGCGTCTCACGCGTTGACGCGTGTATCTTTATCACTTCCGTTTCATACATTTTATGTCTCACGTCTCAGACAGACGATCACCTGTTTGACAGATGTCATTACATGCGTCATGTATGAAATTACGGAACGTTTCTTATGTAGAACTTGCCCCTAAGCCCCAAACTCCACAGAGAGGACAAGGAAAGGACATAGGACGTAGGGCATGACGCTTGACGTTTGACATCGCGACGTTTCCATACAAAATGTACGAAAAAGTATTGACAAAGGCACACACAAGCGTCGCCAAAGCGTCGCATCTATGACAGCTAGCGTCAAAAACTAAGAAGAATATTTGACGATCACTTGTCTGTCAACTGTCATTCTTACGTCCTATGCCCTTCGTCTTTTTGGTGGAGTTTGCGCCTAAGATAGTGAGAGTTATGACAAGAACAAGCATTAAACATTCTCATATAATGTTTCGAAATTTTCAATTTGTTTATAAAATACATATTTTAGTTAGCACCAAATTCTTAATGCAACATACGTTTTTAGACTTACAATGAAAACCTGTTTTGATAGTTTTTAAAAACTCATAACTTTACAATAAAAAAATTACATAACACATTTTATATCATCATTTTTGTAAATAATTTAGGTGAAGACTGTGCAGACAACAATATTTATTAATATTAATAATAATAACAATAATGGTATAAAAATTGATATTCTTAACGACCGCTTTCATAGCGACCGGGACTGACAGCTTAACGTGCCCTCCGAAGCACGAAATCTTGACACTCATATTGAAATTATCAAAATAGTTTCAACCAAAATAATGTCATTGTCAAAATCCAGTGAAAAAATATGGGCCTTGTTTTATAATGGCAAATATGTTCAAAACCTCTTGTATGTTTACGTAACAGCAAACTGAACAACTTTATAAATGAAAATGAGAAACTGAAAAAAATTACATTCATCGACCGGGGCTCGAACCCGCCTGTCACTGAGCTATCGATGCACCGGTCGATGCATGACATTTTTATCAATTTCTTATTTTCATTCATGAGAACAATATAGCACTGTGAGTGCATTAAAAATCCAAATAGATTGAACAACTTTAGTACTACGAGTTAAGAAATGCCAAAATAATGTCCATACAAACCCATTTAATACGAACAAAAATAATATTTTGTTTCACATTGTATAAATCAGGCTACGCTTCTTTTTCGAGTGGGACACCGAGCCGTTCAACGACCCGATGAACCCTGAGTCCAGACTTTTTCAACCACCTAATACAAGTAGCAGGTCTCTGTCTCTGTTGTGTAACGATATAGCTGGCAATACTGTTTATGTATTGCCAGAGATCGTACAAATATTTGTCCATATTTTGTCTCATATAAGAGAACTCTTAAAAATTAGTTTTAAATTCCATAATACTAAATAACAAAAAAAATATAATAATTTGTGTTAGTCATGACGAAATGAGGCGAAGGGTTAGTCTTTAAAACAAAAGTACGCACAACACAAACATTGCCCTTAAAATAAAATAAAAACGTGGGTTTTAAAATAAGTGTACTTAAATTCTGATATAATTATAATTTAAAAGTTAAAAACGCATTTTTTCGTATATAATAATGTCAATTCCGGTACGAATAAAATAATATACGTCATAGTTTAAAACTAGGTAGGTACGGTAAAATACCTTTTGTAGTTTTAAGGCAGGAGGTACGGTATAGTTTTTGTAGAATACCAAATTTCTAAAACGTGTAAGGTATACAATTTTTGGAAGACTTGCAAAACCTGCCTGCGTTGGAAAATTTTGCAAGTGTTCCAAAAAAATGTTTTCATAGAGTTACAAGGGAGGAATTAAATTGTCGAATTTTTCATATCAAAATTACAAATATCAATATGATTATTTTGCAAATATATGTATCAGGTAAGGATTTTCAACTATAAAATTTTGCTCTATAAAATCTAGAGACAAAAACAATATAATATGTTTTTTAAAAAAACTATGGAGAATTTTGAATACGTATGTTTTAGGTTATGTCAGAAGACATACATTGGGTTTAAACTGAAGTCAAAAAGGGACATTTGACTATCACAAAAAACCTAAATAGGGTCGAGTGAATCTTCTGTAATTCAGGGAATGGTCAGCAGCGTTCCCTGTAAATGTAACATCTTGGCACTGCGCTCGCCAATCCGCCTGCCAAGCGTGGTGAGTATGGCAATACCCCCCGATAGGGGGAGGCCCATGTCCAGCAGTGGACTGTTGTGGCTGTTATGGTATGGTATGAAATCTTCTGTAAACTTTCTATTGTGTGCTGTAGGTCCCTTTATCTTCACTGATGTTGCGTAGCGCTGAGCAGTAGTGCGTTATCGACCCTCTCAAGTCTGTGCGTGCTGTGTTCCGGTAGATGGCGAACTAACTCGTCCGTGAGACGTACGCGAGCACTAGTAAAATTAGTAAAATTTCAACCTATACATGTTTTTAAAAAACTATGGAGAATTTTGAATACGTTTTTAGGTTATGTCAGAAGACATACATTGGGTTTAAACTGAAGTCAAAAAGGGACATTTGACTATCACGAAAATCCTAAATAGGGTCGAGTGAATCTTCTGTAATTCAGGGAATGGTCAGCAGCGTTCCCTGTAAATGTAACATCTTGGCACTGTGCTCGCCAATCCGCCTGCCAAGCGTGGTGAGTATGGCAATACCCCCCGATAGGGGGAGGCCCATGTCCAGCAGTGGACTGTTGTGGCTGTTATGGTATGGTATGGAATCTTCTGTAAACATTCTATTGTGTGGTGTAGGGCCATTTAACATCAGTGATGCTGCGTAGCGCTGAGCAGTAGTGCGTTGTCGACCCTCTCCAATCTGTACGTGCTGTGCTCCGGTAGATGGCGAACTAACTCGTCCGTGAGACGTACGCGAGCACTAATAAAATTAGTAAAATTTCACCCTATACATGTTTTTAAAAAACTATGGGGAATTTTGAATACCTATGTTTTTAGGCTATGTCAGAAGACATACATTGGGTTTAAACTGAAGTCAAAAAGGGACATTTGACTATCGAGAAAATCCTAAATAGGGACGAGTGAACCTTCTGGTTCCACGGAAGACCAGCGCTTTGAGAGTTTATTCTTTTAAAGCTTTTGCTGAGTGAACACCTTTTTGTTACCTATGTGTTGTATTTATGTTAATGTGAGTTTATTGAGTTTGGAATATTTGGTAACAAATAAACATTTTTCTTTCTTTCTTTCTTTCAACATTCTATTGTGGGCCGTTTAGCTTCACTGATGTTGCGTGGCGCTGAGCAGTAGTGCGTTGTCGACCCTCTCCAATCTGTACGTGCTGTGCTCCGGTAGATGGCGAACTAACTCATCTGTGAGACGCACGCGCGCGCCCATCGGACCCACCACAAGGACCGTTTCGCATTCCTGTAAAGAAATAAATAGCAGGTATTGAATTTTGATTTCACAACTATCAATTTATAGTGAAATCTAAGCTTATAGTAGGTATTACTATAGAATTGAATCAAAAACATTACGTTTACTGTCATTTAGTGACTGTAACGTGTCATTTACTGACAGTAACGCGTCAGTTACTGACAGTAACGCGTCAGTTACTGACAGTAACGCGTCAGTTACTGACAGTAACGCGTCAGTTACTGACAGTAACGCGTCATGTACTGACAGAAACACACACACACACACACACACACACACACACACACACTCACACACACACACACACACACACACACACACACGCACACACGCACATACACACGCACATACACACGCACACACACACACACACACACACACACACACGCACGCACGCACGCACGCACGCACGCACGCACGCACGCACGCATACACACACACACACACACACACACACACACACACAGTTTAATACCTATTCAGAAGAGTTCCACTTTGATTGTCTGTTTTTTTTTTCTTTTTCTTTAAATATATTATTATTTTTCTTTGTATACCTAATTGCTAAGCGTTTACTGTTCAAAACTGTTAGATCTGTATGCCTCTCGTACTTTATTTTCCCCGCCTAATATCCTAGGGAGGAGGATATGCTGAAAAACAGCGCTGGCGGAAAAGGAACGTTCTCGTCAGCACAAGCTGAGTCATATTATTATTATTTAGAAACTGGTCATTTACTGACAGTATCGCGTCATTTACTGACAGTAACGCGTCATTTACTGACAGTATCGCGTCATTTACTGACAGTATCGCGTCATTTACTGACAGTATCGCGTCATTTACTGACAGTAACGCGTCATTTACTGACAGTGACGCGTCATTTACTGACAGAAATTCGTCATTCACTGACACTAACGTATCATTTACTGACAGTATCGCGTCATTTACTGACAGCAACGCGTCATTTACTGACAGTATCGCGTCATTTATTGACAGTATCGCGTCATTTACTGACAGTAACGTGTCATTTACTGACAGTAACGCGTCATTAACTGACAGAAAATTGTCATTTACTGACAGTGACGCGTCATTTACTGAAAGGTAACGTGTCATTTACTGACTGAAAATTGTCATTTACTGACAGTAACGCGTCATTTACTGAGAAGTAACGTGTCATTTACTGACAGAAACTTGTCATTTACTGACAGTAGCGCGACATTTACTGACGGTAACGTGTCATATACTAACAGTAACGTGTCATTTATTAACAGTAATGTGTTTTTCTGTAACGTGTCGATAGCAATGTTGTCAGTACCGTGTCATTTTCTGTCTGTAAAGTGTCTGTTGCTGATAGCAATGTGTCTGTTGCTGTCAGTAGCGTGTCATTTTCTGACAGTTACGTGTCATTTACTGGCAGTAACGTATCAATCATTGCCTGTATCGTTTTTCTGTGTGTCTGTTTTATCAACGAGAGATTTGATGATATTTTCGAGTAATCTTTTAATTCTTTTAGCATGTTACCTTGGCGTTGACTCCCTGTAAAGCTTGTAGTTTGCTCAGTAACTCTTGCGCGCGGCAAGCGTGTAGGTAGAGTGCGCTGTATACGTCGCTGCCGTTGATACTTCCCGAGCACACGTAGATCGTAAGGCGCGGCTCGATGCGTCTGTAAATATTATCATCGCTATTATTATATGCCGTGATGTGCCGGCTTAGAATAGCATCACCCCATATCCTTCCCAAGGATGTCGTAAGAAGCGACTAAGGGAGTTGTGTATTGCAATTTTAGGCGACAGGCTGACAACTTGTTACTATTTACGACGTGGTGTAAATGGACGTTTTTCAGAAGAATAAAAATTAAGAAATAAAAAGCCATTGGAATACGGTATTCCTCTTACATAGGATATGTTTTTGGTAGTAAGTGTAGAAACCAAGAGCATTTTAATTCTTCTTCTTCTACGAGTGGGACACAGATCGTCCAACAACCCGATGAACCCTGCTGTCTTATTTTAAACCACTCACTACTAGTAGCAGGCCTCTGACATGGTTGTGTAACGATCGCCATCTCAGTTATCATGACAGAGAGCTTAACATGCCCTCTGAGGCTCTGAAGCACGGAACCATCTTGCTTTTCGGGCAATCAGCCTTCAATAATCATGTACACTGGTAACACTTTTTATACCATTTAGAAGACCTGTGTAAAAGTGCCAGAAAAGAATTAAAAGTCGCTTTAGGTATACGAATGACAGCTCAATAACTTACTTGGCATGCAATGCGTTGAAGAGACGAATCCCGTCAGCCAAACCGCATATCTGTATGATATCGTCCCTCGACAATCTCAAAAGGTCGGCTCCAGAAAAGTTGGCAAATGTAGCCGCGTGTTGTGAGAAGCGATGACTCGACAGCCACGCTTGGGTTTCTGAGGCTGAAGCTTCCTTGGATAGTCCTTGGTTCTGCGGAGAGAAATTCACTGTCAGTTACGTGTAATTTACTGTCAGTTACGTGTTATTCACTGTCAGTTACGTGTAATTTACTGTCAGTTACGTGTCATTCACTGTCTAATGATGATAAATAAATAAATAATAAAATGACGACATACCTTGTCCGGTTCCTCTGTAGTGTTCGGTAAATCCGGTAATATAGTCCCTGGTGAGTGGCAAGGCGGGCTGCTCACTTTAATCTCACCGCCACTGCAACAAAAAAATATCATAGAAATAACCTATCAAGCCATTGTCGTTGTCAATGTGCCTACTCTCTTCGTGGTGTAACAGTGTAGCATATGCTGAACGCTGTGCCTTTTCAGTGTTCCAATTAACTAATAGATCTTTAGTACGTGAACGAGTTGATTCTTCTTCTTTTGTGTGGGGCACCGAGTCGTTCAACGACCCGATGAACCCTGGTGTCAGAGTTTGTGAGTTTGCGACAAGGAAGCGCATATTTCAGGATGGTCATGTAGTCGTTCGCGTACTGTAAGTCTTATTATTCAAAAACTTTTGTATGTTACTGTCACTGTATTGACTTTATTATGTTACTTTATGTGCAGACTGTAATATATTAAGCAGGGACCAGACTGGTAAGCCTTTCCGGGGTTATTGATTGGGTTTTGCGAATGGGTTTGTTGTCCCTAGTCGAATCTCGCCAAAACCCATTCGAAAGGCTTTTTAAAGCGCTATTGTAAGGCTATCGAAATCCTTGCGAAACCCCTTCAAACCACTAACCATATTGAAAGGGTTACCCTTTCGGCTTTCACATAAATTTA
This sequence comes from Phthorimaea operculella, assembly GCA_024500475.1. Lineage (NCBI taxonomy): Eukaryota > Metazoa > Arthropoda > Insecta > Lepidoptera > Gelechiidae > Phthorimaea > Phthorimaea operculella. The sequence goes on along the minus strand of JANFCV010000129.1, from coordinate 1,258,369 downwards.
ACCTTTTAACCGCCGGAGTCGTATATATATCCGACTGCGCAGGTCGGTGCCCTTACCGCCGCAGTCGGAAATATCCGACTATCTTTATTTTTGATTCTATTTAGCTAGACAGACATAATTAGCGATAATGACAATAAATGCAAAATAAAGGAAAAAAACAACAGATTTTCTTCACGCTTCCACCGCCGCAGCCGTATAAATCCGACAATAGTGTTGTGACAATAATTAGTTATCATCCAAAAGGCTAATACTTCTATATCCATTCATTAATGTAAAATTTTAAAATAATTTTTACTAATCACAAAGTAGGTAAAACATAGCAAAACTTACTATTGTTTAACACGTTTTTTTCTATTTAAAACTAAACTAATCTGAATTAACAAATGTGTTTAAAATTTTTAAGAAGGTTAATATTTCCATACACTGCACAGCTCTAATCATTTGAAAATTGCCTGAAATGTCAGCGCCGGAGTCGTATATATCCGACCGCCTGTGACGTCATAAGCGCGAACAGCATTGAATTAGGGAGGGTACGTTGATAAAAAATTGTCGATGGTTTTATATTTTGAGATAATGTTTTCCATTCTACCTAGACGTGTAGACGTGTTTCACGCACGGTTGTAATTAGAGATTTAATGTGACTAGTGATGTGATTATTTTATCGACTGATGATAATGAAAAATATTCTTTTTTTTGGTTAGTTATGTAACAGGTTGTATACGGCTGAATACCGAATACCTGATTTATGAAAAAACACACTTATTAGCAAAATGTATTTAGTTATAACATAAATTTAGTTCCCCCGCGCTCATTGCGCCTTCGGTGCGGTGACTGGTTCGTGTGCAACAAATACGCATATAAACACCCCTTGCAACAAGCCAAGTATTCGGCTGTTGCCTCAAATGAAATGAATACTCGCGGCATCTCTAGGTTTAGTCCATGCGATTGTATGATATGATGGCCTTAGTTTTGATGCACGAATTCTCGTCTAAAGAACGTTCGAATTCGCTTCGAACGTTCTTCTGATGCAATGTCGTGCGACGTCGCATTTATGTGTGGGCAGCCTTAGAACTCTGGAGTCCATCACTAGTTCTTTATAAAAATGATCGGAGTCCCAACGCCGGAGTCGCATATATCCGTCATTAGGGATTCCAAAAGTCGATGTTTTGGCTTGAATGGATTGTATAGTCAAAAATATTTTCTGGTATATTTAACATATATACAACATAAGTCAGCCTTTATAAGTATTAACTTAATACGTAGTATTCCAAATACATCGTTTCTTATTAAGGAAATTCAATTATTTCGTCTAAGAAGCGTTCATTAATAGCATTATCGTGGATGTAGTTGACAGCACTAGTGACCTTGAGCGAAAACTAACCACGGCGGTAGGGGCACTTTTATTTTTTATATGCGCGGCGGTTAAAAGGTTAATCCCTAAAGTGTGACTTATACGGACTAATATTGCTCGCGCACCACAAGACGGCGAGCTGGTCCGTCAAAGCTCCGAAGTTGCCGCGAAGCCGCATTTTGCTCAACTTGCGAATGATTTCATTGTAGTGCGTGCGCGCGAAACCCATATAAAGCGCTTTTTAAAGGGTTTTAGCAAAGGGTTACCCTTTCGATAAACTTAAAGCAAATGAATGGGTTATCAGTTGAAGTGGTAAGTCGTTTAACTTGGAGTGTTGAATCATGGGGTTTAAAAATTAAGCGCTTTGTCGATAAAGCGCTTAGCGGGTCCCTGATATTAAGTTACTTTAAGCATATCGACTGTACCTATTGTGATATACGCTGTGGGCACTGAATTTTATTTTATTCTATTCTAAATTGCATTCTACATGTCTGAAGCTGTAAGCCCAGCGGTCGCATTCGCTGGTAACCGTTTTTAGGTGAGAATAAAAGATTTTGCCGAGGTAAGAAGAGTTTCTTTGTGCTTCCCTCAAGGCGCCCAGCCTCGGAGAGGTGGGTTATTTTAGTATGTCTGTCTCCCTTAGAGCCCAAACAAACTCCCGTCGTTTTGTGGTTCGGATTTTCTAGTAAGAAGCATTCATTGACCACTCATTATCTTCCTGCCTTAATCCCAATTACTTGGGGTCGGCGCGACACGTTTCAATGAACACAAAACGTGTTGCAAAGGATTTGGCTTAATTATACGACTGGCCGCCTACCAGACGCCAACCCTCCTTGTGAATGCTTTTGTGGCGGATTAACCGCCATCATACGGTTGGGCCTGGCTGTTTGGGTCGGGTTTATCACTCGGTCACCTCTTACGATCCCCACGGGAAGAGAGGGGGTGGTGCTATTCTACTCTGCCGGCACCACACGGCAACCACTGACCACTTCATTGACTACTCCAGGATTAAAATAAATACTAAGTACATAAATAAACATACTCGTAAGTACTGTTTTCAAAATGTCTGCCAAGTATATTTATAGACTTTTGGCGTCCGATAAGTGTTATTCAAATAAATTGGCTGCTTAGCATTTCAGGCCAATGATACTATGATAAAGACAGGCATATTTAAGGCCACATCAGAAAAAGGTATGGGTCTAACTTTTAGTGGTAAGGCCCTTTATGGATTTATACCGGGTGTTAATTTAAATGCGTGCCATAGCTTAACGGTAGGTTAAGTATCGATAAAGGATGCAGTAAAAAGATTCAATAAAATCCTGGCCTTTTTTTTTACACTTGTCCGAAATTTTTTCAAATGCCTGTATCTCAGCCAAAATCCGTTCAAACTCAAAGTTGATCAGGGGATATTACTTGTATTGGCACTTTGTAAACGTAACGTAAAAGAAAACTTTGGGACAAAGTTTTCTTAAAAGAGGATGTTTTCAATATTTTTACGGCATCCTTGATCGATACTTAACCTATGGCACTGACGAGAGTATTGAGTATTGAGAATTGAGTTATAAACACGATAGCTTGGTAATAGAGGTTAGGTATATATAATTTATACATTACTATTATTATTAATTATACTTTTATTTGTATCATTATTAGGTACTCTTGTACTTGTTTGGTAAAGTTTCTAAACTTTAATTGCACCCGCCCTGTTCTTTCCACATGCCCTAAGGTAGACTGGGAGATAACGCCTTTGGCGTTAAGTCCGCCATTGTACAGTTGTGCATTAAATTTAATAAATAAATAAAATAAATAAATAAATAAATAAGAGCAATGATAACGGACCTCGAAAGTAGTAGGTACAATCACGCTTATGTTTTGATGTTGTTCACTCCAAAATTGACGAATTTTTGAGGGCGCGGCAAACAGACAGACAGATTTGGCCAAATGATAAAGAAATGTACTAAACTACGACACCCAAAAAAGAGCCGCCAAAATTAGGCATTTGTATTTCATGGTTTTTATTTTTATTGTGTATGTACAATTGGAGGCCCAAAACAGAACAGGGTGGAAAGAGAAGAGGGAGGCCTTTGCCCAACAGTGGGACGATACGGGCTAATTAAGATAAGATAAGATAAGATGTACAGAATAGAAAAAAAATATGTGCTAGATAGATACTCACTCTTGGCAGTAGTATGGCTTCATCTGGTTGGATGAGGCGAGTATAGCTGAAAAGACAAGAAATAAAAGCAATATTAAAACTTTGCCTAAAATATCAATCTGGTAGATAGACAAATTAGAAGCTATAGACAAAAAAAAAAGCTGCTACAGATGTGTCGAACATAAATATTGAGTCTGCTACCAGTCCTGGAATAGTGGCGTGACTATATACAGTGTGTTAATTTAAATGCGTGCCATAGCTTCAGGGTAGGTTAAGTATCGATTAAGGATGCCGTAAAAAATATAGAAAAATATCATTTTTGTTCTTGTATTTTTTCAAAACTTTTTTTCTCGATCCATCTATTTTTGACACTGTTGTTCATTAGAGAGTGCCCATACAAGTATTTGCGTCTAAACAACTTTGAGATTGAAAGAATTTCGGCTGAGATTTGAATCAAATGTCAGCCAAGTAAATAAAAAATTATTGTGGCTGGTATTTTTTTTTATATTTTTTACGGTATCCTTTCAATTATCGATACTTAACTTACCCTGAAGCTATGGCACGCATTTTAATTAACACCCTGTATACAGGGAGTCCTGCTTTAAAGCTACTGCAACATACTAGTATTTGTAGAGCGTATTCATGCAAAAAATCAGCGAGATCTATCAAGTAGTTTAGCGAGAGTGTAAAAGAAGCGTATGTGGTCTAAGATTTCCTGAAAAACGGAATATCGACCATAACTTTTTATCCAAAAGGTTTTTCACATAACTAATGCCACAGATCGGCAGCTAGGGATGCCCACATTTTGGGAATTTTCCTTGGACCACTTTAAGTGGGAGACTTTTAGGTGTATAAAATACCATAACACTCACCAGGTTGGTTGGCAATCGGCTTGTTGACAGCACCAGGGCTGCTGCTGCCGATGCTTTTTGGGGCCACACTGCAACAAAATGATTTTCCTAAGTTAGTTTATTATTTTCCCAAGTTATTTTATTATTTTCCTAAGTTATTTCAATCTAACTAAGTTATTTCATTATTTTTTTTAAGTTATTTCGTTATTTTCCTAAGTAATTCCATTATTACATTTTCCTATGTTATCTAGGTTACTTTATTTTTTCCTAAGTTTTTTTTATTATTTTCCTAAGGCGGAGGTGGCCATGGACATTTGGCGAGACTTAGTGACGATCGGTAGACAAAAGCGGTTACAGAGTGGTGGCCAAGAGGAATGAAAAGTTTAGTGGGCAGACAACCTGCTCGATGGTCTAAACTCTAACTATTGTCAAGCTTACAGGACCACATTAGACCAGGGAGGCACAGGACAGTGAGGATTGGCGCTGCAGAGAAGAGGCATACAGGGAGTAACGGAAAGGGTATAACAAGCAGACATTATAAACAAAAATTGGACCTCCCATACAAAATCGCCGATCAGCTAATTGATTTACTATGGAAGGTCCAAATGTCTTTTCATATTTCGACCCATGTTCCATGGGGAAAGTTGTTCAGTTTCATGAGTACTTTGACCTCCTTTCGGCTTGTTATACCCATTCCGTTACGCCCGGTATACCTTAGAGTTGGTGGATGTGGGCCGAGAATGACGATGAGGAAAGATTTTATTATTTACGACTGGTACCTAAGGAAGTCGCAGGAACCTAATGTGCTATTGGAGATATCGACGTCAGCCCCCGACTTAAACGAAGTCGTGAGAGCCATAAAACAATTAAAACCAGGCAAAGCACCGGGAATTGACAACATTAATGTGGAAATGTTAAAAGCTGACGCTATAAGATCTGCGTCACTATTACATCCTCTTATAGTTCGAATATGGGAGGCCGAGCAAATCCCCTCGCAGTGGAACGAGGGCCTTCTCGTCAAAGTGCCGAAGAAAGGCGACCTATCTTCATGTGATAATTGGAGAGGCATCACCCTGTTACCAACTGCGGAAAAAGTCCTTGCAAAACTACTTCTCAACCGCATGTCTACAAAGATATATGACACACTCCGTGAGGAACAGGCTGGTTTTCGCCCAGGACGCTCCTGTACTGACCACACGAACACCTTGCGAATTCTAATAGAGCAAAGCGTCGAATGGCAATCCGAAATGTTCTTAACTTTCGTTGATTTTGAGAAAGCCTTCGACACTGTAGATTGGAAAGCAATGTGGTTAAGTTTAAAACGCAGGGGTATACCCAAAAAGATCATTGGTATTATCCAGGCCTTATACCGCAACAGCTCCTGCAGAGTGGTACATGAACAAGTTCTAGGTGAACCGATTAAGAAGACGGCAGGTGTAAAACAGGGTTGCCTATTATCTCCGCTGTTGTTCATCATCCTACTGGACGATATTATGCGGGAAGTGGTTTCTACACCAAGAGGTCTACAATGGGGAGTCAATAACATGCTGGAGGATCTCGACTACGCAGACGATATTGTGTTAATTTCGCCTACTTTAAGTCAGATGCAAGCGAAACTTGAGGATCTTAAGCTAGCTGCAGAGAAGATGGGACTGCGAATTAACGCAAAGAAGACAGTCGATATGCGCGTTATGTCAGAAAACAATACACCTCTCACGCTCTATAATAAACCTCTTCAGACCCTCCCAAAATTTACATATCTCGGCAGTACAATCACCAACCAAGGAGGCTCAGATGACGACATAGACGCCAGGATCAAGAAGGCTAAGGGTGCTTTTGCCCAGCTAAAACCTGTATGGGAATCAAACGTGCTGACCCGTCGCATCAAACTTACCTTCTTCGACTCTATTGTCAAAAGCGTGCTCTTGTTTGGTTGTGAGACGTGGAGAGAGACAAAGGGGTTGTCAAACCAGTTGCAAGTATTTGTGAACAAGTGCCTTAGGACCATTCTTCGCGTTTACTGGCCAGACACAATCCGAAATGAAGACTTGTGGGCTAAATGTCATCAATTGCCTATCAAGCAAGAGATAGCCCAGAGGAAATGGCGATGGATAGGGCATACATTGCGACGGGGAGAGAGTAATTCAGCGACGGTGGCTCTAGACTGGCAACCACCTGGCAAAAGAAAACCTGGGCGACCCGTGCACACGTGGCGACGCACAATTGATGCCGAATTAAGAACAGCTGGACTGACATGGCGTGAAGCTAAAATTACTGCTCAAGACCGGGGGAAATGGCGACATCTTGTGAAGGCCCTATGCACCAGTGGGGTGCCCTAGGACATCAACAACAACACGACTGGTAAAACTCATAATATTCATAATATAAACTTAAATGTTCTATGAAAACTGGCAAAAAAAAACAAGAATTTAAAATACTTTTTACTGTTTCATCGTGTTTCCAAATCAATTTGGGTTGACGAAAAATGATTTTTTAGAACACAAAAACAGTAGCAAAAGGATTTGGTTATGTTTTAAAACCCTTTTCAGAATGATATTGTAGGTGGTATCACCGCTACCATGCGATTGACCATAGTCAACTGATATTCAGCCTAGGTCAAAAACTCTACATCGCCTTTTACAAATGTAAGTATTGATCAAACTTATAAAATTGGGTCAAGGGAAGTAGAACTGAACAGCTTAGTAAGTGAATCCCTATAAAGGCATTAGGGCTTATTTATTTAATTAATCATACACCTTTACATTTAGACTGGTAAAAAGTAATTATAACATGAGCCAGGAATAATTTTGAATGGCAAGACAAGATCTTTTTCATATTTTGACCTCAGTTCCTTAGCCCTTTATTTAGTTTCATGGCCTTGTCCCAACCCTTGAAATGCTTGAATTTTTATTTATCTCGACAGATTATGAAAGGACTATACCCCAAATAATGTTACAATGTTTCCATCAACAGAGATAATAAAATAAAAAGAGATTGCAAGTTAGTGCAAATACCTGATTGTGAGATAACTTGAATTGATCTCTCAACCAAGGCCTGATTTTGAATGTATATCTACTATGCCTATGCCTATTGCCATGTTGTATAACATTACCCCATGTCTTTCCCGTGGCTTTCATAAGAAGCAAGTAAGAGATTTGAGAATTGATGTATATTGCAGTTTTAGGCGATAGGCAGACAACCTGTCACTATGTTGATTACTGTTGATACACAGTCTTCTGAACGACTCTCAACTTTAGCCAGACATGGTGTAAATGGCCATATTTTACAGTTAACTCACTAACACACGCAAGGAATATAGGTGTGATGTATGAACCTATTAAAAAATCCCTTTATAGATGCATACAAAAAAAAAGAAGTGTTATCTCCAGGTATGGTAGATTTCAGAATGATGATAGATTGTCATTGTGGCTTAGTATGGGTATTCATTAATGATTGCAAGTGTATAAATAATTATGGAAAAGCACTACAAATTCAAACTATGACACCAGGGTTTATCAGGGTGTTGGAATAATAGAAATCAAAAACCACCTCACAAATCAGCCTCAATCTAGTTGACATGGATAGCACCACCCTAAACCAGAAAATTTTACCATACCAATAGTTATTTCCAACTGAAACTAGAATTGCTTGGTTTATTTTATCAATTGTATCATTATCTTATCTTTTCAGTATGTTGAATCAATTCTATTTTTGTGAAACATTGCCTATTGTTTATATGAAAACTAATGGCCTATCAGCAGTTTTAGCTGTTGTAACCACTTTTCCTGTGGGAATCAGACATTTCCTCGGCAAGTATTGTACACATAAACCTTTCTGCTGAACCACTCAATTGATTTAAAAATACTGCATCAAAGTCCATTGCATGGTTTTGGAGTTAGCTGTATTCATGACAGAGAAACACAAAGAGCTACATTATTTTATACTATGTGTTGATATTAAATGTGCACCTGTAGTTTAGCACTATAATGTGTGCAATACCTGGGTACTGCAATGACCCATATCAAGGGTACATCAAGTGACTTTCTCAACCAAACAGAACAGGTAAAAACCGGATATTTACGTGCGCAGCGACCGAGCGGGCCTCACGCGGACGTTCGCCGCCGTCAGCCGGCGAGCCAGCTCCCTATAAGTCTCCGGATCAGCCTGAATCTCCACGTCAGCTTTCAGCAGCGAAAACTTCATCCGCCATCCTCTGGCCTGGATCCCGTGGAGCAATCTCGCTTGCAACACCACCCCGCGTCTCTCGTGACGTGCGCATAGTCTCTGCTCTAGGAAGAGCATACTTCTCGTCAGCTGTAGTCCTGCCTCGTCAGGTTGAAGAATAGGAAGGCTCCGGCGCGTAAACGGTATCCCGCGCCGCACGATACCACCATAGTTGCACTACGACCCGCTACAACCATTTGTTCTGTTTATTCGCAAGGAAACTTCACCAAAACCGCTTTTCAGGGCTCACTTGTCTAACATAATTGGATCTTACACCGCTTGCGTTACGATTTCACTCCGCGCTTCACACAAACGAATAATCAAAGTTATTTCTCTGTTCAAGTCTAAAAACAGCGAATTTCTTGCGTTATAAACTGTTCCACGGCACTGGAAAGTGTATTTACGCGAAAAAAGCAGCAAAATATCGCGTAAATGAACGAAAATACAACGAAAAACAACACACTGCAATGTGCGACATACGACGTGACATAAAATACTGACAGACAGCGAGCGAATGGTCGCGCCCGAGAATTGAACGTTGATTGGCGGCTGGCGGACGGCCGCCGCTGATTGGTCGGAATCTGGTTCGCGCCGGTTTGCGGAGGCCGAGACCGGCTGCCGTCGGTGCATCGCCCGACGTCGACTAGTGATGTGCACTAGTCGATATTTTTAGTATATCGAGACGGTATTTTCCGTTCGGATTTTAGAACACGACCACTCCGCATGCTTTGTTTTATTGTATGAACTTGTTAGTGTTTGTTTTAAATTGAATAACCATGTTTAACAGCTCAAAGCTACTTGGTAACCGGTTTTAAACTGAATGATTCGGTATGAGTATCTGCAAAATGTTATGTACATAGAAATAATCAGATTTTTATCGCTTATTTCTACGAAAACTACATTTTGTAGTTGATGCGCAGTTTTGTTTGCGAAATTTTTTCCACAAAATATAAAACAGTTTTTTTTTCACCGTTCCATTTTATACGATAGTGTTAGTCACATTATGACAAATGAGTTTTCTCTTTTTATTATTACGATTTATGCTATGAAGATAAATTAAATTCCGACTTCGACTTATCTTGCTAAATATGTTTCGGGTTTTATATTCCGCACGCCTCTACTGCCCAGCCTTCTCATTACTGACCTCGACAATATAATACAAGCAGCGTAGACACGTAACGTAGGCAGTTTTCTTCTTTCAGAAAGCCATTGCCCGTAGAGCCCTAAACATTATTTTGTCTTCGGAGATGCATATATATATATATATCTATCACGCATTCACGCCTACATCCCTTGCGGGGTAGGCAGAGCGTAAACGGCTGTAAAAAGGGTCATATACACCACCTCAGACAAAAGTTACTTTTAAGTTTAACAAGGGTAAAAATGCCTTAACCACTTTAAAGTCTAGCAAAACAACTTAACCGCCTTTTAGTTTATACTCGGGCTTAAAAATGTCACTTAGCTGCCTTTTAGTAAAAGCGTATCTTCTAAAGTAAAGGTCGTCGTTAAAATATGCGGTCGATGCAGAATTTTCTGCTTATTTCAATAATGCAAAAATATAAAAAGGCAGCTAAAGTCACTTAGCGGCCTTTCCTCTTATCGGGGCACAGCATGAGAGCCATTCAGGAGCATGTATCACTATAGTGACAAGTTGTCAGCCTGTATCTTTATACGAGTGACGACGTATGTAATATACCATTATTATAATTATGTAAGAAAAATAGTACGCCCTAATTTTATTTAATTCAGTTCCGTAATTATAATTACCGCAATTTTACGTTATTATTGTGAGAAATGATACCTACCTACCTTCAGAGTACTAAACAAGGTCGAATAAAAATACGAATTTATAAGGACTAAAGTATGTAGCTGTTTTTATTTATATTCTTATACTTCTTGCTTAATTTTGTCCGACATAATAATGACGTCGGAAAATCATTACGACGCAAAAAAAAAACGTACCTATTCTTTTCAAATAATTACCTTCTACTTATCGCAAACTTCACATAGATTACTACGATTATGTTTTTGCGGTCTCATCCGCGTTACAGTATCGTATGCGTTAGAATGACTTAGGGCCCTTTTCCTGTCATGCGTATTTTCACACGCGCGCGGTTCTGGCCCGCATGCGGGCCGCACGCATCTTGTCTTTTGATACATTTTTTTATGTTTTTCCTATCATGCGGCTAGCACGCGCGCGAAACAGGAGCATGCTATCATCCGCATGCGGGCCAGAACCGCGCGCGTGTGAAAATACGCATGACAGGAAAAGGGCCCTTAGAGATCAATTTTAGCGATAAGGCTGCCTTTGCGCATACTAGTGTTAAATGTTCTTGTATTCTGTTTTTATTAGTTTTGTGCAATAAATAGTTTATCTTGGTATGAGAAATATCTTGGTATGTAATGAGGAGGGAAGAAGAACATTTAACAAAAAAGTAATTAGAACATTTAACATTTAACAAAAAAGCAGAAGGAGCGGAAGGTCTAAAAGAATTTTGACGGATTGTATAAAAGACGACATGAAAAATAAAGGCGTAAGTGAGGATTTGACTGCTGATTAGAGATTGGAAGAAAAAGACATGTTGCGCCGACTCCAAACAAATTGGGATAAGGGCAGGCAGATGATGATTGTGCTGTAAAGTGTTTTTACCCGACTGCCTCAAAGGAAGGGTTATGTTTTTCAAGATTTCTGTGATATTGCAATTGATTGATTAAGTATGTATGTTTGTGGACAAGAAAATTTTTCTTTACGGGCTACAGCCCAAACGGATAGTTGGATTTTGACATTTTATCAGCAGCGCGAGTGACACTGGTTATATTAAAAAATTCTTCTTAAATTCATATTAGCGGATTTTTATCGCAAAAACAACTTTCATATTACCGCAGTCGGGTTTTTGTTTTTAATAGGTACATCTGCTTGTTACTTACTTACTAACTAACTTATCTAATCTCAAATGTACCCTTGAGTCCAAACCCTAAAGATGTTCAATAGACTGCGCTGCGGCCCATTTTCGTGAATTGCCCGCGCTATATTTAGCAGTGTCGCTTGACGAGCCGTCGCCCTAATAGAACGCTATTGCGCAGTCAATTCAATACTGGTTCACAAGCACTTGGTTCATAAGAGCAAATCACGGCAGCTGCTTAGGGCGTAGGCAGTGGTCTATCTCCAATTTCTTATATATCTACATCTTAATTCTTACGGCTTAGAATATCATCACCCCACCTCTTTACCATGAGTGTCGTAAAAAGCGGAGTTAATAATAAGTATTGCAATTTTAGGCGATAGGCTGTCAACCTGTCACTATGGTTACACAGTCTACTGAATGCCTCTCAAACTTTTGTCGGACGTAGTGTAAATGGGCATTTTTACAGCCGCTTGCGCTCTGCCTACCCCGTAAGGGATAGAGGCGTGATACATGTATGTACTATGTTTCTCCGGTATTTTCTCTCTCACAAAAGCCGAGCCCCACAATTTATTCAATTGGAGGCATCACGCATTCACTTGGTCCTAGAGTACCGAACCGGCCCGAGTATTGCTCAATAGGGCTCAATTATTGTGTTGCTGTTCATTACAACGGATGAACTCTTCAACTTGCTATTTATAGACTGTGTTCTTGCTTGTGAGACGTGCGTCGTGACGCGTAATATGGCATCTGTCTAACAAGTGATCGTCTCGGAGACGAGCGACATTGGAACGACGGTTGAAACCGATTCCATATAAAATAAAAAAGAAGAGACAAAGCTACACACGTGAGACGCGCGTCGCATCGATACCCACCACCACGCTTGGCAGGCGGATTGGCGAGAGCAGTGCAAGATATAATTCACAAGAAACGCTGCTGCCCATTCCCTGGATAATTAATCCTTAGTAGCTTTTTTCCTTCCTTTTTTAAATTAAAGTGATGCCATTCTAAGCCGGCATCACACGGTAAGCAGCGAGTATTGCTCAATAGGGCTCAATTGTTGTGTTATTGTTCATTACAACGGATGAACTCTTCAACTCGCTATTTATAGACCGTGTTCTTGCTTATGAGACGTGCGTCGTGACGCGCAAGATGGCATCTGTCTAACAAGTGATCGTCTCGGAGACGAGCGACATTGCGACGCTTGAAACCGATTCCATATAAAATAAAAAAGAAGGGACAAAACTACACACGTGAGACGCGCGTCGCATCGATACACACCACGCTTGACAGGCCGATCGGCGAGCGCAGTGCAAGATGTTTTATTCACAAGGAACGCTGCTGCCCATTCCCTGGGTAATTAATCCTTAGTATCTTTTTGCCTTCCTTTTTTAAATTGAAGTGATGCCATTCTAAGCCGGCATCACACGGCAAGCAGCGAGTATTGCTCAATAGGGCTCAATTATTGTGTTATTGTTCATTACAACGGATGAACTCTTCAACTCGCTATTTTTAGACCGTGTTTTTGCTTGTGAGACGTGCGTCGTGACGCGTAAGATGGCTTCTGTCTAACAAGTGATCGTCTCGGAGACGAGCGACATTGCAACGACGCTTGAAAACGATTCCATATAAAATAAAAAAGAAGAGACAAAGCTACACACGTGAGACGCGCGTCGCATCGATACCCACCACTCTTGGCAGGCGGATTGGCGAGCGCAGTGCAAGATATAATTCACAAGGAACGCTGCTGCCCATTCCCTGGATAATTAATCCTTGGTATCTTTATGCCTTCCTTTTTTAAATTGGAGTGATGCCATTCTAAGCCGGCATCACACGGCAAGCAGCGAGTATTGCTCAATAGGGCTCAATTATTGTGTTATTGTTCATTACAACGGATGAACTCTTCAACTCGCTATTTATAGACTGTGTTTTTGCTTGTTGGACCTTTTTAAAGAGCGATGTGATGTGATGATATGCAAAGGCTCGATGGTAGTGAATAGTGATGTGATGTGTTTTTCAAATTTTTATCGACTATTATTTTTTCCGTTGTTTATCCGGGATTATTTATGATCCCGAAAATATCGAGATCCCGTAGAATTGAGAGTGTCCAGCACCGTAAGTAGCAGGACTTAAATTTACTTGCGGGATTGCATTCCCTACCTACTACAAACGGAGGCAATCGCAGAAATCCAAAAAGGATTGAGTGAACCTTCTGTAAACTCTCTATTTTGTGCCTCCGCGGTGCGACTTTGGTTTCAGTATTCGTAAACCCTGGTTTGATTCCTATCCTTAGGAGTTGGAAAACATACATACAATACAAGGCTGATATTTTGTCAATTTATTACATACGTAAATATAACACTTTTATGCCTTGCGGGGTAGGCAGAGCGTAAACGGCTGTAAAAAAAATGGCCATTTGCACCACTTCTGACAAAAGAGTGTGCCAATTTATTACTTTTTAAAATTAATTCCCTTCCCGTCAACAGTTTGGTAAGGGTATTGCAGGATAAACCTACTTATTTTCCGTGAAAAAGATGTTGCCGTGCTTCGAAAGGCAAGATAAACCGTCACGTCTGTCCTGGTTGCTGACTATGATTTGGACAGGCGATGTGGCGCAGTGGTAAGTATGCTTGCCTGCCACGCAAAGGTTCCGGGTTCAATTCCCGGTGGGGTCACTCACAAAGTTGATATTTATCACTTTGTGAATTTGTTCCCAGTCTGGTTAGGACATTGCAGGCTGAACCACCTTATTGTCCGCAAGTAAGATGGTTACGTGCTTCGGATGAGCACGTTAAGCCGTCGGTCCCGGTTGCTGTCTATGATGGCGGCCGTTACACAACCATGTCAGAGGCCTGCTACTTGCAGTAGGCGGTTGAAAAACTGACACCAGGGTTCATCAGGTCGTTGAACGACTCGGTGTCCCACACGAAAAGAAGAAGAAGAAGACTATGATTTACTTTCTACTTTGATGGCAACTATAACACAAACATATCAGAGAATTGACGTGCTTTATTGACAAAACTAGTGTCTACCAGATTGGATTGCTGGAACTGTCCTCTACAAATCTTTAGAACGATAACAGGTGTGACTATGATGTTTATTTATAATCAGCCCAACCGTTGTTTGATCTAGTTCTAACTGAATAATATAAGTTTGTGTCAGTATTGTTTTTAAACAGTAATCAACACGTCATACAATAGAATAGAGGTAAAGGTACCACGCACTTGCGGGGAAGGCAGAGCGAAAACGGCTGTAAAACAGCCATTCAAATTGTCATCCACGTCTGACAAAATAATTTGAAAGTCATTCAAAGAATGTGTATCACCATACCCAATACCCATACTGATAGGTTGCTAGCCTGTCGAATAAAACTACAATACACGTACATCAACTCTCAATTCGCTTAGTCACCTCCTACGACGACCACGGGAATGATATGTGGCGGTGCTATTCTAAGCCGGCCCCACACGGCACTCTATGCATGCAGCACGTACACGGCACATGGTAACCTAAACAAATTAAATGTGTTTCAATGAGTTGAAACAGGAAAGGATTTGACAGCTGACAGCCGGCAGCAGATCTAGTTTGATCCAGTATCGAAGCGAGCCCGAATGTCATCCATATTTATTAATGTCGAAGTGTGTAGCGAGGATTCTTGCACCGACATTACCGAGGATGAGTCAGCATGCTTTGTATTTACATTCAACAAAGACTTAAATTCTCATTTTTAACATACATAAATATATCACGCCTTTATCCCTTGCGGGGTAGACAGAGCGTAAATGGCTGTAAAACGGCCATTTACACCACGTCTGACATGAGTTTAAGAGTCATTTAGAAGATCTTGTATCACTTGACAGGTTGTCTGCCTGTCACCTAAAATTCCAATACACATCAACTTTCAAATTCCTTACTCGCTTCTTACGACACCTACGGGAAAGATATGGGGTGATACTATATAGCGTGAAATTTTCAGAACCGGCTAGTGATAAGGAACATCTTTCCCCAAGGAACATAGGTCGAAATAAGAAAAAAAAATTTTGACCTCCCATAGTAACTGAAATCAGCTGATCGGCAAGTTTGTATGGAAGGTCCAAAAAAATTTCTCGTATTTCGACATATGTTTCTAGGGGAAAGTTGTTCCTTATCACCAGCCGGTTCTGAGTTCTCGCTATCGGTCACTAGTAAAATTTCACCCCATATTCTAACTCTAAGCCGGCATTCCTTCAGCATCTGCCAAACAAAACTTGATGCACAGCACACGATGCAACCTAATTGAATACGGCGATTATAATATTTGACTGTCCCGATGGCGCAGTAGATAGTACGCCTGCCTTCTACGCCGAGGGTCATGGGGTTGATACTCACCGAACACAAATATTTGTTAGTCAATTTTCAGAAATTTGTGTTAGTCAGGGTGTTTTCTATGTATAATTGTGTATTTATTTACAGAAAAAAAGTAAACAAGTATTATATCAGTTGTCTAGTTCCCTTAGTTTAAGCTTTGTTTAGTTTGGGGCTGGTATGCGGAGGCATAGGATCGCGAGCAGTGGAAGAAGGGGAGAGAGACCTTTGCCCAGCAGTGGAATCCCGACGGCTAAATAAGATAAGGTTGCAACTAGTTACATCCCACGCACACGAGGCAGACAATGCTGACCAAGGACTTTATATACTAAGTATGTGAGGTCTTTGATGCTGACTGACACGCGCTTCACAAATAGCCTACAATTTGCAGTTTCAAGTCGCGTGACTCACGCCAAGGGTTAACAAGAAGTCAGATTGTTACAAGTAATAAAGTAATGTAGAACAGAACACTTTGATATTACATTATTATTATTTTTGATACTAAGGATTTTTCCTTCTCGGCTTGCATGCCGGTTTTACAATATCCTAAGGCCTATATCCAATGGCCTAAGCCAAGTGAACATCCATTTCAATTTGGGTTTCATTCGGATGTGCTTTATCTACTTGTAAGAACTTTCTACAATGCCACAAGTCTTTATTATTATTATGAGCCGGACATGTCCCACTGCAGGGCAAAGGCCTTCCTCCCCTACATACATGCTTACTGACTTACTGGAAGGAACTGGAATCTCAGAGGAACCTAAGGTAACTAAGAAGAGGGCCCGAGGATTTCCACGAAGGTTATATTTTTTCATTCAAATCGGCTCAGGATCATTATGATGTGACGTTCTTGTATCAGATTTAGTTGTATTTCGTCCCCGTATTAAATCTAGCAACCCTTGCTATGTAACAAGTGACAATCGCGAAAATCCTAAATAGGGTCGAGTGATCATTCTGTGAACTCCCCATTTTGTGATGCGGGCCCAAAATAGACTAGTTATTTACTTCAATAATACGTAACACGATACGTGAATTTTCAACAATGTAGCGACGCATCACAATGCATTTACATAGACAGACAGTGATTGTGATAAACGACAGTATGATTGACTCAATGAGAACTAATAGAGTAAGCGGTGGAATTTTTGTGACCGAAAATAAATTGTATAGCTGTCAGTCGTAATAGGAAACCGTTTGTCATCTTTATTTCTGTTATCTGTTATCTACTCTTTCAGCACGTGTAACGTATTTACCTATCTACCTAATATAGATTTAGAACCTCTAAAATGATAATAAAATTTAATATAATACGCAGTTAGCATCATATTGGTACAAAAACCTGGACTAGTTTACGTTTATGATAAAGTCCTTGTCAAAAATATGGGTTTTGTAGTTTCATGGCAAAATAGGCTGCTTACAGACAAACATAGCTGTTTCGATCAACATAATTACATATATGTATTTAAATGTATTATGGGTCTTCTCGGCGGAGAGACGGAAGAAAAACAACAGATGTAACCATTATCGATATTACAGTAATACGAGTAGAACATCACTATTTTGCAGAAAATATTCAAAAAACCTTCTTTTGTTGAATACCAGCAGAAAGCCGACACTAGGTACTAATGGCGCGCAAAAGTCCTACATACCGGGAGTAACGGAAAGGGTATAACAAGCCGAAAGGAGGTCAAGGTACTCATGAAACTGAACAACTTTCCCGAAATATGAAAAAAAATTTGGACCTCCCATAGTAAATCAATCAGCTGATCGGCGATTTTGTATGGGAGGTCCAAATTTTTTTTTCACATTTCGGCCCATGTTCCTTGGGGACAGTTGTTCAGTTTCATGAGTACCTTGACCCCCTTTCGGCTTGTTATACCCTTTCCGTTACTCCCGGTATAAACAATTCTCTTTAGCGAAAGTCGCAGGTTGAAATGATTGAAATACTACACTACCTGCGCTGCGGTGGATTTGTTAAATACATGGTATCTAGACACACGGCAGTGTGTCCGCCAAGTTCGAGCAAAGAACCGACACACGGGCCGTGGGTTATATTACACGAACCATTTCGGGCCAAGTTCGACCCACCTATAACTCAAATCTATCTAACATTTTTTTTCTGTACTTTTTAATGATATAACTTGGCAAGTTTTCACACACTTTGTTTTAAACCTACTAAACGCAATGAGTCAAGTATATAATTTTCTATTAAAACTTGCCAAGTTATATCATTAAAAAGTACAGAAAAAAAATGTTATAAGGAAACTGCTGAAAAAACAGGTTTGCGTTTTTGTATTAGAATTTTAGGTATTTAATATGATATTTATTCAGAATCTACTTTCCAAACTGCGGAAAATCAAGTGTGCATTCCTGTAACTATTTTTAACTGAGGTCTGTGTATGGAACTTGGTACTTATTTAGATCTCACTTCTTTTATAGGCGAAGCATTCCAATATTATCGAACTTGGCAGCCTTTCACATTTATGTTTTGGGTGGGATAATAAGATACTAGACTATGCTATGGTTAAATAGTTTACCAATAACGTTTCTTGTTCTTATTATAAATCTGCAGACCAAGACTATGGACTAGTAGTCGGGGTCATAAAACATGGTGCAATTAATTAAATTCTACCCTGACCATTATAAATAAAATATAATCAATTAATAATATTTTATTTTATTTTATTTATAGCAACAGTGTTATTAGATGTCCCTGCTTCGAAAATAATTATCTACACTAATATAATAAAGAGGAAAACTTTGTTTGTTTTTTTGTTTGTTTGTTTGTTTTTTTGTATGTATGTAATCGATAAACTCCGAAACTACTGGACCGATTTCGAAAATTCTTTCATCATTAGAAAGCTACAACATTCCTGAGTAACATAGGCTACTTTTTACCACGGGAAAATTCCTCATTTCCACGGGAAAACGGTTAGCAGCAGGAAAAGCAGGAAATACAGCGGATATTACCCAAATAAGCCAAACCGCTTTACGGATCTTCGCGAAATTTGGCACTGATATTACTAGCATAGTAAAGATGGACATGGACTACTTTTTGTCAGCCCTCGAGGATCTGGAGTACGAGTACCTGATGAAGACCACCAGCATCCCATCTAAACTATAAAAGATACGGTCATGGCTTCATAGAAAAAGTTGTTCACCATGACGGGCCGCTTCTGCTGGCACATGGTCATCGAGGATCTGGAGTACCTGATGAAGACCACCAGCATCCCATCTAAACTATAAGAGATACGGCCATGGCTTCATAGAAAAAGTTGTGCATCATGACGGGCCGCTTCTGCTGGCACATGGTCATCGAGGATCTGGAGTACCTGATGAACATCACCAGCATCCCATCTAAACTATAAGAGATACGATAATGGCTTCAAAGTAATAGTTATTCAGCATGACGGGCCGCTTCTGCTCGCACATTTACCTCTGCTGGATCGGAGTAATGGACTTTTTACTACGGGCAAAGATCCAATTTCTACGGGAAAACAGGTAAGTAGCAGCGGGTGAAACCGCTGGGCGGGCTGCTAGTTTACCATAAAAAGACCAGGGTAGTATTTATTATACACAACTTTTTTAAGCCCGACTGCAGTGAGTTGTACAGATTATAATTTCTCTTTCACCATAGTTTCTCATTTCTCACTATGTTATCAGTGTCAGTGGGGAATTAAAACTGCTAGGTGCCCTAAGCAATAGATGCCTGGTGGGTGGTCCCTCTATCCGTATGTAAAGCAGTAGTCAATTGTAACGCGAGCGAAACAAGCTTGACATTTTACTCGTAAAATACGGAAGAAGCGAAACAGTTAGCCACGTGAACATTAGAAAAAGAACGCGAGCGTGGTGAGCGCGCACGAGCAGCAAGTAGATGTGTTGAAAAACAAAATAACCCGACCGCGGTAATTTCAAAGTAGTATTTAGCTGTAAAAATCCGCCATCTTGAATCTATATTTTTTTAATATAGTCAGTGTCACTCGTGCTGCTGAGACGAATCAAACGAAGGTGTCGTTGTCATTCATATGTTAAAATGTTGGTTAATATCCAAATATCCGTTTGGGCCGTAGCCCGTGAAAAAGAATTTTATTGTCCACATACACACATACATACTCTCGAAAAACATAAGCCTCCTTCTGAGGCAGTCTGGCAAAAAAGAGGGCTCAACATTATGTGCGTTAGGACCGCGGGTGTACAAGTTAGGATTGAGCTGCTTATCTACAGGATGGTAGTACCTGCAGTGTACCTCAGTGTACCTCCAATGAAATCCAGTGTACCTCTTTAGATAAAAAGTTATTCGATGAAATATGCACACCCGCCATTCTAACGTTAGGATGGCGGGTGTACATTTTTATTTCGGTCTGTAGATACTTATTTTGCTTTTATTCTTTTGTACTTTTGTGTACCTGCAGTGTACCTGTACATAAAAATATAAAATAATCCAAATGTTGACAAATACCAGTAAAAAACGTGTAAAAACGATATAGGGGAAACTGGGGGCACTTGAGCCCTAGGGGAAACTTTGTAAACGTTATTTCCAGAAAAGCAGAAGACTTAGAGAGCTACTTTCCTACAGGATGGCGGTACCTGCAGTGTACCTTAGTGTACCTTCAATGAAATCCAGTGTAGGGTCAGGTAGGGATCGGTGACTCGGGCGGGTACATTGGCTCACGCTTATATTTCGAAATAGGACAGCTATATCTATCTGTATTCTTAACATAATGGTCGCTCTTGACAACCAAACACATACAAACCAATCATCCGTCCACTCCAGTGCGGTTTGATTGTGAAAAAAATGTGCGATTGGTTTTGCACCTCTAAAAATGCTTTTAAAGGTACACTACATGTATTTTTGTCAGTTAATATTGAAGGATTTAAGGAAATGTAATTATTATGATCGAAAGTGGTGTTTATACACTAAGTAATAAGCTAGATTTGCTAGCTCTTAGAGTAGTCTAGTAATATTTGTAGGCTAATTATTTCAAAATAGCATCGGCGTCTACACTGGCTCAAAATTCAGTGGTACACAGTGACTCTAACATTTAGTACTGGCTCATCTCTCTTTTTTTAGAAACATTGACAGACAATAGTAAAATATTTCTTACGGCAGTAGTAATGATATGAAAATAATACTTCGACAAATATAATTTATGAAAATGCATAGTTTCAATAAATATTACATTTGCAAAACAGGGTTGCCAAGTCTATATAAACTGTTAGAGTCACTGTGTACCACAGGGGTTGAGTCAGTGTAGACAGGCACTAGTACACAGTGACTCAAATTTTTTTTTCTAGAAAAATATGTCTTCTGACTTAAGTGTCGTGTTATTGCAAAAAATGATAATGCAAAACGAAAGAGTAATAATCAATGCATCCTAGATATGAATTTCAGTTTGATACTTCAATGTTTTCTATAAAATTTTATTGATTGAAGAAATCCGAGTCACTGTTGCCTACCTGACCCTACCTCTTTAGATAAAAAGTTAGAATGGCGGGTGTACATATTTCATCTAATAACTTTTTATTAACTGAGGTACACTAGATTTCATTGCAGGTATACTGAGGTACATTGCAGGTACCACCATCCTATCATGAACACCTGTGGTCCTAACGCAACTTTTTCGTGTATATTAGGACCACGGGTGTTCATGATAAGATTGAGCTACTTTTATAGAGGATGGTAGGTAGTACCTGCAGTGTACTTCAGTGTACCTGCAATGAAATCTAGTGTACCTCAGATAATAAAAAGTTATTTGATAAAAATATTTACACCCGCCATTCTAACTTTTTATTCAAAGAAGTACACTGGATTTTAATATAACTATACAAAGGTACACTGCAGGTACCACCATCCTGTAGTAAAGTAGCTCTCTAAGTCTTCTGCTTTTCTGGAAATAACTTTCACCAAGTCTCCTCTAGTGCTCAAGTGCCCCAAGTTTCCCCTATGCGGTTTTTACACGTTTTGTACTGGTATTTGTCATTATTTTGATTATTTTATAATTTTATGTACAGGTACACTGCAGGTACACCAAATTACTATAAACGAAAAGCGAAATAAGTATCTACAGACCGAAATAAAAATGTACACCCGCCATCCTAACGTAAGAATGGCGGGTGAGCATATTTCATCAAATAACTTTTTATCTAAAGAGGTACACTGGATTTCATTGAAGGTACACTGCAGGTACCACCATCCTGTAGGAAAGTAGCTCTCTAAGTCTTCTGCTTTTCTGGAAATAACGTTTACAAAGTTTCCCCTAGGGCTCAAGTGCCCCCAGTTTCCCCTATATCGTTTTTGCACGTTTTTTACTGGTATTTGTCAACATCTTGATTATTTTATATTTTTATGTACAGGTACACTGCAGGTACACAAAAGTACAAAAGAATAAAAGCAAAATAAGTATCTACAGACCGAAATAAAAATGTACACCCGCCATCCTAACGTTAGAATGGCGGGTGTGCATATTTCATCGAATAACTTTTTATCTAAAGAGGTACACTGGATTTCATTGGAGGTACACTGAGGTACACTGCAGGTACTACCATCCTCAATCCCAGTAGATAAGCAGCTCAATCCTAACTTGTACACCCGCGGTCCTAACGCACATTCAACATTTAATACTAAAGTGAAAAGGCTCGATAGTGTCATGATATAAATGGGGTGCTTTTTCTGGCGCCCCCTAAGACGTGATGCCATAAGCTATTGCTTATTTTAAATTGCTATTTTATTATTTTTATTGCTTATTTTTTATAGTTCCACTTACCTGCGATCTTACCTTGCCGCCGATATCGCCAATTCAATATTTGTGAACAACTTGTTGATGTAGGAAAAACTTAATAAACTTTCTTGTTGTCGTAAGTTAATATTAAAAAACGCATCACCAACAAATCTACCTACCCATTTAAGGAACCAACAGACATATTCAGGGTGTAATGGACAGCTCTCCGAAAACTATTAGGGTGTATTTAGACCATTCAACTGAACAACTACCCGTCAGATTTTTTTTCAGGAGACGTAAAAAAATTTAAGACCTCCCATACAAAATCACGATCAGCTGACTGCTTTTACTCATCTCATCATCATCTTCCTGCCCTTATCCCAATTACTTGGGGTCGGCGCAACATGTTTTGTTTGAACACAAAATCATGTTGCAATAGGATTTGAAGCGGACTGCTTTTATGAGAGGAAAATTGTTTTACCTCGACTGAAATATTTTATTATGGAAAGTTGTTCAGTTACGTGGCACAAAGTAAGTATTGGCTAGCGCAATCCAGAGAGTCGGCTTCGAGCAAACGCGGCTAAACTCACTCAGACATCCACACGCGTCGTTTACGCGCTCTGTGGAACCGTGTCGAACCGGCATTGGTTGAGTGCGAACGGCGCGTTCGGTGCGGGCGGACGGAATGGCGAGTAAATAAAAATATTTTTCTGATGTGTTTGGGTGTAATAACACCACAGAAAATTGTGCATTGTCATTTTTCAGTTTCCCACGCAATAATGAAAAGTAAGTAGAACTCTTTTATTTGATAAATAAATACATACCTACTTCAAAACACTACAAATGGAGGGATTTCTTTTAAAAATCTTATTTTTCGTTCGTAATATGTGCTTTAGCAGGCTTTAGCGTTTTAGGTACGTACCTACGTAGAAGTAGGTAGGTTGCGTTTTAGTTTGATTTGGTAGGTTAAATGGGTTTAGGTAGGTACCTACCCACAGTAGATAGATACCTACCTAGTCAGCATACCTACCTTGTCAGAGGTGTAGCGATGAGTACCAAAATACCGATAGCAAAAGGTCCAGGTTATGTCATCTTCATTTCCGATCATCAGGTAGGTACCTAGTACATACCTATGGTAGTCCAAATGGACTATTACGATCCTGGATATTTTTTCATTATTTCGTCACGGCAGCTGGTGACCTTCGAAACTATAGTAGGTAAGTAGGTACTTATACTTCGAAACTAAGGTAGGTACCTACCAACTTACACCTACAGATACAGCTTCAGATTTATTTCCGGGCGCGTCCCCGCATTTTTCATGTCGTCATGTTCATGTTATGATAGGTACCTACCAACCTACCTACCTACCGTTCCCAGCGCGTATCGCCCGCCAATACATTGGTAGGTAGGTAATCTGTGTGCGACTGACTACTGACGGTACGTTTGACTTTCATGATGGCTTGACTCCCTGTTCAAAAATACCTACCTTTCAAGTGATGGCAAGTTACAGTACGCGCATGAGTTCTTGGCCATCGGGGAATGAGGAGGCGCGCGGGGGCGGCGCGCCCCGCGGATACCCAACTACCCGCATTCGCCCGCAGTCGAGTGATGGGAAAAAAGTGTGTCACAAAGTTGTCGATATTTTGTCGTTATGTTGTGTTTTGTGTAGAAACCATAAATACTTCTTTAATATTATTGACAAACAGTGAAGTTACAGTTCGAACAAACTATGGTTAAAAAGGCCCCTTTAATAAGCAAATGTCTCGAGACATATACATTTTAGTTACTTTGTTTTAAAGAAACCTGCCCTTAGTTTATAAAGACCTATTCAACGATACCCTACCTACTCAATATTGTAGGAAAAACAACCCATTAACTAATAACTATGAGTAGTCTGAACTGAACTGTTCGGCAACAATTCTCGATATCGACATCAACATGAATTAGTCACAGCACTACCGCATTCCTCAACATGGTCATGAACTCATGCGCGTACTGTAGGTTTTTTTTTGGGCCTTTCTTTAGATAGATACACTTGTTTTCCGTGGAAAACACCGACGAACGACGTGAGGAACCCTTTTTCGTGTCGGTCATCGCCGCCGGCTGGTCGTCTACCTACCTACTACCTACTTACCTACCTGCCTACCTCGCTATGCTCACCACCTAGTCTCGTGACCCAAACCCATTGCCTATCTACCGATGTAGGTGGGGACCTACTTATTTCCTATTAGAAATATGACTTTCTACTCAGGTAAGTAAGTACCTACTTCCATAAGGTAAAAAAAAAAACATATCCGCCAGGTAATTTCGGAGTTTATCAATTGCATATACCTAATTCATACTTACAAACAGTGGCGGATTAACCCTTAAGCAAAATAAGCAATTGCTTGGGGCATCACGTCTTGGGGGGCACCAGAAGAAGCACCATTTTTTTTTCGTTAATACGATCCGGGCTTAGGGTATCACGTCACATGTCTCCACTAGAAACTGCACCACATAAAGTTTCTAAAACTAAATTTGAAAAATTGCGCGCTATGAGATGACATTTGGTCAGCGGGTTCATGACCCCGCTCGCGCTTGCTCATTCGCTGCCCGCTGATGCATTCGGCAATGAGAATGCCACCGTTTTGCAGCTAGCCAATCACAAACCAAACCACCCCTGCCCCGCGGCCCCCCCCCGTTTCGGTAATCTGTCAATCAGCGTTGCCAACCGGGTACATTTTACACATTTGACGTACTATTTTAGGCTCCCATGTGTCCTGGCCTCTGTGTAATTTCGTAAACTCGCAGCCAAATTAATAACTCAAACAATGATAGAAGTGAGCGCTGGCTTGCTATTCATTTATCGGAACGTAAAATTGATTTTAAAAAATCTATTCGAGCGTCAGACAGAAAGCTATATTACATCTCATATTACACGTCATATAAAAGCATTCTTTTCCACACCACAGACAGAGATGGATCAGCCACCTAGTCGTTGGTGTAGTGTCACACTACCCATCCCCGTTCGAAAGTATGTTACCAGTGCTTCTGCCTACTCTCGGTCGTCACGTAGGGCTCTGTTGAGCACCCGTAGCCTGGCCTTCCACCAGCGGGGGGGCACTCCAGGGTCCTGTGCCCCGAGAGCAGGCTACGCTTTACGCAGACCAGGCTAATAAGAAGATGCCCTTCAAGGGCTACCAGCGCCCCACGCTCAAGAGTCGCGACACACCCAAGCTACCTCGTGGGTTCTAGACGCCCACGTTCATCGTGGACGCCATCCACGCCGGGTTCGACGGACCCGCCTCTCGTCACCTCTCGCCGCCTACTGCCGCCGCAATAGCGATAACCGCTGCCTGCTTCTCCCTCGCCGTCTCCGCTGTCCCAGCGTGAGCCGTGGGACAAGAAACAGTAGGACCGGCTTGCCCTTTAGCACGCCGTCGCATGGCACACCACCCTGAATGCTCTCAGGGAGAGTGCTGCAGCCGTGCAGGCGGGAGCGCATAACGCACAGCTCTACAGGTCCACAGGGTTCTGATTCCTGGCGCAAGGCGAACAGAAATTCCGCGTTTACTCCGGCTCCGGAACCAGAATATCCTGTTGTTCGCCTACGCAACGCGCCTCCGAAAGAGCGGCCAATCAAGGGCGCGATTAGAGACCTCCCCGTGGACACAGACCCTGAGGACATCCAGAAGGAGCTGACCACTACCCTGGGCTACGAGGCGGACTACGACACTACGTGCGCCCCAGCAAGTGTGCCAACTGTGGCAGCTCGCACCTGGTCAACAGTCTCGATTGCCCCGTACGCTCTTACGAAGCCCGACGAACTGAAGAGGATGGAAGCGGCACCGCAGGGAGAAGCTAACATGGCTGGATCCCTTATGGCGGCTGCCAACAGCCCCTCCGGAACTACGACGACGAAGAAGCGGAAGCCTAGAAGGCGGAGGAGGCGAAGATCGCCCTCACCCACCAGGAAGTGGAAGCACCGGGCCAGCCACGTCAAGAACCACCCACGGGTTCGTTGGTACCCCACAGGGTACATCTCAGGGGGTGAAGACGAAACACAAACCGGCCTCAAGACAAGAGAGCTCACGAGCAGCCGTCCTAGCAGAGAACAGAAAGGTCCTGATCAGTGCAATCTGGACCCCTCACTGAGGTCCAGGTCGCGCGTCCGCATACGGCGAGGTCATGGCCGCCAGGATCAACTGGAGGCTCTGGGACCCAGATAGGCTGCTCAGGGTGGTGCTGTACAGATGATAAAAAAATCAAAGCTGTTCCTACGGATAGGGGGGCCCACAGGCATGGATTGCTTGGGGCACCAAGTGGTCTTAATCCGCCCCTGCTTACAAACGATAGGTAACTTCATAAAAAACAGAAAGTAAAAGTAGCAACCCTAAAGAGTAGGCATAAGTGATCGAAAAAAGGGGCGAGCTGGCCTTCTGTAAATTCTCTATTTTGAGTACGTGGTCTGAGTGCACCTAACTATTCGGAGAACAATCCCTTAAACTCTATATTGGTTTTTTATACAAGGTGACCGGCGTATTGATGTAGGCATTTTATGGATGATTGGTTGGGTTATTCAGAATCATTTGAACTAAATTTAGTATAGTATAAGTCGTTTAGATTTTAGATATGGCGAATTTAAGATTTTTCATAAGTTTTCAACTTAAAACAGCCCGAGAAAATATGTTTTGCGGCCATTGCGGGAAGAAACGACCGCCATTAATAGTTTGTTTCTTCATCCGCGGCAGTTATAGGTACATACTCGCACTTCGTAGGTACTTGAAGATAATAAAACTATAAAAAAACCTAATAAAAACATTACTAACATGGACATGGAAAGGTAAAAACTTACCACAATTCAGGAGAATACGGCGGCGACGTGGTGACCAGCGAGGGCGGAGGCAGCAGCGCGTCGTTTGACAGCTGTCAACAAATATTACAATTAAGCCCCAAACTCCACAGAGAGGACATAGGACGTAGGGCATGACGCTTGACGTTTGACATCGCGACGTTTCCATACAAAATGTACGAAAAAGTTTGGAAAAAGTATTGTATTGACAAAGGCACACACAAGCGTCGCCAAAGCGTCGCATCTATAACAGCTAGCGTCAAAAACTAAGAAGAATATTTGACGATCACTTGTCTGTCAACTGTCATTCTTACGTCCTATGCCCTTCGTCTTTTTGGTGGAGTTTGCGCCAAAGTTAACTGTGACTGTGGTGTCGGATTAGAATAGCATCACCCCATATTTATCCCATGGGTGTAGTAAGAAGCGACTAGGAGTTTTGAAAGTTACGTGTACCTTGCCGTGTGGTGCCGGCAGAGTAGAATAGCACCATCCCCTCTATTCCCGTGGGGGTCGCCTGACCGAGGGATAAACCCGACCCAAATAGCCAGGGCCAACCGTATGGTGGCGGTTAATCCACCACAAAAGCATTCCCAAGGAGGGTTGACGTCTGGTAGGCGGCCGGTCGTAAAATTCAGCCAAATCCTTTTGCAACACGATTTTGTGTTCAACGAAACGTGTTGCGCCGACCCCAAGTAATTGGGATAAGGGCAGGAAGATGAGTTTTGAGTTTGAATTTTGTAAACTCTCTATTTTGTGCTCTTACCGTGGTCAAGACAGTGACTTCACACCCCGGCTGGTATTTCTCAATGTCCCTACACTTTTATAGCTTTTATTTATATCTGCCTACCCCGCAAGGGACATAGGCGTGATGTAACCAAACGTGACTGTACCCAAAATATTTACACACTAGAGCGTGAACGGTTGCAAAAAACGGCCATTTCCACCACGTCTGACAAAAGTTTGAGAGTCATACCACAAATGAGGGAAACGGCGCGCGGGGGACCTTTACAAATGGCTCACTCAGTACCTACTAGCAACGATTTCGACGGTTACTGACTTTAACTGGAAATAACCGGAATCTCAGGGGAAGTCAAGGTAACTAAGAAGGTGGTTGACACGAACGCCACATTTCTTGGATTTGAAATTGGCTCAGAATCATATGACGTTCTATATCAGATTTTTCTGTTTTAATCTACACTAATATAATAAAGAGGAAAACTTTGTTTGTTTTTTTGTTTGTTTGTTTGTTTTTTTGTATGTATGTAATCGATAAACTCCGAAACTGGGCCGATTTCGAAAATTCTTTCACCATTAGAAAGCTACAACATTCCTGAGTAACATAGGCTACTTTTTACCACGGGAAAATTCCTCATTTCCACGGGAAAACGGTTAGCAGCAGGAAAAGCGGGAAATACAGCGGATATTACCCAAATAAGTCAAACCGCTTTACCGATCTTCGCGAAATTTGGCACTGATATTACTAGCATAGTAAAGATGGACATGAACTACTTTTTGTCAGCCCTCGAGGATCTGGAGTACGAGTACCTGATGAAGACCACCAGCATCCCATCTAAACTATAAAAGATACGGTCATGGCTTCATAGAAAAAGTTGTTCACCATGACGGGCCGCTTCTGCTGGCACATGGTTATCGAGGAACTGGAGTACCTGATGAAGACCACCAGCATCCCATCTAAACTATAAGAGATACGGTAATGGTTTTAAGTGAAGTTATTCAGCATGACGGGCCGCGCTTCTGCTTGCACATATGGTCACGAGGGTCTGGAGTACCTGATGTAGACCACCAGCATCCCATATAAACAATAAGAGATACGGTAATGGCTTCAAAGTAAAAGTTATTCAGCATGACGGGCCGCTTCTGCTCGCACATTTACCTCTGCTGGATCGGAGTAATGGACTTTTTACTACGGGAAAAGATCCAATTTCTACGGGAAAACAGGTAAGTAGCAGCGAGTGAAACCGCTGGGCGGGCTGCTAGTATTTTTATACTTCTAGATTTTAGACACTAGCAACCCTTGCTTTGTAACAAGTGCCAATCGCGAAAATCGGAAATAGGGCCGAGTGAACTTTCTGTAAACTCTCTATTTTGTGGTCATACAGAGGACTGTGTATCACCATAGTGACAGGTTGTCAGCCTGTCACTGTGTTGGTACTCATCTCTTACCGTGGTGAGGACAGTGGCTTCACACCCCGGCTGGTATTTCTCTTAATGCTTCCTGTCAGTTTGACAACCTGTCAAATATGTCATCTCTTACCGTGGTGAGGACAGTGGCTTCACACCCCGGCTGGTATTTCTCTTAATGCTTCCTGTCAGTTTGACAACCTGTCAAATATGTCATCTCTTACCGTGGTGAGGACAGTGGCTTCACACCCCGGCTGGTATTTCTCTTTATGCTTCCTGTCAGTTTGACAACCTGTCAAATATGTCATCTCTTACCGTGGTCAGGACAGTGGCTTCACACCCCGGCTGGTATTTCTCTAAGTCCCCTCGGGGACGACGCATCACTTTCTCACGGTCTTGTTTATGCTGTCAGTTTGACAACCTGTCAAATATGTCATCTCTTACCGTGGTGAGGACAGTGGCTTCACACCCCGGCTGGTATTTCTCCAAGTCACCTCGGGGACGACGCATCACTTTCTCACGGTCTTGTTTATGCTGTCAGTTTGACAACCTGTCAAATATGTCATCTCTTACCGTGGTGAGGACAGTGGCTTCACACCCCGGCTGATATTTCTCTTTATGCTTCCTGTCAGTTTGACAACCTGTCAAATATGTCATCTCTTACCGTGGTGAGGACAGTGGCTTCACACCCCGGCTGATATTTCTCTTTATGCTTCCTGTCAGTTTGACAACCTGTCAAATATGTCATCTCTTACCGTGGTGAGGACAGTGGCTTCACACCCGGCTGATATTTCTCTTTATGCTTCCTGTCAGTTTGACAACCTGTCAAATATGTCATCTCTTACCGTTGTGAGGACAGTGGCTTCACACCCCGTCTGATATTTCTCTTTATGCTTCCTGTCAGTTTGACAACCTGTCAAATATGTCATCTCTTACCGTGGTGAGGACAGTGGCTTCACACCCCGGCTGATATTTCTCTTTATGCTTCCTGTCAGTTTGACAACCTGTCAAATATGTCATCTCTTACCGTGGTGAGGACAGTGGCTTCACACCCCGGCTGATATTTCTCTTTATGCTTCCTGTCAGTTTGACAACCTGTCAAATATGTCATCTCTTACCGTGGTGAGGACAGTGGCTTCACACCCCGGCTGATATTTCTCTTTATGCTTCCTGTCAGTTTGACAACCTGTCAAATATGTCATCTCTTACCGTGGTGAGGACAGTGGCTTCACACCGCGGCTGATATTTCTCTTTATGCTTCCTGTCAGTTTGACAACCTGTCAAATATGTCATCTCTTACCGTGGTGAGGACAGTGGCTTCACACCCCGGCTGATATTTCTCTTTATGCTTCCTGTCAGTTTGACAACCTGTCAAATATGTCATCTCTTACCGTGGTGAGGACAGTGGCTTCACACCCCGGCTGGTATTTCCCTTGTTTATGCTGTCAGTTTGACAACCTGTCAAATATGTCATCTCTTACCGTGGTGAGGACAGTGGCTTCACACCCCGGCTGGTATTTCTCTTTATGCTTCCTGTCAGTTTGACAACCTGTCAAATATGTCATCTCTTACCGTGGTCAGGACAGTGGCTTCACACCCCGGCTGATATTTCTCTTTATGCTTCCTGTCAGTTTGACAACCTGTCAAATATGTCATCTCTTACCGTGGTGAGGACAGTGGCTTCACACCCCGGCTGATATTTCTCTTTATGCTTCCTGTCACTTTGACAACCTGTCAAATATGTCATCTCTTACCGTGGTGAGGACAGTGGCTTCACACCCCGGCTGATATTTCTCTTTATGCTTCCTGTCACTTTGACAACCTGTCAAATATGTCATCTCTTACCGTGGTGAGGACAGTGGCTTCACACCCCGGCTGGTATTTCTCTAAGTCACCTCGGGGACGACGCATCACTTTCTCACGGTCTTGTTTATGCTGTCAGTTTGACAACCTGTCAAATATGTCATCTCTTACCGTGGTGAGGACAGTGGCTTCACACCCCGGCTGGTATTTCTCTAAGTCACCTCGGGGACGACGCATCACTTTCTCACGGTCTTGTTTATGCTGTCAGTTTGACAACCTGTCAAATATGTCATCTCTTACCGTGGTGAGGACAGTGGCTTCACACCCCGGCTGGTATTTCTCTAAGTCACCTCGGGGACGACGCATCACTTTCTCACGGTCTTTTTTATGCTGTCAGTTTGACAACCTGTCAAATATGTCATCTCTTACCGTGGTGAGGACAGTGGCTTCACACCCCGGCTGGTATTTCTCTAAGTCACCTCGGGGACGACGCATCACTTTCTTACGGTCTTGCTTATGCTGTCAGTTTGACAACCTGTCAAATATGTCATCTCTTACCGTGGTCAGGACAGTGGCTTCACACCCCGGCTGGTATTTCTCTAAGTCCCCGCGCGGACGACGCATGACTTTCTCACGGTCTTGCTTATGCTTTCTGTCTGCACCTTTCAGTTTGAATACCTGTACGATAATAAAAATAAAATACAAGCAGATGTATTAAAAAACAAAAACCAGACTGCGGTAATTTCAAAGTTGCTTTTACGAAAAAAAAAAACACTATTTTGATTTTAAGATTTTTTAATATAGCCAGTGTCACTTGCGCTGCTGAGACGAATCTAACGACACCTCATATGTCAAAATCCAACTATCCGTTGGGCTGTAGCCCGTAAAAAGAATTTTCTTGTCCACATACATACATACAAACATGCATACATACTCACGAAAAACATAACCCTTCTGAGGCAGTCGGGTAATAAAATAAAGGCAGGTATTCTGCGGAAACAAACTATCGGAACATTGTATCAGATACTAAAATTCCCCAATAAATGTTCCCAATGAAGATGCTGTTTACAATGTTTGGGAACTTGTATCAGAAACATCGTATCTGATACAAAGTTTCTGATACAAAGTTTCGGGGATTTTGAATACCCACCTTGAAAGTATTGAGAGAAAATGGTACAGCTTCATTAGGGTTTAAACTTGTTGAGATTTTAACTTAAATTTTGTTAAGATTGAAACTTGATTTTTGTTATAAAACTTGACTTTTGTTATATGAAATAGATTGACTTTTGTTATTTGTCAAGATTAACTTGAACTTTGTTAAGATTAACCTTTTGTCAGCCGCAGCGTTTCCCAGATTGCTTCCTTCGGGGCCGAGAGAAAAGACGTCAAGAGCGCGCGAGCGACTTGATTTCGAATATTAATGAAAATTATGGGTTTTTGTTTCATTTTCACTAAAGTAACGATTTTATTACATTGTCTGATAACTAATAAACAATTTCTATTATATTCCAAAGGAAAAACATTTGTATATTTTTTATCAGCACTTGAACACAAACATTGACTTCATTTTGCACCCACTGTAATATTTGTTGGTTTTTATAACATAATTATGACTTTATTTGTAGTTTCTTTTATTTTCCTTCACACAAGAATAACTAGACAACCTCTCAATAAGAAATATATGGTGTGTTTAGTATAATTCATATCTAAAACTGTTTTCGAAAATGCAACTAAGATTCAACTTCAAGCAGGTCAGATTTGAAATGAGTGTCTGAATGAATGTCTGAAGAGTCATTGGGTGAGTGAGTGTTGTTTATGGTTCATTCATTCATTAGGTCTTCAAATAAAACAAATTTAGACCTTATTTCTATAGTGAAACAGTTCAAATTTCAATAAATAGTAATCAAGATCGAAGTGGCACGGATCCTGGCTTAGACAGTCCATGCCCAAAATCGGATCCTGGCTCCGGCTGACAAAAGGTTAAAGCTTGACCCTTGTTAATCCCTCATCTACCGTGGTACAGCACATGTACCTACCAGTGATTTTGATCCTTACTACCCTCAACTTAAAGTTCACAGCCTATACCATAGCTGGTATACAAGGGGGCATTACATTTGACTTTTGTTCAGATTAAGCTTGGCCGGTATTGAACTTTGTTAAAGAAATAAATTTTAATTATGTTAATATTTAAACTTGACTTTAGTTAAGATTTTCAACTTGAATTTTGTTCAAACATAAGTTTTGTTACGATTTAAGCTTGTCCTTAAGATTAAAACAAGAACTTTGTAAGGATTTAAACTTGAAAAACATTTACTTGTAGTAAAGATTTGCCTTTACAAATTAAACTTACTTTAATCTGGCAAGCCGCGGCATGTAGGCGGTTGTTTTCATCGCTAGCCAAGTATGTCTCCACCTGAATGAAAATTAAAGAAGCTAGTCGAATAACAAATATTAAATAATATAAGGTGCTATTAAATTCACAGCAATTTCAGGGTATGTTCTACTCGTGAAACTGAACAACTTTTCTTAGTAACATTTATCCGATATATGATAAAAAAAATGAGCCTCCCATACAAACTGACACATGTTTTGGACATTTTTGTATGGGAAGTCCAATTATTTTTTCATATATCGGAAAAATATTACTAAGAAAGTTGTCCAGTCCTTATAGTATAATAGCACCTACATTTAAGGCCGTGTATTTATTAAGGAATTTATGTTTCGCAACATTGTTTTAGAACTAGACATGTGTTTATCGTTGCCGCGAATCACTAGTGAAGTTCCTCCGAAACAATGTTGCGAAACACCTGTGTACGCATCATTTAAAGTATGTTTTTACTTATCTTTCAAATATTAATAATAACCTGAATACGGAAGGGCACTCCCTTTTCTCCGCCGTGCTTTTTGGCCGTGAATTCAGTGGAGATACAGTTCACCTGCAAATAAAAAGGAAGGTTTCAGAAATGATCTTCATAAAAACAATTTTTCTGTCCCGCCCGAGCCGCGTTTAGAGTAGGAACACAAATTGTTATAAAAAAGAAAATTTTTTGTATTACTTCTCTTTTTTAAGATTGAATTAGTATGTGACTTTCATAAAGAGAATCTTGTAAATTCCTACTAAGAAATAAACGCTTTGACTCTCACAAAATTCATAGTAACTTATGATGTGTTCTGTTAAATTCAGACAAATAGTTTGAGAAATATTAGTCGCAAAACCCACATTATCTTGAGGTCTG
Source organism: Phthorimaea operculella (assembly GCA_024500475.1). Classification (NCBI taxonomy): domain Eukaryota; kingdom Metazoa; phylum Arthropoda; class Insecta; order Lepidoptera; family Gelechiidae; genus Phthorimaea; species Phthorimaea operculella. Next base: position 1,223,810 of record JANFCV010000129.1, on the reverse strand, counting down.
ACGTCAGCTGAACCACGCTGAACACAGACCTGCGGCTATGCTACTACAGGAAGTAACAAAAAAGCTATTACAAGCTACTCATGAAACTGAACAATTTTCCCCATGGAACATGGGTCGAAATATGAAAAAATTATTTGCACCTCCCATACAAAATCGCCGATCAGCCAACTGTTTTATTATGGGAGGTCCATAATTAAAACAACTTCAACGGATTTTAGTTGTATTTTATTTAGGATTGTAATTAACCCGACGTTTCGGACACTTTCCAGTGTCCGTGGTCAACCATCATCCGAGCCAGTTAGCTGCCGTTGGAACCTCTTTGTTTCAGAGAGCACGCGGCATCTGTGACCCTCAACACCTAGATGATGAGCTAAAACATGTGAGACGAGTACTCCATGAAAATGACCTGAAACCACCTCGTCAACGTCACAGAAACCGTGCCAAACCATCCACAGTCGAGCGACAACTAGCATACTTACCATACCTAAAGGGAGTAACTGACAAGATTCAATCAAAACCATTTTCAAGCCGCCAAGGAAGATCAGCCAGTACATCAGATCAGTCAAATGCAACATTCCTCTCCAAGATCCTGGTGTTTATAAACTTGACTGTGACTGTGGACTCTCATACATAGGGGAAACCAAGAGGAATGTATCTACACGTCTCAAGGAACATATTGCCGATGTGAGAAACCGTCGTGACAGACAGTCTGCAGTGTGTGAACATGTAATGGATAATCCCACCCATTATATCAGGTTCGACAAGGCTGCATGCAATCCTAGCGAGAGAGAAGAGATTTGTCCCAAGGAAGGTACGGGAAGCCATAGAAATTCAAAAACATCCGAAGACGCGTGTGTGAGTTAAAGATAGCCGTGTCAGCATCATCGGTGGATGATGCTGCTGATATTCAAATTAAGTAGTATGATTCAGAAATTATAAGATTAGCTTAGTAAGATGATCAAAGTACAATCTTACTAAGTAAATCATTTCAGTAGTGGGAGGTGTCGATTTAGCGTTAATTTGGAGAATGTTTAGTATTTAAGGTAATGTAAACCTAGAATAGGAAGTTCTTATCTGCCGGACGATCTCCGAGTGCAAATAAATAGAAGAAACCATAAGTCTGCCTCTTATTCCACATCTTTAAGTCGTTCGTGCCCTCCGAAGCACGGAAATTACCTTGATGTAGACGCCGACATCTTTAGTGGGGTCCCAGAAGACGTGCAGTGCGTTGAGACAGGAGGGCTGCTCCACGCGAATCACGCCGTAAGACAAGTATGTCCCACACTGCGCTCTCCAACCTTCAGCTGAATTACCTTGATGTAGACGCCGACATCTTTAGTGGGGTCCCAGAAAACGTGTACTATCCATATCGAGTTGATGTGTATTGCAATTTTAGACGAGAGGCTGACAACCTGTCACTATGGTGATACACAGTCCTCTGAAAGACTCTCAAACTCCTGCCAAATGTGGTGCGAATGGCCGTTTCTATACAGTTTGGCGTATTATGTAGGGTTTTCGACTGAAAACTATCGAGTCGTACAATGACCTGATGAACCCTAGTAGTGTTAGGGTTTTACTATCATCAATAGACATCGTTATCTTTGGAGCACGAATGACGTTGTCATGTCCTAGAGATGAGATGCGGACTTTTTTCGAAACACAAGTTATCGATGTTTTCATGCTACAAACATATAAAAATCCTTGAAATAATATTATATAATTGGAATTGGCTTACTTTTTCTGGGGAACATAGGTCGGAATAGGAAAAACATTGAAACTTGCCAATTAAATGACTTAGGTATCTACTTATTATATACAAGCGTAGTGCGTAGTTAGAAGCATAGGTAGGTTTTTAATGATTAAATACAATCTTATAAAAAAAGGCATTAAATAAGTTACCATATTACCTATAAAGGGTGTCATGGAAAGAATGGACATTGACAGCAACTAGGTACTTGAATATAGTCTGTCGATATCTAAGGTGTCGATAAAGTACGCCACCTCTACGAATTTTTTGTTCGTGCTCCATTGATAACGATGTCTAATCATCAACAACTATAAGTAGCAGGCCTCTGACATGGTTGTGTAACAACCGCCGTATGGAAAGCATCTAGGGCCGACGGCTTAACGTGCCCTCCGAAGCACGGAACTTACCTTGATGTAGACGCCGACATCTTTAGTGGGGTCCCAGAAGACGTGCAGTGCGTTGAGACAGGAGGGCTGCTCCACGCGAATCACGCCGTAAGACAAGTATGTCCCACACTGCGCTCTCCAACCTTCAGCTGAATTACCTTGATGTAGACGCCGACATCTTTAGTGGGGTCCCAGAAGACGTGCAGTGCGTTGAGACAGGAGGGCTGCTCCACGCGAATCACGCCGTAAGACAAGTATGTCCCACACTGCGCTCTCCAACCTTCAGCTGAATTACCTCGATGTAGACGCCGACATCTTTAGTGGGGTCCCAGAAAACGTGTACTATCCATATCGAGTTGATGTATATTGCAATTTTAGACGAGAGGCTGACAACTTGTCACTATGGTGATACACAGTCCTCTGAAGGACTCTCAAATTCTTGCCAAATCTGGTGTGAATGAATGGCCGTTTCTATACAGTTTGGCCTATTATGTAGGGTTTTCGACTGAAAACTATCGAGTCATACAATGACCTGATGAACCATCAACAACTATAAATATACCTCTGACATGGTTGTGTAACGACCGCCGTATGGAAAGCAACTAGGGCCGACGGCTTAACGTGCCCTCCGATGCACTTATGTATTATATTTTATATATATTAGTATATGTATTATGTAATTTGTATTTTATGTAAGTATATTTAATGTAAAATATGTTTTGTGCACTATCCCGCTTTCTATCTTCGCATAATCCTACCCAAAGGTTGCCTGGAAGAAATTGCTACTCTAGCAATAAGGCCGCCTGTGTTGTACTTTGTCTTTTCATTTATGTTACATTGTATTTTTATTTTGTTTCTTGTACAATAAATCATATTTAAATTTGAAGCACGAAAATTACCTTGATGTAGACGCCGACATCTTTAGTGGGGTCCCAGAAGACGTGCAGTGCGTTGAGACAGGAGGGCTGCTCCACGCGAATCACGCCGTAAGAAAGGGGCACGTCCACCTGTGGACAATAGTACAAATTGCAATTAAAGGACTAGGTATAACAGAGTAGTGAAGTGTAGTAAAAATTTTCATGTTTCTGTTTAGTATTATAATGCCAGAAACGTGCTTTAAGTGTGGTAAAAACAGTCACTGTTTGGATGTTGTGAATGTTTGTAAGTAGCTTTGGTGAAACTGTGGTCAAAGGCTGTTACTGTGAGTTTTTGTTTTGTACTAACTAATATAAAATACGATTCTTATTTTTCTGATTATTATCAGATATAGACTTTATAACCCGTTTCACAAAAGAAGGGGACCCGAAATGGCAACATTATTGTTGACATCTTGCTCAAATGTCATGGAATATGAAAAAGACGCAAACAATAATGTTGCCATTTCGGGTCCCCTTCTTTTGTGAACCGGGTTATAATAAAAATACACTTTTGAATCTTTTGAGGAGGTCAAAACGGTCACTCATGTAATGCATGTCAGTGTAAGCAGCAGTGTTATAAATGCGGTAAATAGGGACACCCCAAGTTTCTTTAAAAATAAAAGTGTGTGTACATAAGAATTGCCTCAGAACGTGGCTGCTTGAGGAGCAATTCTATGACGTAAACGAGCTCCTAGACAAACCAGTGCGTCCAGCGGACACTATTAATATAATTAACTAGGTCCATTAGGTTGGCTACCTTTTGTAATTGTTTTATATTGTAACTAGCGGCCTGCCCAGCGGTTTCACCCTCTGCTACTTTCCTGTTTTTCCGTAGAAATTGGATCTTTTCCCGTAAGTTCCAGCAGAAGTAACCATCATGACCATGTGCCAGCAAAAGCGGCCCGTCATACTGAATAACTTTTACTTTGAAGGTATTACCGTATCTCTGACAGTTTATACGGGTTGCTGGTGGTCTATATTAGGTACTCCAGATCCTGGATGACCATATGCCAGCAGAAGCGGCCCAACATGCTGAGTAAATTCTACTTTGAAGGTATTGCCGTATCTCGTATAGTTTAGATGGGATGCTGGTGGTCTACATCAGGTACCTCAGATCCTCGATGACCATATGCCAGCAGATGCGGCCCGTCATGGTGAACAACTTTTTCTATGAAGACATGACCGTATCTCTTATAGTTTTGATGGGATGCTGGTGGTCTTCATCAGGTACTCCAGATCCTCGAGGGCTGACAAAAAGTGGTCCATGTCCGTTTTTAATATGCTAGTAATATCAGTGCCAAAATTCGCGAAGATCGGTAAAGCGGTTTGGCAAATTTGGGTAATGTCCGCTTTGTTTCCCGCTTTTTCTGCTGTTAACCGTTTTCCCGTGATAAAAAGTAGCCTTTGTTACTCATGAATGTTGTAGCTTTCTAATGGTGAAAGAATTTTGGAAATCGGCCCAGTAGTTTCGGAGTTTATCGATTACATACAAACAAACAAACAAACAAAGAAACAAACAAAAAAAAAACAAAAATTAACAAAGGTTTCCTCTTTATTATATATAGCAGCCCACCCAGCGGTTTCAACCGCTGCTACTTACCTGTTTTCCCGTAGAAATTGGATCTTTGCCCGTAGTAAAAAGTCCATTACTCCGATCCAGCAGAGGTAAATGTGCGAGCAGAAGCGGCCCGTCATGCTGAATAACTTTTACTTTGAAGCCATTATCGTATCTCTTATAGTTTATATGGGATGCTGGTGGTCTACTTTGGGTACTCCAGATCCTCGATGACCATGTGCCAGCAGAAGCGGCCTGCCATGCTGAGTAACTTTTACTTAAAAACCATTACCGTATCTCTTATAGTTTAGATGGGATGCAGGTGATGTTCATCAGGTACTCCAGATCCTCGATGACCATGTGCCAGCAGAAGCGGCCCGTCATGTTGAACAACTTTTTCTATGAAGCCATGACCGTATCTTTTATAGTTTAGATGGGATGCTGGTGGTCTTCATCAGGTACTCGTACTCCAGATCCTCGAGGGCTGACAAAAAGTAGTCCATGTCCATCTTTACTATGCTAGTAATATCAGTGCCAAATTTCGCGAAGATCGGTAAAGCGGTTTGGCTTATTTGGGTAAAATCCGCTTTATTTCCCGCTTTTCCTGTTGCTAACCGTTTTCCCGTGGAAATGAAGAATTTTGCCGTGGTAAAAAGTAGCCTATGTTACTCAAAAATGTTGTAGCTTTCTAATGGTGAAAGAATTTTCGAAATCGGTCCAGTAGTTTCGGAGTTTATCGATTACATACATACAAAAAAACAAAAAAACAAACAAAGTTTTCCTCTTTATTATATTAGTGTAGATTTGAAATTATTTTTAAATGATTATTATTATTGTTATAAAATTTTTATACAATTTATAATTTGACATGTAACAATGGTTATCAATAAAGAATCTGTATCTGTATCTGTATCTGTATCTTTATGCCACTAGAACTAGCATCATTTGTATCTCTTGAGGAGTGTTGCAAGAATAGTAGAAATGGTTACTGCGAGGAGTACATGTGTCTGTGTAAGTAGCAGTGTTATAAATGCGGTAAATATGATCAAACCAAGCTGTGTTGTATTATAATGCTAGAACTGTGTTACAAATGCGGTAAAAACGACCACTGTGTATAATGTTTCTTTGTAAGTTGCAGTATTATAAATGCCGTATAAAAGGTCACTTAGTGCTATGTACTTTCTGTGTTGTATTATATCACTAGGACCAGTATATACCTATATTATAAAACACCTGTATTATGTTATTATTACCTCAACAATCCTCTCAGTGGGTCGTTCAGCGTGCCACTGAGCGATCTGTTCGCGTTCCATGTATTGCAGGCGTGAGTCGAAGCAGACAACATAATATCACAAGAACAAGTACAGCTTCTTACAAAGCCCGATGCTTGTTATTGACCTCGACAATCCTCATGCGGTCATCATCATCAAATATGGTCATACCAAGTTTCTGTGTTGTATTATATAGAAGAAGAAGAAGAAGAAGAAGAATGCAAGAACTGTGTTAAAAATGTGTAAAAACGATCCCTGTGTGTAATGTGTCGGTCATTCTTAGTTCCTGTGTTGTATTATATCACAAGGATCAGTACAGTTTCTTACAAAGCCCGATGCTTGTTATTTACCTCTACAATCCTCTCAGTGGGTCGTTCAGCGTGCCACTGACCTATCTGCTCACGCTCCATGTATTGCAGGCGTGAGTGGAAGCAGACAACATAATATCACAAGAACAAGTACAGTTTCTTACAAAGCCCGATGCTTGTTATTTACCTCGACAATCCTCATGCGGTCATCATCATCAAATATGGTCATACCAAGTTTCTGTGTTGTATTATATAGAAGAAGAAGAAGAAGAAGAAGAATGCAAGAACTGTGTTAAAAATGTGTAAAAACGATCCCTGTGTGTAATGTGTCGGTCATTCTTAGTTCCTGTGTTGTATTATATCACAAGGATCAGTACAGTTTCTTACAAAGCCCGATGCTTGTTATTTACCTCTACAATCCTCTCAGTGGGTCGTTCAGCGTGCCACTGACCTATCTGCTCACGCTCCATGTATTGCAGGCGTGAGTGGAAGCAGACAACATAATATCACAAGAACAAGTACAGTTTCTTACAAAGCCCGATGCTTGTTATTTACCTCGACAATCCTCATGCGGTCATCATCATCAAATATGGTCATACCAAGTTTCTGTGTTGTATTATACAGGGTGTAACGGAAACCCCCTAACAAGCCGAAAGTGGCAAAACATACTGCTGATAAGAAACCTTTGTGTGGAGTATCACACCGCAAAACGCAAATTTTTGAAACCCTAAAAATAACATTTGTAACCTAGTATTCTTAGGTAGTACAAATTTGATCGTTCCCATCACTAACGAAATCAATGCCCTCACGATGTCCTCAAAGCCCTCAAATAAAGTGTTTAGACTAGGTTTCGTCATTTTATGCGAGCCTGGTAGGTTTCAACGCAAAACTGTCAATACCTCAAAGTGTTTGGTTGGACAGATTGGATGAGATTTCTTCATTTATGCGAGCCTGGTAGATCACAACACAAACTGTCCACCTCCAATGCCGCGCATTCAAACGCGCGCACATTTTTGGCGCTCTAAAGGGCGCCACACACCGGGCCCCTATGCGTGACGTGCACGTCATCACACGCCACGCATAGCGTGGTGTGCGGTGGTGTTTCATACAATCCCTACAATCCTATACGATACAACGTCATCTCTACGCACATGGTGACGTGCACATCACGCATACGGGCCCGGTGTGTGGCACCCTTTATGCTAAGATGCAAGTTTGTTCCTTGCAGCTTATAGCACTCGCACGTGGTTAACAACTTTGAATAACTCGCTTGGTCGAAGTCAATGGCAAGAGAGATGTTATGCGACTGTTCTGGATGAACAAACGCACTACCTTTAGGGTAAAATTTTGTTCATCATCGAAGACGACATATGACTCTTGTAAGCCGATGCAACAACAGTCGTAGGTAGGTATGACAATGGAACTACTGCAAATGATTGAAAGCAAAGACTACGACTTATTGTCGCATCAAACGGCCCTGTTTTTCGCATGTTGTCGGCCGTGTGTGGCTGTAATCTACCGCGATGACGAACTTGCACCTTTAACTACACGAGAAAGTAAATAAAAAAGCTATGAACCTTAATATTTATTCAAGAATTCAAAAAGTTGCCTCCTTATTGCTGTATGATATCTTTCGACCTAACTTCAGTACACTGTACACGGATTTTCAAGAAATGCACAGTCTGAACAGCTTTAGCATGCTTCCTTGTCTTCTTTTCCAAGTCCAAGTTCCAGTTCCAAGTCTTCTTTTCCTTCTTGTGTGAAACAAACAACGGGACAAAGCAGCTTCTTGTTGTTGTCAAATCAATGGCGAAAAATGCACACGTGTCCACAAAAAGCAAAAGAACTTTGTTCTGGTATTAATTCGTTTTTTAATTGAAATTTTAGTAGACGAAATAAGAAATTGCATTTTATTTTATGTTTTGTAATAATTAATTTCCATAAACTTCATAATTAAAACGTCAAACGTAACAATGACAATTATCAATGAGTAAATTTTTATTTTTATCCATATCTATCATCTCTTTGCTGAAATTTGCATGCATTCATCCTTTTTGCTAAAATGACACTGTTGATCTTTCGAAGAATATCTTGAAGAATATGGAATCCTAGTTTGCCGTGTGATGCCGGCTTAGAATAGCATCACCCCAATTCTACCCGTGGGTGTCGTAAAAAGCGACTAAGGGATACTCATCCAGGGAATGGGCAGCAGCGTTCCCTGTCAATGCAGCATCATGCACTGCGCTCGCCAATCCGCCTGCCAAGCGTGGTGAGTATGGCAATACCCCCCGATAGGGGGAGGCCCATGTCCAGCAGTGGACTGTTGTGGCTGTTATGGTTATGGTTATGGAATCCTAGTACATTTTCATAATTTACTGTACTGCCGACTCGCTTCTTCAGAAAAAATGTCTCGGGAAAATGTGAAGAGAAGGCGAATATTAGGAATAAATAATAGGAAAGCAGAAATGCAATCAACATTTCCCACAGACATTTCCTCAAAAAGATCTTGGATCTTGCTTGGATCTTTTTGGTTTGACTACCAATCTTCGTAGGTGATGTGAATGTGATTGATGACAGACATGGCACGATTGCACGACGTTTGACAACGTTTGTCATGTTGTGTAAAGAAAGTCATACAAAGTCTGTTGTTGAATCGATTGATGTGTGCTTCGAGCAACTCATCTTCCGTCCCGTTCCGGATGTGTGCTATTTTACTTTAGATTTTTACTAGGAATCAACTAGGAATACATGGTAAAAAAGAGCTCGTGAAATGGTAAAATGTACATACTACTAAAAATTTCTTTGTTGACGTCAGTTAAATTGCCATTTCTTCGTGAGAAAACACTAGGAAAACATAAACAAAGAGTGGAAAGACAATATGCATTGCTGCTTTTTAGTGTTGCGTATGTTGCCAATGCTTTTGATAAACTTCAATGTAAAGCATCTCCGGGGCAGCATATCTGTTAGGAGGTGGTATGACTCTTTGCAGGTGAGGGTTGAGAGGGGCCACTTTAGTGATGGGCAAGTAACGCGTCTCGGGAACTGTTACTCATTTTTTGAAAATGTTACTTTTTAAAATGAGTGAATCTGCTGATTACGAACCACGCTATAGGTTCAATTTCACCAGTACGTTCTGCTACTTTCCGCTTGTAAGGGGCTTTCCGTTACTCCCTGTATAGAAGAAGAAGAAGAAGAAGAAGAATGCAAGAACTGTGTTAAAAATGTGTAAAAACGATCACTGTGTGTAATGTGTCCTTGTAAGTGTTATAAATGCGATAAAAAAGGTCAATCTTAGTTCCTGTGTTGTATCATATCACAAGAACAAGTACAGTTTCTTACAAAGCCCAATGCTTGTTATTTACCTCAACAATCGTCATACGGTCATCATCATCAAATATGGTCACACCAAGTTTTTGTGTTGTATTATAATGCTAGAACTGTGTTAAAAATGTGTAAAAACGATCCCTGTGTGTAATGGGTCCTTGTAAGTGTTATAAATGCGATAAAAAAGGTCATTCTTACTTCCTGTATTGTATTATATCACAAGAACAAGTACAGTTTCTTATTAACTTTTTGGTTACAAAGTTAATACAAACGAAGCAAGCGGAAAAAAATCTTCTTCTACAAAAATAGTAAACATTTACAGTTTCTTACAAAGCCCAATGCTTGTTATTTACCTCAACAATCCTCATGCGGTCATCATCATCAAATATGGTCACACCAAGTTTCTGTGTTGTATTATAATGCTGGAACTGTGTTAAAAATGTGTAAAAACGATCACTGTGTGTAATGTGTCCTTGTAAGTGTTATAAATGCGATAAAAAAGGTCAATCTTAGTTCCTGTGTTGTATCATATCACAAGAACAAGTACAGTTTCTTACAAAGCCCAATGCTTGTTATTTACCTCAACAATCCTCATGCGGTCATCATCATCAAATATGGTCACACCAAGTTTCTGTGTTGTATTATAATGCTGGAACTGTGTTATAAATGTGGTAAAAACGACCACTGTGTATCGTGTTTCTTTGTAAGTTGCAGTGTTACAAATACCGTATGAAAAGTCACTTTAGTGCTATGTACTTTCTGTGTTGTATTATATCACTAGGACCAGTATATATAGTTTAAAACACCTTTATTATGTTATTATTACCTCAACAATCCTCATACGGTCATCATCATCAAATATGGTCACACCAAGTTTCTGTGTTGTATTATAATGCTAGAACTGCGTTATAAATGTGGTAAAAACGACCACTGTGTATCGTGTTTCTTTGTAAGTTGCAGTGTTACAAATACCGTATGAAAAGTCACTTTAGTGCTATGTACTTTCTGTGTTGTATTATATCACTAGGACCAGTATATACCTATATTATAAAACACCTGTATTATGTTATTATTACCTCTACAATCCTCTCAGTGGGTCGTTCGGCATGCCACTGTGCTATCTGCTCGCGCTCCATGTATTGCAGGCGTGAGTGGAAGCAGACAACATAATATCACAAGAACAAGTACAGTTCCTTACAAAGCCCAATGCTTGTTATTTACCTCGACAATCCTCATGCGGTCATCATCATCAAATATGGTCACACCATATGTATTATAATGCTGGAACTGTGTTATAAATGCGGTAAAAACGACCACTGTGTGTAATGTGTCCTTGTAAGTGTTATAAATGCGATAAAAAAGGTCATTCTTAGTTCCTGTGTTGTATTATATCACAAGAATCAGTACAGTTTCTTACAAAGCCCAATGCTTGTTATTTACCTCAACAATCCTCATACGGTCATCATCATCAAATATGGTCATACTAAGTTTCTGTGTTGTATTATAATGCAAGAACTGTGTTAAAAATGTGTAAAAACGATCACGGTGTGTAATGTGTCCTTGTAAGTGTTATAAATGCGATAAAAAGAACTGTGTTATAAATGCGGTAAAAACGACCACTGTGTGTAATGTGTCCTTGTAAGTGTTATAAATGCGATAAAAAAGGTCAATCTTAGTTCCTGTGTTGTATCATATCACAAGAACAAGTACAGTTTCTTACAAAGCCCGATGCTTGTTATTTACCTCAACAATCCTCATGCGGTCATCATCATCAAATATGGTCACAACAAGTTCCTGTGTTGTATTATAATGCTGGAACTGTGTTATAAATGTGGTAAAAACGACCACTGTGTATCGTGTTTCTTTGTAAGATGCAGTGTCATAAGTGCGATAAAAATGACTACTTTCAGTTTCTGTGTAGTAATTTATAATGCCAAAAATGTGTTGTAAATGTGGTAAAACCGGCCATTTCAAGTTTATGTGTTGTATTAAACAAGAAATGTGTTTTGTTTGCTATAATAGCCATGTCGAGTTTCTGTGTTTTTCTTGTTCTTAGTACAAAGCCCAATGCTTGTTATTTACCTCAACAATCCTCTCAGTGGGTCGTTCAGCGTGCCACTGTGCTATCTGTTCGCGTTCCATGTATTGCAGACGACGCTCGTGGAAGCAGATTCTTATAGCAATACAGTTTTGTATCTTTTGTAAGTGTTGTAAGTGTGGTAGAAACGGCCACTGCGTGTATGTGTGTTTGTAAGCAGTAGTGTTACAAATGCGGTAAATAGGGTCACTCTTTTCTGTGTTGTATTATAATGCCTTATGCTTTTAGTGTGGTAAAGACAGCCATTCCATGTGTGAATGTTTGTAATTAGCTTTGACAAAACTGCGGTCAAAGCGGCTACTGTAAAGTGTGTTGTACTACACAAGAACTAATATAAAATACGATTATAATGTTATTATTACCTCAACAATCCTCTCAGTGGGTCGTTCAGCGTGCCACTGTGCTATCTGTTCGCGTTCCATGTATTGTAGACGACGCTCGTGGAAGCAGATTTTTATCACGCTCTGAAACAAAAACAATGACTAAAAATTCACCATTATTGGAACAGAGAATAAAAGTAATGGATATTCCGTGCGGTAGCGCAGTGTGAGACTAACCTTCAATATATTTCCTTTGAAATGCGACAGGTTGAGATAAGTAAGGGTTTCCCTATTTTGTCAAGGATCGGAAGGGTTTAGAGTGGCTCACCTTTAGTATCTTTCCCTTGAAGTGCGATAAATGATTTATCATAAATCACTAAGGTTTTTGAGTTTAATACGTAGGAATGTATCTGGTTCAGATAAGTCAATGTTTCCTTGTTTTGTTAGGGGTCGGAAGAGATTAGAGTGGCTGGCTTATGGTTTTAGTATCTTTCCCTTGAAGTGCAACAAAACACATCATTTCTTGAGTTTGATCTCGTAAGGCTGTCCCTGGTTCAGATAAGTCAATGTTCCCTCATTTTGTCAAGAATCGGAAGGGTCTAAAATGGCTCACTATCAATAAACAGTTTCTTCCTTTTGTTAAAGGTCGGGAACTCGTTCGGAAGGCTCAAGAGTGGCTAACAAGGATCGGAAAGCGCAGTGTGAGACTAACCTCCAATATCTTCCCTTTGAAGTGCGACAAATCGCCAAGTTTCTTGAGTTTGATCTCGTAGGGCTGCCCCTGGTTCAGATAAGTCAGGGTTGCCTCATTTTGTCAAGGGTTGGAGGGGTCTAAAATGGCTCACTATCAATAAACAGTTTCTTCCTTTTGTTAAAGGTCAGAAACTCGTTCGGAAGGCCTAAAAGTCGCTTACAAGGGTCATGGTTCAAATAAGTTAGGGTTTCCTCATTTTGTCAAGGGTAGGAAGGTTTTAGAGTGGCTCAGGAGGTAAATTTTTGTTTGTTTTGTCAAGGGTCGCAAAGGTCTATAATGGCTCACCATCAATACACAGTTTCTTCCTTTTATTAAGGGTCCTAAACATGGTCGGAAGACTACTCGTTTTGTCAAGGATCGGAAGGGTTTAGAGTGGCTTACCTTAAGTATTTTTCCCTTGAAGTGTGACAAATCATCAAATTACTTAAGTTTAATCTCGTAAGGCTTTCCCTGGTACAGATAAGTCAATGTTTCCTCGTTTTGTCAAGAATCGGAAGGGTTTAGAGTGGCTTACCTTTAGTATTTTTCCCTTGAAGTGTGACAAAACAAATCATTTCTTGAGTTTGATCTCGTAGGGCTGCCCTTGGTTCAGATGAGTCAATGTTTCCTCGTTTTTTCAAGGGTTGGAAGGGGCTATAGTACGGTCATTCGAATAGGCCATTTTTGACAGCTGTCAAACCCATACTAGGAAACATAAAAATAGACCTTATGTCATAGCATTAACATGATTTTGACAGCTGTCAAATATGGCCTATTCGGATGACGGTACTATAGAGAGGTTAAGGGGGTCAATATTTGTTTGTTTTGTCAAGGGTCGCAAAGATCTAGAGTGGCTTACCATCAATACACAGTTTCTTCATTTTATTAATGGTCCGAAACTTGGTCGGAAAACTACTCGTTTTGTCAAGGATCGGAAGGTTTTAGAGTGGCTCAGGAGGTAAATTTTTGTTTGTTTTTTCAAGGGTCGGAAGGGTTTAGAATGGCTTACCTAACCATCAATAATCAGTTTCTTCATTTTTTTAGGGTCAAAATCTCGTTCAGAAGGCTCAAGAGTGGCTATCAAGGCTCGGAAAGCGCAGTGTGAGGCGTACCTTCAATATCTTTCCCTTGAAATGCGATAAATCGCCAAGTTTCTTGAGTTTGATCTCGTAGGGCTGCCCCTGGTTCAGATATGTCAATGTTTCCTCGTTTTATCAAGGATTGGAAGGTTCTAGAATGGCTCACTATCAATAAACAGTTTCTTCCTTTTGTTAAAATTCGGAAACTCAGCCGGAAGGCCTAATAGTCGTTCAAACAAATAAGTTAGGGTTTCCTCATTTTGTCAAGGGTTGGAAGGGGCTAGAGAGGCTAAGGAGGTCAATATTTGTTTGTTTTGTCAAGGGTCGCAAAGGTCTAGAATGGCTCACTGTCAATACAGTTTCTTCCTTTTATCAAGGGTCCGAAACTTGGTCGGAGGACTTCTCATTTTATCAAGGATCGGAAGGGTTTAGAGTGGCTCACCTTTAGTATCTTTCCCTTGAAGTGCGAGAGGTCACCAAGTTTCTTGAGTTTGATCTCGTAGGGCTGCCCTTGGTTCAGATAAGTCAGGGTTTCTTCGTTTTGTCAAGGATCGGAAGGGTTTAGAGTGGCTCACTATCAATAATCAGTTTCTTCCTTTTGTTAAAGGTCGGAAACTCAGTCAGAAGGCCTAATAGTCGCTTGCAAGGGATCTGGTTCAAAGAGGTTAGGATTTCCTTATTTTGTCAAGGGTAGGAAGGTTTCAGAGGGGATATTATAAATTGCATATCAAATAAATAATCGCCTATCAATACATATTCATCATTTATATTTATTTTTACATCAAATATCTTACTTCACTACAAATAAACTAAATGTTTAACAAAACATAAACTCCAGATAATTCGAAATTTTACATCAATATGACATAACTTTTTTCCTCATATGCAATACAGATGAATTTATTTTTGTACAAAAATACTACATACATAGCATGAATACTGATTGCACAGCAAATTTTCCATATTTCATAGCAAAATAACTATCCCAGTCGCATATTAACCAGTAATCATACGTAAGTAAACATAAGTTTATAGGTCCGTTAGGTATAGCCTAACCGAACCTGGCGCGGAAAGCGCCAGGTTAGGTTAGGTTAGGTTAGAACTTTGACCACAACGCACGAGCCGAGCGAGCGGAGCGAGCGTGCCGCGGCAGCGGCCGGCGATGTGCCAGAAACGACACACTATGCGCGTCATCAATTTAAAATATGATTATGGATGTGTATGATAAACGATGATGGTTCATCTCTAATAAAAACTGCTGTAAATAATATAAAAATAGAAGCTATATTTAAAAGAAAAAGAGTTAACAGGTATAATGTGCATTAAGATTATTAGCTGTGCATTGATGAAAAAGCTTTTGCTTTAGGAAAAATCGCTGTACGCTGCGAAAATAAATTGTAGTGTGTTTAGTGATATTTTGAGTTGAATATTATGCTGTGCAATCAGTAATTTTGATGGGAATTTGGAATCTTATTGCATAGAAAAAGGATATTTTTTGATTTGCGTTTAAATACTACCCGTTTCAGAGTGGGAAACGCGGCCCGGAAAGCGCATTGTGAGACTAATCTTCAATATCTTTCTCTTTGAATGGCGACAAATCGCCATGTTTCTTGAGTTTGATCTCGTAGGGCTGTCCCTGGTTCAGATAAGTCAATATTTCCTCATTTTGTCAAGGGTTGGAAGAGGCTAAAGAGGATAAGGAGGTAAGTCAAGAATCGGAAGGTTTTAGAGTGGCTGAGGAGGTCAATATTTGTTTGTTTTGTCAAGGGTTGCAAAGTTCTAGAATGGCTCACCATCAATACACAGTTTCTTCATTTTATTAAGGATCAGAAACTTGGTCGGAAGACTACTCGTTTTGTCAAGGATCGGAAGGGTTTAGAGTGGCTCACCTTTAATATCTTTCCCTTGAAGTGCGACAAATCTCCAAGTTTCTTGGGTTTGATCTCGTAGGGCTGCCCCTGGTCCAGATAAGTCAATGTTTCCTCGTTTTGTCAAGGGTCGGAAGGTTTTAGAGTGGCTAAGGAGATCAATATTTGTTTGTTTTGTTAAGGGTCGCAAAGGTCTAGAATGGCTCCCACATCAATACACAGTTTCTTCTTTTCATCAAGGGTCCGAAACTTGGTCGGAAGACTACTCGTTTTGTCAAGAATCGGAAGGTTTTAGAGTGGCTCAGGAGGTAAATTTTTGTTTGTTTTGTCAAGGGTCGCAAAGGTCTAGAATGGCTCACCATCAATACACAGTTTCTTCCTTTTATTAAGGGTCCGAAACTTGGTAGGAAGACTACTCGTTTTGTCAAGGGTCGGAAGGGTTTAGAGTGGCTTACCTTCAATATCTTTCCCTTGAAGTGCGACAAATCGCCAAGTTTCTTGAGTTTGATCTCGTAGGGCTGTCCCTGATTCAGATAAGTCAGAGTTTCTTCGTTTTGTTTGGTAGCAATTGAGGTGGCGGCCGCCAGGACGTACTGGAATCTGAAAGGAAAATTACATTATGTTATACAGGGCTATTTTTACCCGACTGCCTCAGAAGGAGGGTTATGTTTTTCGAGAGTATATAAGGTCCTATTAAATTCACGGCAAATATTTTAAGGGCATGCGTAAATATGTATAAGAAAAACATCTAAGGCATTTAAAAAAAAATCTACACGCTAGATTTTTTTTTTCATTTTCAAACAAACTTTTCAATTAATTATGTGAACACCCTTTGATTGACCCAACTGACGTTCCGCCATGTAAACATGATTCACTTATACGGCACGCACACTAACAACCAACCAATCACAGCACGGCGCGTTTGGCGCGTAATTTAAATTCATCGAAGTGTGTGTTTCTAGGACAAACAGGGTGCACTTTTTGCGTTTCGTTTTTTTTAGTTAAATGCAGTTTTCTCGAAAACTAGCGTGTAGATTTCTTTAAAAATTTGCCTAGTACATGCTTATATTTTATTTGATCTGCCCCTAAAATATTTGCAGTGAATTTAATAGGACCTTATATATGTATGTATGTATGTGGACAAGAAAATTCTTTTTCACGGGCTACAGCCCAAACGGATTGTTGGATTTTGACGTATGAGGTGTCGTTAGACTCGTCTCAGCAGCGCGAGTGACACTGGCTATATTAAAAAATTATAGATTCAAGATGGCGGATTTCCACAGGAAAATACTACTTAAAATTACCGCAGTCGGGTTTTTTGTTTTTTAATACATCTACTTGTTTAGTCAGTGCCCAAACTTTGCAGGGAAAAAATAACCCTGTATAGTATTGAAATAAGTATTATGTTATAAGTAGCATCGGCCGGGACTTGAACCCGAGACCGGGTTACGTCAGAGGCGAAACGAGAAAGAGGTTGAAAAATTCATTGGGATCGGCCAGGCGCCGGTAGCGCAGTCGACAAAGCAGTAGATACGGTATTCCACGGTCCCGGGTTCAAGTCCCGGCGGACACTAACGAATTTTTAACTTATCTTGTTTTCAGAGATGGGTAAAAATTATTCGCCGAATAAAAATCCCGGTGAATAAATTTTTGATGAGTAGGTAGGTTAATTGAACAAGGAATAAAATGCAAGTTTTTTATATTCTTTATTACAAGATAAATAAATAAATAATAAATAAATATCCCTGGACGAGACACACAGCGCCATCTAGCCCCAAACTAAGCAAAGCTTGTACTATGGGGACTAGACAACTGATATAATACTTATATACTTTTTTTGTAAATAAATACATATAATACATAGAAAACACCCAGACTAAACACAAATATTTGAAAATAGACATTACAAATATTTGTGTCGGTGGGAATCGAACCCACGACCCTCGGCGCAGAAGGCAGGGGTACTATCCACTACGCCAACGGGATATTTGTGTACTCTCAATTTCATCCAAAAGTTTTTTATGGGTCATTGCCATTTGTCTATATTTTACTCGTGAAAAATGTAGGTATTTGCCAGGCAATTTATTCGGCGAATGAAAGTGAAAGTGAAAGTAAAAGATATTTATTCAAAATAGGACATTAAAATATCATTTATTGATAGTCATTACAATACGCAGAAATGGATTAGACATTGTAAAAAAGTGAAATTTGCAAAGCACAATTTTCTCTTTTTTATAACAGTTTTTATTCCTACTATAAAGGCGGCTCGGACGGGATAAAAAAATTAAAATAAAGGCACTGCCTCGGGGCTGGCCAGGCTATAATTTTTACCCATCTCTCCTTGTTTTAATTTATAAGAACAAACGTTACCTGGTATCAGCATGATTAGTCTCATTCTGCCCGCGGTGTGGGTCATGAAGGAACCCATCTAGAGAACCAGCAGGCGAACACATTAGTAGTCCCTGGTTTTTGTTTTCATTCGGCGAATGGTAGCCCCCGTAATGGTAACGGAGTGGACAATAATAGTAACGGAGTAATGTATAATGGTAACGGAGTAATGTATAACGGTAACGGGAGTGATGTATAATGGTAACGGAGTAATGTACAATGAATGATGGTACTACTTAATTCACAGTAGAAAGGGCTTATAAATGGCGGTTCCGTAAGTGAAAGGAAGAAAGCCTGACGCCTGGTGTATGCAAGAGCTTTAGTGCGAGTGAGAAAGTATTTATAATCCCTTCTCCTGTGAATCAGGTATTAACGGAGCGAATGATAACAGCATAGTACAGTAGTAATTAAAAGTAACGGAGGAAGAACAAATATAACTTGATTCATAGAAGAAAGGGACCCGAAATAGCAACATTATTGTTTGCGTCCTTTCATATTACATGACATTTCAGCAAGACATTAATTTGCCATTTAGGGTGCCCTTCCTCTATGAATCAGGTAAGGTATTCTATGAATTACCTGGTATCAGCATGATTGGTCTGATTCTGCCCGCGGTGTGGGTCATGCAGGAACCCATCTAGAGAACCAGCAGGCGAGCACATTAGCAGTCCCTGGTTTTTGTTTTCATTTGGTGAATGGTAGCCCCCGTAATGGTAACGGAGTAATGTGTAATGGTAACGGAGTAATGTATAATGGTAACGGAGTAATGTAAAATGATTGATGGTACTACTTAATTCACAGTAGAAAGGGATTATAAATGGCGGTTCCGTAAGTGAGAGGGAGAAAGCCTGAACGCCTGGTGTATGAAAGAGCTTCTTCTTCTGTGAATCAGGTAGTAACGGAGCGAATGATAACAACATAGTCCCTACAGTAGAAATTAAAAGTAACGGAGGAAGAACAAGTATAACTTGATTCATAGAAGAAAGGGACCCGAAATAGCACCATTATTGTTTGCGTCATTTTCATATTACATAACATTTGAGCAAGACATTAATTTGCCATTTAGGGTCCCCTTCCTCTATGAATCAGGTAAGGTTTTCTATGAATTACCTGGTGTCAGCATGATTTGTCTGATTCTGCCCGCGGTGTGGGTCATGAAGGAACCCATCTAGAGAACCAGCAGGCGAACACATTAGTAGTCCTTGGTTTTTGTTTTCGTTCGGCGAATGGTAGCCCCCGACGGCGGTCAGAGTGTTGCCGCCTTGCTGGATTTGCATCGCCTCTGGGTTGCCAGCTGTGGATTATATAAAATGATGCTGATTGAATTGAAAAATGAGCTGTGTGATGTCGGCTTAGAATAGCATCACCCCATTTCTACCCGTGGGCGTCGTAAAAAGCGACTAAGGGATAATTATCTAGGGAATGGGCAGCAGCGTTCCCTTTGAATTTAAACAGCTTGCACTGCGCTCGCCAATCCGCCTGCCAAGCGTGGTAAGTATGGCAATACCCCCCAATACGGAGGAGGCCCATGTCCAGCAGTGGACTGTTGTGGCTGTAAAGGTTAAAGGTGGGTTGCCAGCTGTGGATTATATAAAATGGTTACATATTTTGATATGCCCAGCGTGTCCCGCCACCTGCACGCTTGAAGATCTGTGGGCGGTCGCTCCAAACGCGGTGAATGTGGCAACATATTGGTCAAAGGAAATTTAGTTTCGTCTTCAACTCGCAAAGAAGAAGATACATATCTCGCTTATATCCCTTGCGGGGTATGCAGAGCGTGCACGGCTGTACAAAACGGCCATTCACACTAAGTCTGACAAAATTTTGAGAGTCATTTAGAGCATTGTGTATAACTATAGCTACAGGTTGTCACTGTCGTCTAAATTCACAATGCTTATCAACCCTCAAATCCCATAATCGCTTCTTACGATACCCACGGGAAAGATATGAGACGATGCTATTTTAAGCCGGCACCAATCGGTCATATTAAAGACTCCTATAACCCTTGAACTTCCCTTCTGCCCTGAGTTTCATCAGATGACTGAGGTACGTGTAATACCTAAACAACAAAAGCCTAATAGTAGTTACTGTCAATTCCCGGTGGGGTCACTCACAAAGTTGATATTTATCACTTTGTGAATTTGTTCTTAGTCTGGTCAGGCCATTGCAGGCTGAGCCACCTGATTGTCCGAAAAGCAAGATGGTTCCGTGATTCGGTTGGGCACGTTAAGCCGTCGGTCCCGGTTGCTGTCTATGATGGCGGTCGTTACACAACCATGTCAGAGGCCTGCTACTTGCAGTAGGCGGTTGAAAAACTCTGACACCAGGGTTCATCGAGTCGTTGAACTGACATGTAGAAGATTTGTTACTTACCATGCTGGTTCATCATGTTCCCATTATGTGGAGGCGAGGTCTGACAGCCGTCATCAGGCTCGCGGGCCCCGTCGACCACCATGTTCGAAATCTGAAACGCCACGCTGCCATTGTAAACCTGGTTGGACAATAAACATACATACATACAAACATCACGCATCCCGTGCGTGATGATGACAAATAGAGAAATGATCAAAGTAGTTTTTGTTAGGATGATATGAATTGTCATGCTTTTTAGTAAGGCAGCTCAACAATGTATAATAGGAAAAGCATTGGTGCTACAGTACGGCCTTGTGGAACACCATAAGAGAATTTGACACCGATTAATGCAGATATATCCAATATTTATTTAATTTCCGTTGTAGCATTTTACGGTCGGAGGAAACCAATAAATCTGTGTGTTTTCTGTGTTCCCCTATTCTATAGTTTCGTATAAAATACGTGATGAACGGTATCAAAAGCTTTTTAGTAGTAATTCAAAATTATCTTTGAAAATAAGTCTGTACTAACAAAATTGAAAAAATATGATACCCTCCGACCAGATGGACCGATACGAGTAACTATAAAGAGAGCGGCTGGTAGCGACTGAACGACGACGTAATCGGGAGATCGTGCCTTATGGCGGACCCTGAGGGAGGCCTACGTCCAGCAGTGAACTGATATATGCTGATGTTATAGAATATTTCGATTGATATGTGGATAATTTGTAAGAAATTATACCTGTCTCTCATCCTGACGCATTGCGCGCTGCAAGGGCCAGCCGCGTCTCGGCGGCGACAGCACTGCGCCGGTCGGCGACGGCGCTTCCTGCTTGAAGCAGCTGACAGCCAACGACGGCAGCGAAAGCAGTGCCTCGCTGGAACAATACAGATATTTCCAAATTTAATATAACGGCTTCCAGAGTAAACTTTTGTGTAAAGTCTTAGTGGAAAATTTTCTGTTCTCACTCGCTTCTTTCAGAAACTTGCGATTGACATCAATTGCAAGGGAGTAGCTTACTCTTAGATCAAACACAACGATGGCCTTACTAATTCCATTTTTCTTTTTTATCCTTTGAATTTCACACCCTTCACCCTGAGCCACCCGCCTCATTGCATTGCTGCACCTACCACAAACGTTTTAATAAGCTCGACTGAATTTTTAACGAGATTAGTTCAACAAATACTTCCCAACTATGGGCATGTTATGCAACAGACATATGAGTTACTTCGAAGATAATGAAAGTTCCTTACTTCATAGTCAATTCCGTGGGTAGGTCCAAGTCGAGGTCGTTGACCTGCCATCCCGGCGACATGTTGTGTGACGACGACGAGCTGCTGCCGCCGCCCATCTCGCCAAGCGCAGCTGTGGAATGAACACATTGGTCAGAAACATCGTAAGTAATTTCAATACAAATAAGAGTATTTCTCTCTTACATAGTAATAATAATAACACTTAATTTCTCTTCTACCACAGTTGACAGCACTGTTAGTACTGTGCTTATACTTATGTTTGAGCATAAGTTAGAGCAAAAGCAATTAAATACACAGGACCCAATATCCACGGTCCCTACGTACAATCCCGTAAGTGGTACTTAAGTCATTTGCCTTTTTTCTTTGCTTTCGCCTTAGATTGTCATAAGCTACCTTCGGTAAAGACAGCATGATTCTAAATGACCTAATTCCACTCAAAATTGACACCCCTTAACTACAAAATTTACACAATTCCAACGTAAAATTACGGTAGTGGTAGTTAGGAACCCGCTTTATTACTCACATTCCGACGTAAAATGACGGTAGTTAAGTTACGTTATTTTACACTGGAAGGTAAACACGCCCTAGTGCGCTCTCTCCCGTATCTGACTCTTACGGCATAAAAATAATTATGTTAATATTTGCTGTATCGTTGATATCTTGTCGTAGAAAACTATTTTAAACTGTTAACCATATTTTATATTTACGGTATCAACTTAAAATCACTTGTAAAATGTAAAAATACATACATACATACATACATATATCACGCCTTTATCCCTTGCGGGGTAGGCAGAGCGTCAACGGCCGTAAAAGTACAGTCGTTATCGCCACGTCTGACACATATTTGAGGGCCGTTTTAGCTATTGTCGTGTATCGCTATAGTGACAGGTTGTCAGCCTGTCCCCTAAAATTGCAATACACATGATACCCTCAAGTCCTTTAGTCGCTTCTTACGACACCCACAGGAAAGAAATGGGGTGATGCTATTCTAAGCCGGCATCACACGGCACGGCAAAATGTAAAAATACAAGGTAAAATCCAAACTAAAATATGGTGTATGCGCAATAAAACCAACGTAAAATCCCTTAACTGACAGGTGCGTTTTTTGTTGGCGATACACTCCCACGTATAAGAACTTAAGTACCACATAGGCATTCTACAGCTACAGATTTTCCGTCGTATAACTACGTATATGATTATTTATGTAGAAATAATAATTATTTTTACATTTTATTCTATTTTTCTCAAATATATTGACCTGTTAAATATATGTTTCAAATTTCATAACTCTATGTATAATATTACTAGAGATACACTAATTTGAAACTTAAAAACGCTCTCCTGTAAAATTTGCTAATTTCACTTACGTCATTATACGTAGGGACCGTCGATATATAGCCTTAAGAAACACCAAAACATTTGTAGTAAAAAAATGAACTTGACATCTACACGTATTTATGGCAACGATAACTAAATTAGTACATTTTTGAAAATAAATGCCACATTTCTTTCTTGATATTACATAAATTAAACACTTCGTATGTTTGTAGTTCTCTCTCGTGCATACAAAAACATTTCTTAAAATACAGTTGACTTTTAAATATATCACCACAGAGTCATTGACATTACTAAGCGATTAATAGTGTGCTTAATGTGACTACTTATACCTACTCAAATATCAAGTATGTTACAGAAAAATCCAACGAAACACAAAGGACCTAAAATAGAACCTCGCGGAACACCAAAACCATGGTAGTATAAATATTTGGGACGTTATATTTACACGTATCTTTAAAAAGCAGGAAACCTAAAACTATCTTAATCAGCACATTTTGGAAACTAAATGCAATATATCCGCCTTAATATTCGATGAAATACCTTGTCAAAGGCTTTTAAAAAGTCCGTAACCACAAAATTAAGATTTTTGTTACTTTATGACTGCATGTGTCTCCTAGATGTTTGTAGCTTGGTAAATAACTGAATTCTACTGATCTACAAGTCATAGCTATAGTCATAGGTCACATCTTGTTTTCATAGTAAAATTATATCATGTGTTGTTTTTGTAAAAATGCAGCGATACTGTATAACTGGTAAAAGTCAGTTATGTTATGCTATAACATCTTTAATTAACTTCTTGACACTTTTGATAAGCACAGCTAAGTTTACTCAGTATTGTATATAAAAAAACTTAGTTTTTTATATTGCACAATGTTTATACAGTAAATTTTCCAGAGATATTGTAAAACTTATCTATTGTATGTATGGAAACGTACATTAATAAAAACAATCAGTCATGTGATTGGTATTGAGTAAAATAGGAGACTTAAAAATGTCGCTCATTCAAACTTTTGGCTTTTTGTTCTGTATTTTAATTTACGTGAGTTTACGATTCACCAAATCATCACTTTTCATGGGATCAAATTCAGTATTAAAGAGCATAATTCTATAGTTATCGTTCGTATACGTATACGTATACAATTTTTGGAGAACAGATTCTTATTCACGCTAGAGTAACACCAATAATTAGTTTTACGAATAGAGGGTATTCGTATAACAAATTTTTGTGTTTACACAACAGGCGTTTTTAAAGAAGCAGTTCACAACCATAGACCTCAGTTGTTTTTGTGTATGGCGGCGTACGGATCTTGCGGCCTAGTACTATTATATATTCTGTGCTTGCGGATCAGCATCTTCGAAAATCGTAGAATACGTAGATGACACATGAACTAGGATACTTTTTTTTCCCTGATACATAGATGGCGCCACAATCTATACAATATACAGACGTTCAACTATTTATCTCAAGTCATAACCAAGGACTTTACATACTAGCAGGACTGAGTTCTCTAAAAATTGAATATAATGAAAAATATACCTTACCTCCTTACAATAAGACTTAGTTACGCTTGGCGATGCGGAGAGAGAAAAACGAGCCGAAAGAGATAGCTATAAGAGAGCCCTTTGTCCCTTTCTAAACTTGCCACCCTAAAAAATATGTTTTAGTGAGTAGATTTCGGAGAATAAGACAGTGTACCGAAAAGTTTGCAGGCATGATCAG
The DNA here is from genome assembly GCA_024500475.1 of Phthorimaea operculella. NCBI lineage: Eukaryota > Metazoa > Arthropoda > Insecta > Lepidoptera > Gelechiidae > Phthorimaea > Phthorimaea operculella. The sequence continues at coordinate 1,199,150 of JANFCV010000129.1, read as the reverse complement.
ATCATAAAACTGAATAACTTTTTCTATGGGGGCTATGTTGGTAAACGAGAAAATATTTACAATAGATCACATTAAAAGTCGTATCCAAATACCGTAATTTTAAAAACTGTCTTGTAGTATTCCTTACTACTATTTTGGCAACACCGTGAATGACGGATCATGGCAGCTTTTTTGTTTATTCTGTAGGGTGACCATAAATTAAATTTTGTAAATGAACGGAAACAAAAGGTAAAATTTTAGTATTTTCGCGTATCTAATGCTAAATGATTAGCGTCAAGATGGCGGGACCATATCTCAAATATTAAATTAAAATATTGTCCGATTTAGTACCTAATTTGTACTATTTTGTACCTCAAGTAAGTATCAAAAGATATTTGAAAAAAGAACCAAGGACAATGGTGAATCTGAATAGATATTCAGTTATATGTATATTTAGTACCTTTTTAGTACTTAAAGAGAACGTTATTTGATTCTGATTATTTCAAAGGAAGTCTGAGAAATAGTCGAAAAATGCTGGTCCCGCCATTATGACGATTTCAAAAATTGCAAGAAGAAGTACTTATGTTTCAGATTTTCTGACTTTGACCCTGTACATATTTGTCTCATCAGCGTGAGTGACAATGTGTTATCGTGTCTATCATCCCTCATAAGTTTAACAATGTCTCATCACTTTCCGTTCCGGTCATAGATCTCCATCCAAGTTAGCTAACATCTAACACTCGGCGGTTGGATCCACTGTTGGACTAAGTTTCATTTTCCCGGCATGTATTCTACATATGAATTTTTCTTTTCATTAATTTTACCAATTAACACGTATAAATTAATCCGTTGCGCGGTTATGAAGGAGTTAGCTGTGTCCATGACAGGCAAATCCCACATTAGAAAATATCATGGTCACCTTAAATGAAAGAGACAAAGGGCTCCCTTCTATACCTCTCACTCGGCTCGCTTTTTATCGGCCAGACCTCAGTCCTGCTAGTATGTAAAGTCCTTGGTCATAACAAGGCGGCTACCAGTTATCATTGCACTTCGACCCGCGGGAATTGAACCGGTATACGCCGCACACACGCGTGCCTGGTGGAACCACATCGTTAGTGTCGATTATCGAAATCGTGTCACTAATGGCTAGTTATTTTCCCTGGCACATAGATGGCGCCACAAACTATACAACACATAGACGTATCGATAACATATTTCCACAATTATTGTAGACGTATTCAACTATTTATCTCAAGTCATAACAAGGCGGCTATCAATAAGGAGAAAGCTCCACAGAATAGACATTTGTCAGATAAGCGATCGTCAGCCATTATCGATGCGACGCGCGTCTTACGTATCTTTGTCTCTTCAGTTTTATACATTTTATATGGAAACGGTTTCAAGCGTCTCACGTCTTCGACGATGACTTGTTTGACAGATGGTTTCAAGCGCCTCACGTCTCCGAAGATCACTTCTTGATGCCATCTTGGAGCAGCTTGCGCCTTATCTTATCTTTGCACTTCGACCCGCGGGAAACGAACCGGTATACGCCGCACACACGCGTGCCTGGTCGAACCACATCGTTAGTGTCGATTATCGTATCGAAATCGTGTCACTAATGGCTAGTTATCACGGAGCGTGTGTGTGTCGAACATTTAATTGGGATGTTTGAGAATTGGTTTTTTAAGGTTATAAAAGATACACTTGGTTAGTGGCCAAGATACACTTGCACTTTTTCACAGGCTGAGATTAAGCCGCGGTAGTCCAGAAGTTTGAGGCGTCGACGGATACCAAAGTCACAGGATCAAATCCCCGCCTGCGGTGGAAAAATTGCAAGTTTCCCAAAAATTATACTGGGTGTTACAAAACAACCAATAAAGCTGAAAGGAGGGCAAGATACCCATAAAACTGAACAACTTTCCCCAAAGAACATGGGTCGAAATATGAAAAAAAAAATTGGACCTCCCATACAAAATGAACTTAGTTTGTATGGGAGATTTATTGGTTGTTTTGTAACACGTTGTATACCTACCACGGGAAGTGTTTTAAATTTGGTATTCTTGAATTATTAATTACTAAATATAGGGTGAAATTTTACTAGTGACCGATAGCGAAAACTCAGAACCGGCTAGTGATAAGGAACAACTTTCCCCAAGGAACATAGGTCGAAATATGAAAAAAAATTTTGGACCTCCCATACAAACTTAAAGATCAGCTGATTTCAGTTACTATGGGAGGTCCAAATTTTTTTTTCGTATTTCGACCTATGTTCCTTGGGGAAAGTTGTTCCTTATCACTAGCCGGTTCTGGGTTTTCGCTATCGGTCACTAGTAAAATTTCACCCTATATTTACCATGCACGTTAAAAGCGAGAGCAGCGTACGCGTGCGCTCCAAACTCAGCACATCTCCTTCCCTGCCGCGCCTCGTGAGCTGCAAACTGCAACACCGCTGCCGCCGACATGCGGTCGGGCTCGCATCCTGATTCCACCATCATTGGCACGTTGGGAGACTCAATGATCATAAATGAACTTGTCGTTTGGAGTCACCGAGTACACGAAAGACCCAATTGTCGGTTAGATTCTTGACTCAATAAAACAGCAGATAACAGGCAGAGAAAACCAATCAGTAGTTTTTCGATTGATTGGCTGTAAATATTTATGTTCCAAATTCAAATCAATTTAGTTCCCTAGGACTAAAATGACCAATTTTGATCCCACTTTAGTGCGCCCAAAGCGTAGTTTTTTGAAAAGAGGGGGTGAAAAATATATATTTACCATGCACGTTAAAAGCGAGAGCAGCATAAGCATGCGCTCCAAACTCGGCACATCTCCGTCCCTGCCGCGCCTCGTGAGCTGCAAACTGCAACACCGCTGCCGCCGACATGCGGTCGGGCTCGCACCCTGATTCCACCATCATTGACACGTTGGGAGACTCAATTATCATAAATTAACTTGTCGTTCGGAGTCACCGAGTCTACGAAAGACCTGTTTCGATTGTTGTCAGCTGAGGTGTGATTAAAGACAGTTGTCAAATCAGTGTTAACATAAGGGGTACCGTAGGGGATATGGATCTTTTTGCTTTCCGCTTGGTTTTCTATCATATAAGTATTTATGTTGATGATTTCGTGAGTAGTCCTTATAAATCACAAACAAACAATCTTTTTCTTTGTTGAATTCTTTCAATTTGCTCTAATAGGGTAGCTTTTCAAAGAATCAACGGATTGGTCTCTGTTTTCTTGATAAGCTTTTAAAAGATGTTGTCTCTTTCTATTTCTTCTTATTGTCCTTTTATGGATTTTACCCTTCAATGGATTTCAGTGTCTTTTAGTCAAATGTAGATGACACTAGTATATTTCAGCTTTTTACAGAGTTCTGTCTTATCATAGCTCAACAATTCTTAAACATAAATTAATTTTATCAGTTCTTTCTTTTCTTCAAAGGATTCTTCACAATTAACACAACATTTGAGATCTTTATAATATCACTAGCAACTTCTTTATTCAGTCTAATAGATGTCACTTTTGTTTCAAAAATTTAAACATAGATGGCGTTTTTTTCAAAGTTTTTGGTGTTTTTTGACTAGATTCACTCACAGCCTATTTTTTTATGGCTTTTCGTCGACACATTTGCCAATGTCAAGTAGCGAAAGAAATTCAATTTTGTACTATTTAAATTCACTGTCACAAAACACAGCCGATCCTTAAAGTCCAATAGTAGTTTTGTTTGGATAAAGTCCAGTATATTTTAGGTGATTTGATGCCGTGGCGTGATTTCGTCATTTTACACTCGATTTATTGAATTTGTAAACTCAGGCGGAGGCCGGTTTCAGTGATGTGGCTATTTAACACAAGTCAAAATGTAAAAATAAACTAGAAATATTTCAGGTGTTATAAACTGTTAATCATTCGACCTCGCATGCATAAGTACAGCTACTACCTGGTTCAATAAAGAATGTTATTCTATAAATGGCGACCGAAGGCCACGCTTTCTCACTCGCAATAAGGCTCTCACATTCACAAGGCGTTCATGCTTTCCCCCTCCCCCTTTCGGAAACGCCGCCATTTACAAACCCATTCTCTATTATACCAACCAGGTAGTATTGACATTCTACGTGGTCCAATTTTTTCTCTGTTTTCAGAGACACTTGAAATATTTCAAGCATTTTTTTTTCACGATATTAGAAAGTGAGAGAGGAAGATATTCGATAACTCAAATAATACCTAGTTTATTAATATCTACAATTGTATTTTGATCCACTGCTTGCCATTGCTTATCAACAGAGCTTAGGTCCTATTCTTCGTCGAGTAAGACACCGATCCGTCTAACAACCCGATGAACCCTGAAATGAAAGTAGCAGGCCTCTCACATGGTTGTGTAACGACTGCCGTCTAAGTAATCATAGCAAAAGGGACCAAAAGCGCGGCTTAAACCACCCCCCAAAGAGTGGTAGGTACCATTTTACTTTTGATTTATCAGATAGTTCCGCATGGAATGTGCTAAAGTTTATAACCTGAATAAACTAGAAAAATACAATCATATGGTTTTTTTTTTATTTGCTGTGTGGTAGCGGCTGGCGATACTGCCACCCCTAGGCCACTCAGGGTGCTTCGTAAAAAGAGATATACAGTTTCTGACCTTGGCTGAATGTCTGTCGACAACGGTCAAACGTATGGTGGCGGTGATACCACTTACAATAGCATCCCCAAAGAGGGTTGACGTCAAGCAGGGGGCCCGGTGATAAAACGTTGCTAAAACCTTTTGCTACATGATTTTGTGCTCTAACATAACCGCCTTGTTGTACTGTTTCTTTTGTTTGTGTTTTTCTTATTTTGTATTTTCATTGTTTTTAGTGCAATAAAGAATTTTGTTATGTTATGTTATGTTGTTGCGTCAACCCCAACTGATTTGGGATAAGGGCCGGAAGATGATGATTCATGATACACTCACAAAGTAATTTATTAACGAATAATATCAACTTTGTGTAGCGTTTTAACTATCATTAGGTACGATGCGGTAGTATATGGTATGTAGTAGGTACGTGTCTTTTTGTAAGATAGCTACTTTGACGTCAGATGATAAAATCTTAGAGTAAGCACTGCCCAGTCACGAGTGCTGTAATATTTGTGTAAACTAAGATGTTATTGATTACCCGAGTGCCTCAGAAGGAGGGTTATGTTTTTCGGGAGTATGTATGTTTGTATGTGGACAAGAAAATTCTTTTTCACGGGCTACAACACAAACGGATAGTTGGATTTTGACATATGAGGTGTCGTTAGATTCGTCTCAGCAGCGCAAGTGACACAAGCTATATTAAAAAATTATAGATTCAAGATGGCGAAATTTTTACAGCAAAATACTACTTCAAAATTACCGCAGTCGGGTTTTTTGTTTTTAACACATCTACTTGTTTGAAAACGTAGTCGTGTTACGACCTTTTGGTTAACCTAGACTAAAACTAAAACCAGATAAACAATTTTCGGCGAATAAGCACTGGACATCATCTGCCTGCCTTTATCCCAAATCGGTTGGGGTCGGCGCAACACGTTTTGGTTTTAGTGTGCCGTACCCGAAAGGAGTAAACGAAACCCTATTAGACTTCGTTGTCTGTCTGTCCGTCGTCTGTCTGTCAATAGCGTGTATATCATAAATCGTAATAGTAAGAGCGGTGAAATTTTCACAGATGCAGTATTTTTTTGCCGGTATAACGACAAAATATCTACTAAAAAGTACAATAAAATAAAATTAATCCCATACAAAAAACCGTGTTTATTTTGCCAACAGTAATTATATTTATTATTTATATTTATTAGGACAGCCAATAGTAGTTACAATAAAACGTACACAGGTAATTTTAACACATGGTAAAGACATAAATGCACTACATTTAAAAGGTGCCACCGCATGCAAAACAAATGTAGGTAACAGTGAAAGAAAGTTTCTTTTTATGTAATAGTTGAGACAGTAGAAATTTTCACAGAACGTGTATTACTATTGCCACTATGACAAGAAATACTGAAAAATTAAATAACATAAAAAATTAAGGGCTCCCATACAACAAACGTGAGTTTTATGCGATTTTCATACAAAATGGTACGGCACCCTACGTGCGCGAGTCAGACTCGCACTTGGCCGATTTTTATTTTTTTCACACGTGTTTCGAATTCTAGATGCTCAAATACATGTTAGTATCTGTATTTCATCTATTTGCTTTTCGTGATGTTTACTTCTTTAAATCGAATAATTCATTTAGCGCTTGCTACATTACGTTATAGGGGCGTGGCACGTTTACATATGGAAATTGACAAGCCATGTATAAGTGTATGGATCAAGTTCTCGTATCTTTGTAGTCCAGACTAGGGAAAGCAGTCTCGCGAGATTGAGGATCGGACGAGATCTGGCGAGATTGATTTTCATAATATCGGCAATTTCGAGATCTCGCGAGATTGGTTATTCAGAGTATAAATTTTTGCAAATAATTCCATTCATAAAATAGATATAGCAAGAACATTGAAAGAACCATAGGTATTTTTTATCAACATTAATTTGTCAAATAGGTAGGATGTTTTTATGCTCGAGTTCAATTTCGCTAATCTCGCGAGACCTTGCCCTTTTTAGGCCAAGATTAATCTCGCAAAAAAAGGAGATTTCATTCCCTAGTCCAGTCCAGACACTTTCGTAGTTTGAATCATACGTATATCATCTTCCTGCCCTTATCCCAATTACTTGGGGTCGGCGCAACACGTCTTGTTGAACACAAAATCGTGTTGCGAAAGGATTTGGCTTAATTTTACGACTGGCCGCCTACCAGACGTCAACCCTCCTTGGGAATGCTTTTGTGGTAGATTAACCGCCACCATACGGTTGGCTGGCCATAGCTGTTTGGGTCGGGTTTATCCCTCAGTCGCTTCTTACGACACCCACGGGAAAGATATGGGGTGATGCTATTCTAAGCTGTCACAATTTACTTGTTATGTTTAGTTTCGCATCATGTATACGCGCGTTTTATTGTTTCCCGCCATTTCGTCTGACGGACCGCGCGACTGACGCCAGCTAGGCGACCGACGCCATGTTTGTCCTTTGTTCGTGCAGTCGGTTCGATACCACGCGGCCGCCGGCAAATATAACCTTACTTTTAGTCACTCGCGCGACCGGTGGTAGGCACATATTTTAAGTAGTCTGGGTTTTATTTTTTCGCATGCGCAATTGCTGCCAGGGAAGAGTTCCCTGTTCTTGTGCGGTAGTAAAACCAAGTGAATAGTGGTTTGGTAGTGCGCTTTGAATGCGAACTGGGCAGGTTTCTTGTTTGAGGGCCAACGTGGCCGAACTATGAACAATAGTGAACCCAAGTGCTTGTGAAAACTAAGGTGAAACCAAAATTGTCGGAGGGACGGAATGCCACACGAGCTGGTGTCCGGGTGCAGTAAGTCTAGTATCTAAATCCCTATCCAAGTGTCTCCTCAAACCCTGATACCTTTTTTCCTGTCAAAAACTAGACTTACAAGGGAACTGCGGCGTCATAATTCGCACGGTAAGCAATTCGCTGCTAGGTCCTGTATAAGTACGTTCATTGTAGTGATTTAGCAACATTACGTGGAGGTCACCACCCTGATGACCTTTAGTACAACCGGAACTTGGTATATTTATTTTAGATATGAGCTGTGGTGGTGCAGTTAAATATTAGTAGGAGATTGTGAGAGAGCCGTCGCAAACTTTGCAAACAAAAATTTCTCGGCCGGAAACTTTCCGGAACAAAAATTCTCTCATTAAATTTATTTTATTTAGCTATAGTAAAGAGCACTACGAATCGTAGTCAAATGTTGTTCCGAGGCTGATCGACCATTTAGTTTTAGATTTTAAGATAACTTTAATTTGCTTCCACTGCGCTAAGATCAGCTTCGGAATCAAACATTTTTTGGTAGCAGAGCGTGGTTGCTTTATTGCAACATAGTTAGCCGTAATTTAGTATTAAGCGTGTTTTTTATATTACCCACATATTTTATTAATTTTGGAAAATATTGTTTCGGTTTTTTTGTGACTGTATTGTTTGCCTAGTGAACGGTACCTTATCGGTAAGGTCTAGGCCAGTCAACTAACATTTATTTTGTGGTATTTGTTTATTGGTTTTCGTTTTATTAAGTCGAGTGTGTAAAAGTTGGTACCATGGCTCCTCGATCGCCAGGTATAAGGCTGCTATAAAGACAGAATTAAGGTGGTTTACTACCACAGCGGCAATGATCGGCCGCGAGGACCGGGAGGACGCGCTCTTGAAAAGTGCACTACAGGCAGATGAACGGGTTCGGGTTGTGTCGGAGCACCTCACAGAGTGCCTCATGCTCCTTGAGGAAGCTCCTAACCCTGAAGATAAGGAGCTGGTCGAGGGCGATGTAAGCCAGTGCTTGGAGCTGGCACAGGACATTGAGCAGGCAGCTGCGGACATATCTAGGCGACGTGACGGAAAGGAAAAGCCATTCCGTGGCAAAGTGGGACAAGGATTACAGGTGCCTCTTCCGCCTGTTACGGTTCCAGTCTTTGCAGGCGATTACGCCGACTGGCCGGCGTTTGAGGACCTGTATAGCAGCGTGGTCCACACACGGACGGACATAATGCCAGCGTACAAGATGGCTCAGCTGATGTCCAGGCTACATGGAGAGCCTCATGAATTGCTGACGCATTTGGCTGTCTCGGATAGCAATTATGAGGTGGCGTGGAAGATCCTTACCGACCGGTATCGGAACAAGCGCCTGATTGTAGACAGGCTGTTAGACCAGTGGCTGTCAATACCAACCATAACGCGAGGTACGGACCTCCGCGAGAAAATCTTCCACCCAGTCAGCGTCGCGGTCAGCGCACTGGAGCGACAGGGTTTGCCAGTGGCGGGCTACGGTTATATCTTGGTCCACACAGTGCTTCGCCGCCTGCCGAGCGAAATGGTCGCTCGATTCGAGCAGCTCCATGGGGCAAGTCCTCGGACCACCTCCCGACCTACGAGGATCTGAAGTCGTTCCTCGAGGCCGAAAGCAGGCGAGTGGACGTCCAGGCTGGTGAAGCCCTCGCAAGGAGACCTCTGCCCTCGCCACCCGGAACGGCCGGGTGCACCGGCGCGAGGAGGCAACAGTAGGCAACCCAGGCGGTACAACACCGCATTGGAATCAGGGTGTGCCTACTGCAGGGAGACAGGCCACGGGGTGGCAGCGTGTCAGGAGTTTGCTGCGCAGCGGGTTCAGAGGAGACGGGGTGTGGCACAGCAGAGGCGTTGGTGTTTTCGGTGCCTGGGGCCGCATCAGGTGCGAGTGCCCTTCAAGCACCAACTGTAGGTACTGCCAGGGTGCACACCATCCGCTGCTCTGCATGAATCGCTCCGGAGGCGCCGGGGCAGCGCTGGATCGGATCAGCGAAGGAGCCTGCCCACCAAGGGAGGGAGCAACGCTCCCACCCCCCAAGGAGGAGCCCACCTCCGCATCAGTCACAGGGACAGGCAGGGGGACGTCAACAGTCGGAGCCCACTTACCAACGGACGTGGGGACGATCTCCACCACGGCAGCAGGTGCCGGATTGGGGAGGAACGACACGGGAACATGGCCAAGGACACCCATCCCAGGTACGGGATCAAACAGGCGGGTGTCAGGGGAGCACTAGGCAGCCACCAGGGTACATGCAGTATTCTGCGGGCTTGAGCCACCTGGTTGGGTCTCAAGACCCACGCATGCCTCCGCCTATGCCTGAGTACCCGCGGCTACAGGCGCAACCTCGGTACGGACGTTTGCCGTCGGGGTACTATAGAACTCCAGCCATGGCCTTTATGGGCAGACCTCCTACCAGCAGGAGTGGGACCCATACACAGGTTTGGGTAGCGAGGATACCCCGCGGGACGCGGCCTCACCGCGTTTAGATTCCCGCTAGGTAATCGCCGCCTACTCATCAGCTTCGGCTCCCCGTCCAATCACGGTACTTTTGCCAACGGCTAAGATTTGGGTATGGGGATACGGTGGCCGGACCATTCAAGTAAGAGCCCTACTGGATACAGGGGCTCAGGGATGTATTGTATCGAGTAAGCTGGTGAGTAGGCTAGGCCTAAATGTACGGCCAAGTGAGGATGAAGCTGTAGGCATCGGGGCCTAAATGTGCCTGACATTCGGGGTCAGACGAACTTTGAGTTCACATTAGGTAGCACATGTACAGGGTCAGCTATCAAGTCTCAGCCGTGGTGCTGGATGAAGTGGTTGGGAAACTCCTCAGGTTAGGTTACCACCAACGGTAAGAGGGTTAACCACAGGGTTGGAGTTAGCTGATCCTGATTTTGATACTCCTGGTACGGTGGACGTACTTCTCGGGTCAGACGTCCTCGGGAGATTATGGTGCGGTAGGAAGAAGGTACTCCAGGAAGCTGGTTTGGTGGCCGTAGATACCACAGGGGGGTATGTTGTTTTCGGCCCAGTTTGGAGACCTCAGGACCTACCAGAAGGGGATACGGTCCTCTATGGTAGTGTGCTGTCAGAGGTGCTGCAGAGGTTTTGGGAGTCTGAAGAGCCGCCCACGGCGGACAGACGAAAGCCAGAGGATGACGAGTGCGAGTTGTTCTATCAATACAACACTGCGAGATGCCCGTCAGGCAGATTCGTGACCAGGCTACCTTTTCTCCCAAACCGCCCCGCTTTAGGTAGTTCGCGACAGCTCGCGGAACGGAGACTACTCGGAATGGAGCGGAAGATGAGGCGAGACCCAGCACTTCGGCAGAAGTATATAGAATTCATGCGGGAATATATTCAATTGGGCCACATGTCGGTGTCCAGCCTGGATTGGAGGTGTGTCGAGCATTATTACATTCCACACCTGGCTGTCTTGAAGTCACCTGAGGCGAAAATACGGGTGGTGTTTGACGGTTCTGCTCCTACCTCGAATGGTGTGTCTGTGAACCAATGTTTGCACGCGGGTCCTAAATTGAACCGGGACATTGTGGACATTCTCACAGACTTTCGTTTGCACCAGGTAGCATTCGTCGCAGACGTCAAAATGATGTTTCGCCAAACCATGATACATCCGGATGACCGTCGGTATCAGCTGATTTTGTGGCGTGAAAGCCCAGATGAGCCGATGGTCACATACGAACTTTACACGGTGACGTATGGACTTAAGCCAAGTCCGTATTTGGCAGTACGTACGCTGCGAGAGTTGGCCGCACAGGAAAGGGTAAGATATCCTCGAGCCGCAGCAGTACTGGATCGCGACGTCTACGTGGACGATATCTGCACGGGTGCTGATAGCGTGGAGCAGGCGCTAATTCTACGAGACGAGCTGATCGCGATCATGGGTTCAGGAGGTTACGAGTTGCGGAAATGGTTGTCCAGTTGCCCAGAGCTCCTGGCCGGTTTGCCAGGCGAGTTCCATCAGGACCCGCACCTCTTTGAGAACCCGGACAATCCAAACACGTTGGGCATCCTCGGGGTGCAATATAGGCCAACGCATGACGTATTCACGTACAAGATTGAGCCCGACCTTTTGGAGAAAACTTGGACTAAGCGGTCGGTACTGTCGACAATCGCTAGAACGTTCGATCCTAACGGATGGATCGCCCCGGTTACGTTCATGGCGAAGTGCTTTTACAAAGGTTGTGGCTAGCCAACTTAGGATGGGACGACCAACTCTCCGGAGAGTTGTTGAAGGATTGGCTCAAGTTTGTGACCACCTTACCAGGGATTGTGCACATCGCGATACCCCGCAAGTTAGTCCCATCGGTGGGATGTAAGGCTACCCTACATGGGTTTTGTGACGCCTCGGAGCGAGGGTACGCGGCAGCTGTATACCTTCGGACAGCAAGTTCAACGGGAACTGTGCACGTGCGTCTGGTTATGGCCAAAAGTAAGGTGGCACCAGTCAGAACTAGATGGACCATCCCCAAATTGGAATTGGCAGGGGCAGCTCTTCTAGCGCGCTTGCTAAATCATGTAACCTGCAATCTGCGTGGTACCATCAACTTGGATGAAACGGTGTACGCGTGGACTGACAGTCGGATAGTTCTATGCTGGTTGCAGACGTCGGTACATACACTTGAGGTTTTCGTGGCAAATCGGGTGTCACAGATTACGGGGTCGGAAACTCCGTTAGTGTGGAGGCACGTACCGGGAGAATGGAACCCAGCGGACTGCGCTTCGCGCGGGTGCAGGGCACCTGATTTGGTGAGTCACCCACTGTGGTGGGGACCTCAATGGCTGACTGAGTCGCCGCAGGAATGGCCATTCAACGAGTGCAGGGCGCCGCTTGGGCCACCTGATCGAGGTTTGCGAGTGAACGTGGGGCAACTCGTACCGAAGCCTAACCCAGCTTTCTTGCTGGAACGGTATAGCTCCTCGACAAACTTCTTGGGGTGACAGGTTGGATCAAACGGTTCGTGAACAACTGCAGGAAGCCTCAAGCAGAACGGAACTTTACACCTGTCCTCTCGCCTGCGGAACGGAATGCGGCTCTATGCTCATTAGTTAGAGTCGTCCAGGCGGAACATTTTGAAGAGGAGGTCAGGCTGCTCAGGGATGGACGTGGAAAGCTGAAGGGAGGAATTGTGCGCCTCAACCCATTCCTGGATGAGCAAGGTATGCTCAGGGTTGGAGGCAGACTTCGGAACGCTAGCCTGCCCTTTTCGGCTCGGCATCCACTGTTACTTCCAAAAAGGGGACCCTTAGTTGAGCTCTTAGTCAGGGATCGTCATGAGAAAAACTCGCACGCGGGCTGTAATGCGCTATTGGCCATCCTACAGCGCGAGTTCTGGATCTTATCGGGACGACGAACGGTACGTAGCGTTGTGTTTAGGTGCTTGCCTTGTTACCGCTTGAAGGCAGCCACAATGCAGCCACAGATGGGAGATCTTCCACCGGACCGGGTGACGGAGGCCTGGATGTTTGCAGGTGTGGGAACGGATTTTGCAGGCCCTTTCATGGTAAAGGCATCACGCCTACGGAACGCAAAGTCTATCAAGGCGTACTTGTGCCTAGCCACCAAGGCCGTCCACTTGGAGCTCGTGGCCGACCTTTCTACGGAGGCCTTTTTGGCAGCGCTGGAGAGATTTACGTCGCGACGAGGGCGACCAGCGCTGATCAGGTCGGATTGTGGTACCAACTTTAAGGGTGCTGATCGGTGTATGAAAGAAATTGTAGCGTTCTTACGGGAGAACGAAGAAGCCATCAGCACGGGCCTCTCCCGTCAGGGCATTACCTGGGTGTTCGATCCACCAGCGTGCCCTCACTGGGGTGGTATTTTTGAAGCGGTTGTAAAGTCCGCTAAGACGCATTTGTTGCGCGTCGTAGGGTTAACAATTTTGACTTTCGAGGAGCTGGCAACCGTGTTTTGTAAAATTGAGGCTGTACTCAATTCGCGTCCTTTGTGTCCGCTCAGCTCAGACCCAAATGATTTAGAGGCCCTGACGCCAGGGCATTTCTTAATTGGCCGCCCACTTAACGCCTTGCCGGAATATCCCTATACGGAGGTGAATAGCAATCGTTTGTCGCGTTATCAGTTGTTGCAGCAAATGACTCAAAACTTTTGGAAGCGTTGGTCGCTTGAGTACTTGCACATTCTGCAGCAACGCCTTAAGTGGACGGACAGGACTGAACCCCCCTGCATTGGGGATCTCGTTCTGGTTAAGGATGCCAACCTACCGCCACTGCGTTGGCGCCGGGGGCGCATTCTCAACCTATTTCCGGGTAGTGATGGCACTCCTCGAGTTGCAGAAGTTCAGGTGGGGGATTCAGTTCTTAAGCGAGCAGTAGCTACATTATCACGCCTGCCATGCATTGAGCGGACCGATGGGTCGGTCCGGGGCGGGTGAATGTTTAGTTTCGCATCATGTATACGCGCGTTTTATTGTTTCCCGCCATTTCGTCTGACGGACCGCGCGACTGACGCCAGCTAGGCGACCGACGCCATGTTTGTCCTTTGTTCGTGCAGTCGGTTCGATACCACGCGGCCGCCGGCAAATATAACCTTACTTTTAGTCACTCGCGCGACCGGTGGTAGGCACATATTTTAAGTAGTCTGGGTTTTATTTTTTCGCATGCGCAATTGCTGCCAGGGAAGAGTTCCCTGTTCTTGTGCGGTAGTAAAACCAAGTGAATAGTGGTTTGGTAGTGCGCTTTGAATGCGAACTGGGCAGGTTTCTTGTTTGAGGGCCAACGTGGCCGAACTATGAACAATAGTGAACCCAAGTGCTTGTGAAAACTAAGGTGAAACCAAAATTGTCGGAGGGACGGAATGCCACACGAGCTGGTGTCCGGGTGCAGTAAGTCTAGTATCTAAATCCCTATCCAAGTGTCTCCTCAAACCCTGATACCTTTTTTCCTGTCAAAAACTAGACTTACAAGGGAACTGCGGCGTCATAATTCGCACGGTAAGCAATTCGCTGCTAGGTCCTGTATAAGTACGTTCATTGTAGTGATTTAGCAACATTACGTGGAGGTCACCACCCTGATGACCTTTAGTACAACCGGAACTTGGTATATTTATTTTAGATATGAGCTGTGGTGGTGCAGTTAAATATTAGTAGGAGATTGTGAGAGAGCCGTCGCAAACTTTGCAAACAAAAATTTCTCGGCCGGAAACTTTCCGGAACAAAAATTCTCTCATTAAATTTATTTTATTTAGCTATAGTAAAGAGCACTACGAATCGTAGTCAAATGTTGTTCCGAGGCTGATCGACCATTTAGTTTTAGATTTTAAGATAACTTTAATTTGCTTCCACTGCGCTAAGATCAGCTTCGGAATCAAACATGTTATTTATTGAGGCATAAAGATACATGCTGTGTGGTTGGCCTGGCCAGCCCCGAGGCAGTGCCTTTATTTTTATTTTTTTTATCCCGCCCGAGCCGCGTTCAGAGTAGGAACACAAATTGTTATAAAAAAGAGAAAATTTTGCAATACAAATTTTCCCTTTTTTTAATTTTGAATTAGAATGTGACTTTCTTAAAGTGAATCTTGTAATTACTACTGAGAAATAAATGCTTTTGATTTTGATTTTGACAACAAATACAGTGATTCCATAGGATAGTTTATATGTAACACATGCCGGGAAAATACCCTTTTCCCGCGGGAAAATGATTTGCATGCAGCGGGTAAAACCGCTACCGGGCCGCTAGTATAAGATCCTACTAATATTATAAAGGCGGATGTTTGTGTGTGTGTTTGTTACGACATCACGCAAAAACGGCTGATTAGATTGACATGAAACTTTGCAGAAATATAAAAGGGCATCTGGAATAACACATAGGATACATTTTACCACGGAAAAATGTCTCATTCCCACGGGATCACGCATTTTCCAATATTTTTGAAATAGGTGGCGTGACTGAGCCGATTCGCGTTTTAAACGTTTTCGCCGAAAACTAACAGCGACATCTCTTGGCGAATAATGCTTTTTTCCCGCGATAATAGGTTGCAGCGGGTGAAACCGCTGACGGGCAGCTAGTAAAAAATAACTGTCATGGGCTAATGGCCAACCGAATCACTTCTACATACTCGTAGAATCAGAAAGAAATTTAAAATTCGGTCTACGTTCCTTAGGGAGAGTTTGAGTTTCATGGGCTGGGTCACACCCATTCACAGATTTAACCCAATGCAATAGAAGTAAATGAAAGGGACTAATGATAGATAGATAGATAGATAAAACGTTTATATTGCATATTTATGCAACACACACATGCACTTAACAATAAAATACGGGGTGTTAGGGACAGTGTAACGAAAACTTTGCAGGCGTGCTCAGACCATGACACTGAACAACTTTTACTATGGAGCCAATGGTGGGAAACGAAAAAAAATTTCCGACCTCCCATACAAAGTCAGTCAGCTGATCGTGAATTTTGTATGGGAGGTCGGAATTTTTTTTTCGTTTCCCACCATTGGCTCCATAGTAAAAGTTGTTCAGTTTGATGGGCTGGTCATGCCTGCAAAGTTTTCGGTACACCGTCCCTAACACCCTGTATAAGATAATAATACATTTTGATTGCAATAATACTGATGCATTTCTTGTCGTGTCTTAAACTGGATAATACCAGTTCAAAATATAAACGACTTAGTCATCTGTATTTGGTCAGCTGTTTTTATCAATATTGTACCTAGCTAGATCTGAGCTCAGGATACTTCTTTTGAATCTCTCGCATATTCATCGCTACCGCTGGATTCAAATAAGCACTTGTAGAAAAAATAATCATTGTAAAACTGGTACAGTTAACTAAGGTCTGATTAATTATAAATTTACTAGCTTTCTGCCCGCGGTTTCATGCGCGATTTTTAGCTGTTTGGTCTAATTACAAACAAAGTTTGAAACATATAAACAACCACGATTGTCATACAAACTGTTTACCCGTTTAGGGGTTTAAGTGTTGAAAATGCCTTAAATTTAACACGTGATTTTAAACATTTAACCCTTGAGGGGCTAAAAATCAGAGACCCCTGAAACACGTAGTTATTAATAATCCTAGTAGCTAAATGTCTGTAATTTTGTTTTATTTTGCTGTCGAACGTGTCATGCCATGATGCCATGTCGGTTGAAAAAAGCATCACTCAATCTTCTAAGGAAAGCCCTGCCACGCGTTAGCGAGCCAAAATATATTTGCTTAATTCGCAGGTTAGGATAGAAGCGCGGAAGCGCGGTAGCCCGGTTGGTAGTGGCGATGGCGAAAGTCGCAGATTCAGATCCTGCCCGCAATGGAAAATTTTGGAATTTTTCCAAAAACTTAAAAAAATGTTTTAACAATTAGGAATGCAAAATACTACATTGCGCTCGCCAACCTGTCTGATAAGCGTGACAAGCCATCATCATATTACTGTTAAAAATATAATCGGTAGAATCCATGTCTAATTTCTAACAAGAATGTAACTAAGTAGTAGTGTTAGTTTCAGTTTTTGGTTTCTTAGAATGTAGCTAATAATTTTTAGAAAACTTGCAAAATTTTCCGCTGCAGGCAGGATTTGAAACTGCGACCTTCGGCATCTGTACTCTGTACTGCCGACGCCACTACCAACTGGGCTACCGTGGTTCTAATCAAGCCTGCGAATTAAGCAAGTATATGTTGTCCACTAACGCGTGGATGGGTTCCATCTACCGGGATAGTTTTTGCAACTAATTTCAACTAGGTTCAAATCCTGCCTGCGGTGGAAAATCTTGCAAGTTTTCCAAAAATTGTTTACCTAACACGAGAAGTATTTTAAAATTTGGTATTCTTTTTTTTTTTGGGCTTACTCTTGACCCCAATCTTACCCTAGAGCAGAGATGGGATCTACGGTGGAGCGAGCTTGCCCAGAAGATGCCTATTCACTCTAGACTTAAAGAGATTCAGGTTATATGCACTCGGAAATACAGACGCAGGCAGGGAATTCCATTCTTTAGCAGTGCGCATAATGAAAGATGATTTGAAGCGCTTAGTGCGTAATGTGGGTATATCAACTAAGAACGGATGGTAGCCGGCCGTGCGTCTGGATGTCCGATGGAAGAAAGGAGACGGTGGTATGAGCTCATGCAGCTCACGCGCACACTCTCCGAAGTACAATCTGTAGAAGACCGATAGGCAAGCAACCTTGCGGCGGTGAGCCAGGCTGTGAAGCTTGGTCGCCACCAGTTTTTTATCACCTATTAATCTCTTGGCTCTGCATTCCACCGAATCCAGTGCAGCAAGTTGGTATTTAGCCGAGCCATCCCAAAGGTGACAGCAGTACTCCATGCAAGATCGGACTTGAGCTTTATAAAGAGTTAGAAGCTGTTCAGGCGTGAAGTACCGCTTGACTTTATTCAGGACGCCCAACTTTCTAGCTGCAATTTGAGCCTTGGACTCGATGGTGGTGCCGAAGTTGAGGTCAGAGGAAAGCTCCATGCCAAGGAGTTGAAGAGTGTTGGTCACTGGAACAGATGTACCCCGAAAAGTAGGAGAAAAGGTGAAAGGACTCTTTTTGCGGAGAAAAGACACGCCTGCGTTTTTGAAGCATTGAAGCTGACGAGATTGTCATCGCCCCACTGGGAGACGTTACTTAACGTCAGGCTCGTACGCTCAATTATAGCCTTTCTCAATCTTTGGATTTCATCACCACTGGCTCCTGCGCCGGACAGATATTTCTCGGTGACAGTACTGTCATCTGCGTACCCAACAATTCCTGAAGATAGAAGGTCATTGATGTGCAGCAGGAAAAGCGTCGCGGAGAGTACAGACCCTGAGGAACTCCGGCGTCAATAGCCTTGAGGTCAGAGGAGCAGCCGTCTATGACCACTCGGATCGACCGTTCACTCAGGAAGTCAGCCACCCAGCTACAGAAGCCAGTGGGTATGCCGTACGCTGGAAGCTTGCTCAACAGACTCGCATGCCACACCCTATCGAAGGCCTTTGAAATGTCCAGCGACACTGCTATTGCTTCGCCGTGGTTTTCAATGGCCTCGCCCCAGCAATGCGTTACGTACACTAGAAGATCTCCCGTGGAACGCCCTCGGCGGAAGCCATATTGACAATCACTGAGAAGATCATTGTCTTCGAGGTACGAAAGCAGTTTGCAGTTCAGAACTCTTTCCATAACCTTACAGAGTACGGAAGTGATGGCGATCGGTCGATAGTTGCTAGGGTCGGCACGGCTACCCTTCTTGGGCACAGGTTGCACATTGGCAAGCTTCCAAGATTTTGGTACAATTTTTGACACGAGAGAGAGGCGGTACAAGCGTGTCAGTACAGGAGACAACTCAGGCGCACAATACCTCAACAATCTTGCTGGTATGCCATCAGGACCACTGGCCTTGTTCACGTCCAGACTGCGAAGGGCTCTACGGACCTCTTTATTGTGCACTGTGACCTCAGACATCAAAGAATCACAGTGAGGTAAGGTGGGTGGATATTTCGAGCCAGCGTCTATACGAGAGTTGCTCGCAAACAGATCGGCAAATAAATTTGCTTTCTCTGCCGCGGTGTGGGCAAGCGACCCATCAGGTTTCTGCATTGGAGGTAGTGAGGGACGGCAGAAGTTGGATTCGACTGATTTCGAAAGGGACCAGAACTGCTTACTACCCGGTGGGTATGATGCAAGCTTTGCCCCAATACGGCTAATATGGTCGAACCTAGCTTTTCGTAGCATTCAATGTAGCTAATAGTTTCTGTTATTGTATGAATGAATACGTGTTTCTATTTCTATCACATAATAGGGAGATGGCGCGCGGGGCGCCTTTACAGATGCCTCACTCAGTACTAGCGTACTAGCGACAATTTTGACGCTTACTAACTTTATTATCTTAGGGGAACTAAAGGTAACTAAGAAGATGGTTGCCACGAACGTCATACTACTTGGATTAAAATTTGCTCAGAATCATATGACGTTCTTGTATCAGATTTTACAGTTTTGATGTTCTTATACTTTGTGTAGCAATAGCAACCCTGGCTATGTAACAAATGACAATCGCAAAAATCCTGAACAGGGTCGAGTGAACCTTCTGTAAACTCTCTATATTGTGGTACTAGCGACGATTTTGACGCTTACTAATTTTAACTTGAATCTTAGGGGAACTAAAGGTAAGTAAGAAGATGGTTGCCATGAACGTCATTTCTTGAATTAAAATTGGCTCAGAATCATATTTTACTATTTTGATATTCTTATACTTTGAGCTATTTTGATATTCTTATACTGGCTATGTAAAAAATGACAATCGCAAAAATCCAGAATAGAGTCGAGTGAACCTTTCTGTATCTAAACTCTCTATTTTGTGGTACTAGCGACGATTTTGACGCTTACTTTAACTGGAATCTCAGGAGAATGGTAACTAAGAATATGGTTGCCACGAACGTCATATTTCTTGAATTAAAATTGGCTCAGAATTGTATCAGATTTTGCTGTGTTGATATTCTTATACTTTGAGATGTTTGACAGTAGCAACCCTGTCTATGTAGGAAGTGACAGTCGCGAATATCCTAAATAGAGTCGAGTGAACCTTCTGTACAGTCTCTATTATGGGTATAAACCATGTCTAATTCCTAACAAGAATGTAGCCAGTCGTCTTAATTTGTTTTTTTGTAAGAATACGTGATTAAATATTAAAATTATTCTATTTCATTCATGAGTACGTTACACGTGGGTAAAACTTTGTCTGTATTAACAAGCATAATTATTGAAAAATAAAAACCCGACTGCGGTACTTTCCAAGTTACTTTTAGCGTTTAAAATCCGCCATTTTTTATTTATGAAATTTTAACTTAGCCAGTTTCACACGCGTTGCTGAGACGAATCTAACGATCATATGTCAAAATCAGCCTATTCCTTTGGGATTTAGGCCGTGCAAATGTTTTTTTGTCCATATACAAACATACATACATACATACATAATCTCGAATAACATAACCCTTCCGAGGCAATCGGGTAAAAATACAATGGGCAAGACTACAACAGATTCAATACATACACCTAGTGCCATTATTGTGGTTTTCAATAGCTTTTGAAATTTGAATGAGGAAAAAAAAATTTAATACTAAGAAGAATTTAATACTAAATTGCTAGTTTCTCCAAAACCCCATTTTCTCCTAATTTTTTTTGACAAAGCAATAATTAGAGTCCTATATGTTTTATATGTTATGGTTTAATGTAATAATATGCCTGCCTATATTTTAGGCTTTAATGTAATAAGAAGAGAAAACGGGGGAATACATTTGCATGAAAAGGCTAAAACTGGCATCACTCGGGTGTCTTCTTTAACCAATATACTACTCTAAATTCTAAATCATTCGCTAACCCAAACTACCATGGATCAAAATACAATTAAGCAGCTCAGAATAGCATCACCCCATATCTATCCCGTGGGTGTCGTAAGAAGCGACTAAGGGGATTTGAGAGTTGACAGGTATTGCAATTTTAGGCGACAGGCTGGCAACCTGTCTCTGTGGTGATACGGAGTCTCCTGAATGACTCTCAAACTATTGTCAGACGTGGTGAAAATAGACGTTTTTACAGTCGTTT
Organism: Phthorimaea operculella; assembly: GCA_024500475.1. Classification (NCBI taxonomy): domain Eukaryota; kingdom Metazoa; phylum Arthropoda; class Insecta; order Lepidoptera; family Gelechiidae; genus Phthorimaea; species Phthorimaea operculella. Next base: position 1,178,213 of record JANFCV010000129.1, on the reverse strand, counting down.
AATCTCTGTCTTCCCCGCAAGGGATATAGGCGTAATACATGTATCTATGTACTTCATTAAGCATGGATCAAAACACAACTGCAGTAATATAATAGATATTACGGTCAATCCTCTCTACACATCCATATCTTGTAAAAACATTATTGTGTCAAAATGCTATTCACAACTCTTACAACATAGCGATTTATTTTTGCAATCACATAACACATGTCCACTTTTGACGCACTTAAAGCACTATAACAAAATTACACTTTTTAAATGTTTAATTATTTTTGTTTTATTTTAGTCCACAAACGTCACTCCACGACAGAAAACGAGCGGGCACTGGTATTATAGATGTTATTAAAAAGACGTCACGGAGTTTGTACTATTCATTATCGTTTACTTTGTCAAAGATTAAGTAAGTCTTGTTGTGTTGGTATTTTATGCCTACTGATTTAGTGCATCTCGGCGGCAGGTAATTAAGTACGTGAAATGGGTAATGGAATCGGCGGTACACAACACAGGTAAACCCTCTAGTATCACATCATTTGTGGTGTCAACATAAATGCTGTATTAGGGTGAGAATCCACCAGAGCTGTGCGAGGTAGCTAAGCGGTGTGCGAGGAAAAAATCCACCAATAGAATCACTTCATTTTCCTAGCCTCGCTCAGCTCAGCTCTGGTCGAATAGGGTTGAGCGAAGCGAGGCCATTCTACATACAAAACAAGCGAGAAATGTGTGCGAGGGATGTGTTACGAGGAATGTGTAGCGAGGAATGTGTTGCGAGGAATGCGTTCCGAGAAATGTGCTGCGAGGTTTCCACTACATCGCATTCCCCCCCGCTCACACATTTCACAGCTTCGCAACGCATCCTCGCTCCGCACATTAATGCGCATTTTGACAGCTCCGCTACGCATCCTCGTACGACACATTTTACTCGCACAGCTCTGGTGGAAACCCCTACACATTTCCACAGCACAGCTACGCATCCTCGTACGACACATTTTACTCGCACAGCTCTGGTGGATTCTCACCCTTAAACGGGGACGCGATCGTATTAAGGGAAAAAAAATAAAAAAACAGGAATAATGCTGAATCCATTCTGTAAGTATTCTATTTTCCATAATGTGACTGTCATATCTATCATAGATAGACCACTGCCTTCGTGATTGATCTAGAATCAGCTGTTTTATGATATGAGGTTTTGTTTTTGATTCACTCTACCTCAAATATGCCTATTTACCATTCTGTGGTATATATAATCTATGAGAGACAGACACCGCCTTGTTATATCAACAGACACTCGCGATCGAGTGCTGCTAAATCAGCTGTTTTATAGAATTTTACTATGATATTAAGGAATTTCGATATATTGGGTACTAGTGACCGATAGCGAAAACTCAGAGTCGGCTAGTGATAAGGAAGAACTTTCCCCAAGGAACATAGGTCGAACTTTCCACAAAAAATTTTTGGACCTCCCATACAACTTAATTAGTATAGGTATATATTTTGGTTTGTAAGTAAATGTATGTAAGTGTATCTTAAGTTATTATAATATAATGGTTTTTTATAGATATTATAGTAAGTTGTACACGTCAACTGCCTCACTTTATGCCATCTCACTATAGTCCGATACGGCTAGCTTGATTTGAGGCCATAACTTACAAAAATTCTAGAGTCGCTCATTTTTGCATATAGTGGTGCAATGTGTGTCTATAAAGCACATTTGGCATTATTGTGCCATTTTTCATGCTTCCAAAATTGGCAATTCAGGGATTGGTGACACATATTTTATTTTTAACTTATAAGTATCTGTAAATATATTAAAGTTTGAAAATATGCCAGTATTGTGAATGTGACAGATTGGATAGTGTAATTTTCCATTTTGTGTAATTTTCGACCACTACAAACCATAGTAATGTCAAAATTACATAAACGAGATCAAAAAAATATTAGAGTCAATGAAATAAGCACAACTGATCTTAAAAAGCATAAATAAGATCAAATCATAAAAATGTGCCTAATTGATGCAATACTTCATTCAAATATTAAAAAAATAAACTGAAATGCCTTACATAACATAGAAAAGAATATTAAAGTCATTAGAGTTCACAAATTTAATACTGTAAAGTTGTGACAATTCGGATGTATGAAGTTGTGCCACTTTATTCCATAATTTCAAGAAATATACCACATTTTCAATAAAATGCGTTCAGAGGTTAATGACCGCAGTGAAGCGGGGTCGGCGCAGCGGCGGCGGCGGCGGCGCAGTGCGTGGCGGTGGCGGCTGCGACACGGCTCAAACGGCAATACAATGCATGTGATTTCTTAGAAAAACCCCCTTTGTTTAATTACGTAGGTACCTGTTTTTGTACATTTAATCTTTATTGTCATTTCGATTAAATCATTTTAATCTCGCGACTTTTATAAAAGCCAATATGACAGCTGTAAAAATCATACCAACGCTTTGACATGAGAGTTATCTTTCTTTGTTGACCGGTCTTCTGGTATGAATTTGGCAGCTATCAAAATGGGATTTTTAAAATGGACATACTATATTTGAGTGAATCTGAAGCATATTTGGTTAGGTGCCTGGCTACCTACTTACCTACCAACATGTTTATGGGTAGATCAGAACTGAATGATAGTAAAAAAAAAACGGCAAATCTAAATGGCTTATTTAGCTGGGGAGCCCACGATGCTACATGTGTAGTGGCTCGAGCGTCACTTCTCAGTGCTTACAAACATACATAAATTGATCTTTTCTTTTTATACCTACCCCGAAAACTTTGGGGCCAAGTCGAGCCTGGGTTGAGCGGATATGGACTTCGTATATACCTACCGCCACGATATTTGTATGGAGATTCCGTATAACGAATCGGTATCGCATTAAGTTACGGAAGTTGTATAAATGTACCCCAGTATACTTTTCGTAGGTACTTTCATATAAATTTCGAAATTCGCATCCTCACAAAGCGCGCCGGCTGTGACCTTCAGAGGTAGTCGGCGGCAGATGAACTCTCGTGCGCAGCCATTCGGCTTATCTTTGCTTGAGCGCGTGATGGATGAGTATAGGCTAATATAAAGTAGGTATCCAAAGCCGACGCGAGGGAAATTGTTCTTTATTATCGCGAGTAAAGTTTTCTATTTGTTGAATTGCTATGGCAGAGTACGTGTTCTGTACCTTGTACTATTATGTATTGTGTGGTAAAACTTAATAACGAGTCTTTCTATGATATGATGTAGCTACTAGCCCTGGTTGGATACTTTTTACCGCGGGAAATTCGCTCATTCCCACAAGAAATACGATATTAAACAAATATTTGTATGACAGCCCCCCTCATATTTTATTTTATTTTAATGTTTAGTATTTGTTGTTATAACGGCAACAGAAATACGACGCATGCGAAAATTTCAACTTTAGCTATCACGGTTTATGAGATACAGCCTCCTGTAGTCCGAGTTCTTAATTGGCAGTTTGTATGGAGGTATGGTCCCATCTGGCAGAAATCATGAAACTTGGCATGTGTGTAGCTTACATGTGTAAGCTTCAGGAAAAGAAGGGAAGCAAGTTGGACCCCCCCTGCTTCCCCCCTTTACCCCCCCTTTTATGTCCCAAATTTCAGTTATCTTTATTTTTCTCGGAAACGATTAAAGATAGGAGAAATTTGTCAAGGTAAGAAATATTCCTTATAAAATTGTCTACATAATTGTTCTTGGGTAGATGTTGATAGGACTTATACTTTTCGAGTTATACTTCTGGGAAGCCCATCATTTTTTTGAAGGTGACTTCCAGCTCTGAATTAGCCATAACTACCATGTGATAGAATATTCTTTCAAACTTTCTATTGGCGTTTGTTAGTTAGGTAGTCTTCAAAGGAAACCCGCAGAGACAACACTTCAATCACTCCTGTGGGGATGGGGGGAGGGGGGCAAAGTTTATTTTTTCCGAGCTGAACTTGAGGACTTCTGACTCCTGTAAGTAAATGTGACACGAGAAATTGAGTATCATTTTCGAATAAACCAAGGACGGAGTATTCATTTCTGGAACGCTCTTTGGTATATTTCATACAAAAATATAAAAATATTAAGGGAAATAAGAAAAAAATATGTTTCGTTCTCATTCAAACGCTGTTTTCTTCATGACCTTGAGACATATTTACTAGTTAATAACACATACTCAAAGACATACTCACCCGAATTATAAAGCCATATTTTATTTTCGAAAATATTAGAAAATACGTAGCCTACAGAAGCCTAAATATTTTTACAAAGTTATGTTTGTAGCTGGAAAAATTTCAAGTTCATAGATTTTGTATGCAAAAATAAGATTACCAACCGCAAACTTATATTTCTCAATTGTCGCTAAACCATTCCAGATAGAGAAATGCCCTCATAGGGAATGTTGTTTATACTGAAGGGTAGTTTTTGTTGGAATAAAGAAATTGAGGATCTGGAGTACTTGATGTTTAAGAAGACATTACAGTATCTCGAATAGTTTAGCTGGGCTGTTGATGTTCCACATCAAGTACTCCAGATCTTCAATTTCTATATATCAGCATAAACAACTCTTCAGTATAAACAACATTTCCTATGAGGGCATTTCCCTATCTGGAATAATTTAGCGACAATTGAGAAATATACGTTTGCGGTTGGTAATTCTATTTTTGCATACAAAATCTATGAATATTAAATTTTTCCAGCTACAAACATAACTTTGTAAAAATATTTAGGCTTCTGTAGGCTACGTATTTTCTAATATTTTCGAAAATAAAATATGGCTTTATAATTCGGGTGAGTATGTCTTTGAGTATGTGTTATTAACTAGTAAATATGTCTCAAGGTCATGAAGAAAACAGCGTTTGAATGAGAACGAAACATATTTTTTTCTTATTTCCCTTAATATTTTTATATTTTTGTATGAAATATACCAAAGAGCGTTCCAGAAATGAATACTCCGTCCTTGGTTTATTCGAAAATGATACTCAATTTCTCGTGTCACATTTACTTACAGGAGTCAGAAGTCCTCAAGTTCAACTCGGAAAAAATAAACTTTGCCCCCCTCCCCCCATCCCCACAGGAGTGATTGAAGTGTTGTCTCTGCGGGTTTCCTTTGAAGACTACCTAACTAACAAACGCCAATAGAAAGTTTGAAAGAATATTCTATCACATGGTAGTTATGGCTAATTCAGAGCTGGAAGTCACCTTCAAAAAAATGATGGGCTTCCCAGAAGTATAACTCGAAAAGTATAAGTCCTATCAACATCTACCCAAGAACAATTATGTAGACAATTTTATAAGGAATATTTCTTACCTTGACAAATTTCTCCTATCTTTAATCGTTTCCGAGAAAAATAAAGATAACTGAAATTTGGGACATAAAAGGGGGGGTAAAGGGGGGAAGCAGGGGGGGTCCAACTTGCTTCCCTTCTTTTCCTGAAGCTTACACATGTAAGCTACACACATGCCAAGTTTCATGATTTCTGCCAGATGGGACCATACTTCCAGCTAAGGAGCCGTACTACTGGTCATAGATGGATGGACGGACAGACAGTGAAGTATCAGTTACTGGGTACCCTTGGGGTTCAGAACCCTGAAAAATAACGGGAGGGTAAACTTCTTCTTTTCGAGTAGGTCACCGAGTCGTCCAACGACCCGATTAACCCAGGTTTTTCAACCGTCTACTCCAACTCCAAATAGCAGGCTTCTGACATGGTTATCTAACGACCGCCGTTTTATTAATTATAGGCAGCAACCGAGACGGACGGTTTAACGTGCCTTCCAAAACACGGAACCATCTTTCTTTTTGGACAATGAGGTAGTTCAGAATGCAATGCCCTTACCAGACTGGGACTGGTAATACAATCACTAAGTGATAGATTTAGATTTAGATTTAGATTCATTTATTTCACATTAACAAATTCATAGTTACAGTAAAAATACAAGATAAAAATGTCAAAGGTTAATGTGATCGTCAAAAACATAGAAATAAAAATAGTAGAAATTGGTAAAACAAACAAAAATTACAATAATCAAATACTAAATACAATGTCAAAAGAAATAAAATAAAAAAATGCGTAAAAACAATCCAAAATGTCAAAATACAATATTGTAAAAAATTAATTACTTAGTGTAATACAGAAAATGAGTACAAATGTCAAAGAAATTTTCTATTCATAAATTCATCTACAGAATAAAGTTCACAATCCAACAAAAGGTTTTTAACGCGGCGACAAAACGTTTCGTCATTAGGCTCCTGTTTTAGGTCTGTTGGTAGATGTTCATAGAACGTAGGCCCGATAACGCGCGGGTTCTTGGTAGCGAGTGCGGTTTTACGTGGCACAGTCGCTAGCCTGCCTGCATTTCGAAGTGCACGTCCACCACAGAGCCGCAGGGAAAAGGAAGATAAGTTCCGCCGCACATATACCAACATACCGTATAAATATAACGAGTATAAAGTTAAAATGTTATGTTTTTTAAAAACTCCCCTACATGTGTCCCTTGCCTTAAGACCTTCAATTATTCTTAGGGCCCTTTTCTGAAGGACAAAGACCCTATCTGATTCACTTGAATCTGCCCATAAAATTGTTGCATATGACATGATGGAATTAAAATATGCGAAATAAGTTTGTCGCAGGACACTGGCTGAGACAACTGGTTTAATTTTACGAAGCGCGTATGTGGCACTACCTAATCTGTCGCAAAGTAGTTGAATGTGCGCTTTCCAGTTTAGGTGCTGGTCTAGTGTGAGCCCTAAGAATTTACACTGGGTGCATGTCGGCATGGGTGGTACCACATCAACAGGCACAGGTATACTTCTTCCACTAAACAGCATCACATTGGATTTCGTCAAATTGAGCACTAGTCCATTATCAGAAAACCACTGCTGGAGCTGACCACAAATACTTTTTATTTTAAAATCCAGGTCTTTGTAAGATTTAGCACAAGTTACCACAGAAGTATCATCGGCAAACAATGTTACTGAGCCCTCAGAAATATGGGATGCAAGATCATTAATAAACACCAAAAACATGGTATTTCCCAGCGCCGATCCTTGAGGGATCCCTATAGTAACCTCGCCAGCCTCAGATCTGAGCTTACGGCCGCCTATCGTTACTTGAACAGTTTGTTTTCTGTTAGTAAGAAATGATTTAAGAAGTTTGTGTGCTGTCTGTTTGATGCCGTATCTTTCAAGTTTCTGCAGTAACAGCTCATTTCCTATAACATCAAACGCTTTTGATAGGTCACAGAATATACCTGCTGTTTTATACCTACTATCTAGCCCAGTAAGTACACAGTCAACAACCTGCTGCGCAGCTGACGTGGTAGATTTATTTTGCCTATAAGCATATTGTACCTTAGTTAGCAGGTCGTTTTTTTCTAAATGTTCCATCATACTTGAGGATAAAATCGATTCAATAATTTTTGAGATAGTAGGTACAATAGTTATAGGCCTGTGGTTGTCTACTTTGTCTGTTTCACCTTTACCCTTGTAGACTGGGCATACTCGCGTACACTTGAGCGCATTAGGATATATTCCGTGGGAAATAATTTCGTTAATAAGATGCACTAAAATGTTGCATAACACTGGCCAGACTGACAATAATATATTGACTGAGATATCATACAAGTCTAATGTATTTGATGTCTTAATCATAGTTTTTAATACTTTGTTTAACATGTTGTCGGTAACCTTAGGGAATGAAAGCTCGGGTACACACTGCTCATCTAGAATATTTTTCAAATGTTTCATAGCTTGGTCTTTATTGCCGCATACTGGTAATTGTGATGTTATGGTTAGAAAATTTAGAAAATGTTCGTTGAAACAGTCAGCTACCCCCTCCACAGGTACATGTGTCCCGTTCAGCTTGAGAGACATATCCCTAGACTTCATGTTTTTGAAATTGGTTTCTTCATTTATTATATTCCAAACTTCTTTTGATGGGTTTTTTCTCGTTAAATGCCTTTCGGTCTCGTAACGATGTTGTTTTTATCATGTCATAATAATAATTGACGCAGTTTTGTATAGTGTCATTACAAGGGTACTGACGCCTAATTTCGCAAAAACTTTCAAAATTGTTTATGTAAGAAGATAATTCTTCGCTTACCCAAGGAGTACTTTTCTTCTTTTTTATCGAGACTTTTTTCAATGGAAAATGCGATCCTATATAATGTGTAAATATCCGAAATAAGTTGTCAAATTTATAATTTATGTCAATATTATTATTAAATATGAAATCCCAATTATAATCACAAATGTCAATATAAAATAAATGAATTGAAGTGTCTGTAAATATTCTGCGTTCTACATATAAGTTAGGTTTAGGTACCCTATGATTGTCCAGGCTCTTTATGTGAAACACCTGGCCGTGGTGATCGCTGATAGCAGTATGTACGGGGCGTGCGGTGACGTCACCTTCACCCTGATTTATCGTGCTGACTATGCCGCAGTCGATCGATGTTGATCTTAGCTTATCAACGCGCGTGGGAAAATCTACAATATTTGTCATACTAAAACTATTTAAGAGGTCATCTAATTCGCGTCGTAACCATGGTTGTAACGGATCAATAGTCGTATAATCCACGTTAATATCGCCGCAAATTAAAAACCTTTTGTTTTCGTCAACAAGTTTACATAATAATAATTCAAAATTGTTTAAAAATATTTTAAAGTCGCTTAAGCCACTTCTATAAATTCCAATTACTATTAGATTTGATTTTGTAAGCTCAACAGCAGTAAATTCACAATGGTACTCCAAGGAAATCTTTTCAAGGTCACTTCTACGTTTGTATTGCACTCCGTCCCGTAGGTATGTTGCTACGCCGCCGTGCTCCATGGTGTCTCGACAGTAGGCACTCGCCAGTTCATACCCGCACAGAGACACGCGCGGAATCTCGTTGCGTTTGACCCAAATTTCTGAACAAATTAGTACATCAGGGCAGTATTTATCTAGTAGGATGTGTAGTGTAACAGACCAACTTTGCTAGTTATTGACCTGACATTTTGATGTACTATTGTAAGATGTGCGTGTTTGTGCAATACTACTGTGTTTGAGGTTATATCTTGCTGTATGGTGGACGCCGCGGGTTGGAGTTTTTTGCCGTAACAACATTATAGTTCCTGATCGATACACCTTCTGGCCAAAGCTTATCATTGCGGATCAGATGAGCCTTGTTAGTAGGGACATCCAAGCGAAATGAAGAATACTGACCCTTCGTCTGCAGTTGCACGCAACTCAAATTTTCAAGGCCGACTTGGGACTTCAGGTGGCTGGTTATATCCTTGGAAACCGTGGTCTGACTAAAATTGAAGAGGTGGAGGCTGATAACTCGCGGAGGCCCAGCGCAGAGGCTTACGCCTTTTGCTTGATGCCCTTCATTTGTTATGCGATGGGGAGGTGGTATAGTTGGTGGCTTCTGGTGAATTGCAGACCTAGATGACTGCTTTGTCCCCACCACTTCAGGTGTTGAAGAAGCGCATAGGGGCTGATGCTCCCATCGACGATTTGGAGATGGACTTGAATTAGAATCAGTGCCAGTAGCGACGCCGACGGCTTGTTGGGGTGGCTGTGGGGTTGACTGTTGTGAAAATTTTTGCTGTTTCGGCTTTTCCTTATTCACCTCCACCATTGTAAGGCCCTGAGGTCCAGAATCATTTAAATCATTATGTGATGATAGTCGTAGTATACTAGGTATACCCGTTAAAGTGGTTTCAAACTGTGAGTTGGTGTGGTGTAAATAATTTCCGTGATTTGGATTGCCCTGCTCTGGTGAGTTATTTTGTATGTTCTGTTTTTTCATACATAGAACATTAGTACTTGTTGTAGGACTTATAATCTCGTTTAGTATCTGAGTGTATTTATCCGTTTTGGTGTTGATTGACTTTATCAGTTCTTGTTGTTCTTTGATAACGATGTAACAACAGTCAAGCTTTTGTTGCATATTAAGAACAACTTCCTCCAAATTCGTAACAACGGACACTAACCTTTCGTTAACTGTAGGTTTTTTTGGAGCCATTTCTTCTTGTCAACTTTTAACACACTGTAGCAGAATCACTTTATTTACAATATAAATTCAATTTTATCAAATATATGTCTAATTATCTTTAAATAGTTAATAAAATTCAAACAGATAAAATATCAACTTAGTGTTGTGAATGTCCCATGCCGGTAATGGAACCCGGAACCTTCTGCGTCGCAGGCATTCGCACTACCATTGCATCACAGCAGCTGTCAAAATTACCTCGAATGGTGTAACTGTCACATCGGTTCCAGAGATTCTCGCTGAAATTGAGGACTTCTATGGAAATCTGTTTGCCTCGCATGCGAAAAAGCCTCCACCTGATGCGACCCCAGACCCAAGAGCTCCCCTCTCCCGCCCCTTTACAGAAGATCTCCCGGACGTAGATATAGACAAAATCGGGGCGGCTCTCAGACAGCTTAAGAATGGGAAGGCTCCCGGGGAAGACGGAGTGGCCTCTGAGTTACTCAAGGCCGGTAGAAAACCTGTCCTCGAGGAGCTGTAAAGGGACAACCTCGAAGGCTTGGAGCAGAGGTGTAGTGGCATTGTTTTTCAAAAAAGGAGACAAAACGCTTCTCAAAAACTATAGGCCGATCACACTTCTGAGCCACGTCTATGAGCTGTTCTCGAGAGTCGTCACGAATCGTTTGGCATCAAGATTTGACGCCTTTCAACCACCGGAACAGGCTGGGTTTCGTAAGGGCTTCAGTACCGTAGACCACATCCATACTGTAAGGCAGGTTATACAGAAGACAGAGGAGTACAACCAACCACTGTGTATGGCTTTTGTGGACTACGAAAAAGCCTTCGACTCTATCGAAACCTGGGCTGTTTTGGAGTCCTTGCAGCGCTGTCAAGTCGACGGGCGGTATGTGGAGGTGCTGAGAAGCCTTTATCAAATGGCTACGATGTCCGTTCAAGTACAAAACCATAGTACAAGACCCATCCAATTGCTCCGTGGTGTAAGACAGGGTGACGTTATATCCCCGAAACTCTTCACCAACGCATTGGAAGATGTCTTCAAAACTCTACAGTGGGATGGACTGGGCATAGGGTTTCTCAGCGGGAATTCCCCAGGCGGGAATTCCCGGGAAATTTGGCCTTTGTCGGGACGGGAAAAAAAGATCGATTTCCCGGGAATTCGGGAAATAAAGTAGAAAATATAAAATTATTATTTTGACGATAATTTCGGTATAACTCAGTGTTACTTATTAAAAAAATATATGTGTATTTGCTCTCTCCACTTTTACTAAGTGTTTTGTTTATTTAGATCAGTGACTCGGAAAAATTTGACCGCATTGATTGTGTCTGTGCCCCTAGTGCAAAAGTGTTGTGTGGTGATTGAAATATCAGCCTTAAATTATATTAAAACTTAATGGTGTATTCTTGATTTCATATCTGATTAATGGAATAAATAGGAAAATCATCATCATCATCATCATATCAGCCATAGGACGTCCACGGCCTCCCCTAAATATTTCCACCTTGTCGGATTAGAAGCGGCCTGCATCCAGCATTTCCCTGTGGACTGTCCATCTCGCAGGGGGCCGTCCTACGCTGCGCCTGCCGGTACGTGGTCTCCATTCGAGAACTCTCCTGCTCCATCGATTATCAGTCCTTGGAGCAATGTGGCCTGCTTATTGCCACTTCAGCTTCTAACTCTCTTAGCTATGTCGGTTTACTTGGTTCGTCTACGGATCTTCTAGCTTCTGATTCGATCACGTATGTAAAAACCGAGAATAGCTCTGTCCATAGCTCGCTGAGTGACTCCTAGTCTATTTAGGAGGCCGGCAGTTAGAGACCACGTCTCGGTAACGTCATTCGCATCGGCATGACACACTGTTCAAACACTTTCGTCTTGAGACACTGAGGAATTTTTGACGTGAAGACGCTGCGTAACTTCCCGAATGCTGCCCAGCTGAGCTTGTTTCGCCGAGTGACATATTTCTTAAAGTTAGATCTTCCTAGTTGGACTGTTTGTCCTAGATAGACGTATTTGTCCACCACTTCGAGTATCGAGCTCCCTACTGATATTGGGGTGGGGCGCTACATGAGAGTTGACCATTACTTTCGTCTTGTCCATATCCATCTTGAGGCCCACTTGTTGGGAAACCCGATAGAGCATATAAACATGAAAAACTGGATTGTATTGATTATTTTTGGTATTTTCATTTACTCACAGTTGTGCATTATTCTCATAAATTCTTAAATTATGAACTCGCAGATCATAACCACAATATTTATTCTAATTATTGTTGCATAGAAGGTATTATTTTAGGTAATTTACGAAGAGAGACTAATTAAACTGTATATATTATTAATGACTATTTTTTTGTTTAATTTTGAAATAATTGTTATGCTTTTTAACGAGGAAAATTAAATTCCCGACTTCCCGGGAATTCCCGGGAAAAAAGAGGTCGGGAGTTTTGGTGTCCGGGAAATAAAAAAGGTCGGGAAATGAGAAACCCTATGGGCATCAACGTCAACGGCGAAAGTCATAATGGCCAAATCGCTGCAAGACCTGCAAAAAATTTTATCTAGTCTTAACTCTGCCTCGAGACGTGTAGTTGTACTTGGGATGAACTTGGATAAGACGAAGGTCATGTTCAATCAACACATAATCCCCGAGCCGGTCTCCGTCGAAGGTGTAGTCCTTGAAGTTGTCCAGAAATATGTGTACCTTGGGCAAACTTTGCAGATGGGAAGAGACAACTTTGAGGCTGAAATCACCAGAAGAGTGCAACTTGGCTGGGTAGCATTTGGAAAGCTGCGTCACATCCTCGAATCATCTTTGCCACAATGCCTCAAGACCAAGGTGTTCGATCAATGCGTCCTACCAGTCATGACCTACGGAGCCGAGACGTGGAACTTGACAGTATGGAAAGGTTCTTTCGAGGCTGAAATCACCAGAAGAGTGCAGCTTGGCTGGGTAGTATTTGGAAAGCTGCGTCACATCCTCGAATCATCTTTGCCACAATGCCTCAAGACCAAGGTGTTCGATCAATGCGTCCTACCAGTCATGACCTACGGAGCCGAGACGTGGAACTTGACAAGGGAAAGGTCTATGCTTGGTATCTCTATAATGGATAAAGTCCGGAATGAGGCCATCCGACAAAAGAACAAAGTGACGGACATAGTCTGGAAGTGTAGCAAGCTGAAGTGGCAGTGGGCTGGCCACAATTGTCGTAGAACCGACGGACGGTGGAGTAAGCGGGTTCTCGAGTGGAGGCCACGCCTCGGCAAGCGTAGCGTTGGACGCCCTTCGGCCAGATGGACCAATGACTTAAAAAAGGCGGCTGGTAGTGACTGGATGGCATAAACGGGAGATCGTGCCTTATGGCGTTCCCTGGGAGAGGCCTACGTCCAGCAGTGGACTGCAATGGGCTGAAATAGAATAGAATATAGCTGTCAAAATCGGTAATCGGTATACTTACACTACCATTTTTTATGATTTTGACAAACCGGTTGCGTATACCCTGTGTACCTACCAATTACAGGTTCACACGTAACGTTACGTCTGTTTTTGCGCTACTTTAGCGAAGCGATAACGCATGCATTGTTTTAACGTGGGTTTGGGGAATTCGAAATTTGTATGTATCTGACAGACGCATGCATTAGCGCTGCAACAGGTGTTACGTTTGGACACCGCCATAGATTGTGCATGCATTCATATATAATGCCGGGACCGCTTAGATCTGTAAATTATTTAAATGAATTTTTCGTCCAAATTGGTAAATCACTTGCTGATGAAATTATAAATCAAACCAGAGTTGGAAGTACTGTAAGCTCAAATGTACTAGGCACACATGACACTTCCTTTGTATTGCTTGAGACACACTCACTAGAGGTTGAAAGTATTCTTATGGGCTTAGATTCTGCAAGTTCTCCTGGCTGGGATGAGATACCCACAAAATTTCAAAAAATGTCTAAAGATAGTAATTGTTCCCTTGCTAACTGAACTTGCAAACCTTTGTTTCAAAACGGGTATATTTCCCAAGGCTCTTAAGAAATCGATCGTGACACCTGTTTACAAGAGTGGTGATAGAGACGACGTAAATAACTACAGGCCTATATCTGTACTAAATACTTTTTGAAAAATTATTGAGAAACTGCTTAACAATCGTCTGATAAGCTACCTAGACAAATATAAGATCTTATCGAAGTCTCAATATGGGTTTAGGAAAGGACTTTCAACCCAAGACGCTGTCACAGCATTAACATCGGTCGTTGAAGAAGAAGTAGGTAATTTGTTTTTGTGACTTGCTAATACATTTTCTTGCAATGAATTGTAACGTGTTTTGTTTCTAAAAGATAACTGAAATGCCTTAAAATACCCCTCGACCCCAAAGTGCTTTGGGTAGGTAAAAAGTCTATGTATGTATGTAAGCACTGAGTAGTGCGCTTTAGCCACTACATATGTAGCATCGTCGGCTTCCCAGCTATAATAGCTATTTAGATTTTGCGTTTTTCACCTTGGTTGCCGACTTTTTCAAAGTTTTTACCTAATATCTAGGATGCCATTTTGTTAGTGGCGGAGCCGTTAAGGGTGTGTTCTGTCAATGAAACTGAACAACTTTCCCAAAGGAACATAGGTCTAAATACGAAAAAAAAAATTGTCGTCCCATACTAAGTGTGTTGGCCGGCCGGGTCAATTTGTATGGGAGGGCCAATTTATTTTCATATTCATATTATTACCCATGTTCCTTCGGGAAAGTTGTTCAGTTTCATTGACAGAAGACAACCTTAACGGATCCGCCACTAATAAAATTACAACCTTTAAAAGAGCCCGAATGTATAAAATACCATTTTCCGGATTTAAAATACAGTCACAGTCAAACACGCACGCTGGCAGATCCGAGCGGTCGAACCATTTCACTACATTTTCTTGTGCCCATCACGGGCATCATTTATTACAACAAAGAGTCTTGACCGTCCAAAAGGGACGGTCCATCACCAAAAGGAACGAGCAACCGTCCGTTTTGGAGACGGTTTGGCAACGCTGCAAACAACACGTGATCGTTACCGCGCGAGCGCCGCGTAGGCCGGCAGCCGCTTTGCCCCGCCCGCACCTCTCACACAGTTTGCCCCGCCCGCGCTGCCCAGCGCTAACCCCGCTTGCGAAATAATGTATGAAGAACATATAATGATGATAATTAGTGGATGAAATAGGCACAAATTACAAATTGTGACTCAGTACCCCAATAAAATAATGTAAATGCAAACTCTCATAACTTTAATATTTTTTTATAGGTATACAGGTTGTCACAAGATAAAAAATAATAAAAAAAAATAATGTGTGAGTGAATTGCGCACAAATTAGTATGAGCGACATATATTACTAATCCGACATTTATAATACCTATTTAAACGACTCTAATTTTTTTTCATGAGTTGCTTTTGAGTAAGTAGCGTAAAATAGGGGGCTTAATTCAAATTCGATATTCTAGTTGAAAAAAATGGCACAAAATGCATTTGCACATCTATTACCGTTTGTTTAATACCAAGAACAATAAATTTTCATCTTTAGTTTTTTTTTTCTATGAATAATGTCAAAAATCAGAAATACCTAAATATCTACCTAACAAAATACCTAAAACCGCACAAAATTATGAATTGGCTTGGAGAAATGATCTATAAACAATAAGTAAAAAAAGAAACAACTCTAATAATCTTTAAACCTAAAAAGCTATCCATACGGGTCTACTACCCGAGGTCTTCTGTAAGAGATTTCTTTTTAGAAATAAGCTGACCTGTTGTGTATTGTTCAATGTGTTATGTCCTTTGTGTTTTATTGTGTACAATAAACGGTTAAATAAATAATAATAAATAAATAAATAAACTTGCCGATCAGCTGATTTCAATTACTATGGGAGGCCAAAAATGTTTTCGTGTTTTGACCTATGTTCTATGTGATATTTACTAGGTACATTAATAATTAATCTTCTTCCCTTTGCGTCGTAGGTTAACATTACTATCAAACCCGTCTAGTAACAATATAATAAATAGGGCAGAGATAGGTGCTTGACCTTTTGGAGTCGGTTGTTACTAGATAACTGAATTAATTAGTTTGATTTTAGTTTTGTTATTTATTTATTATGATTATTCTATTTTCGGGGTTCTCGAGTGGAGGCCACGCCTCGGCAAGCATAGCGTTGGACGCACTCCCGCCAGTTGGACCGATGACTTAAAGAGAGTAGCAACTGGATGGCGAAAACGGGAAATCTTGCATTTTTTTGGAAAACTTGCAAAATTTTCACCGCAGGCAGGATATGAACCTGCGATCTTCGGAATTTAGTTAGGGCGTCGGCAATACTGATGCCGAAGGTCGCAGGTTCAAATCCTGCCTGCGGTGAAAATTTTGCAAGTTTTCCAAAACACGAGAAGTGTTTTAAAATTTGGTATTCAGATCTTGCATTGTAGCGTACCCTGGGTGAGGCCTACGTCTAACAGTGGACTGCTATAGATAGATTGATGTGACCCGAGAAATACTGCTCGAACGAAGTAGAAAAAAAGACAAAAACCCGACTGCGGTAATTTTAAAGTAGTATTTTGCTGTAAATATCTGCCATCTTGAATCTATATTTTTTTTTATATAGCCGGTGTCACTCGCGCTGCTGAGACGAATCTAACGACACCTCATATGTCAAAATCCAACTATCCGTTTAGGCTGTAGCCCGTGAAAAAGATATTTCTTGTCCACATACATACATACACATACTCTCGTAAAACATAACCCTCCTTCTGAGGCAGTCGGGTAAATATAGACAAATATGAATACCTTATGAACACGCATACAGAACTGATTAATGATTACTTTCTTGGCAGTACTGGCTTCATATTTGAAGATTTTTTTAATAATGTTTTTCCTCAGGGAGATGTGAAGCTTGGTTTTAAGGTTCCGTGGTTATTATCACTAAAACTATAAGACATTATAACTGGTTTTAACTCACGGTAGGGATATATCGAGCACCCAATATTTGGGATATTTATAAACTTACCCGGATCAGTTTACAGTTTAGTTTTATTGTAACATCGCCGAAATATTGGGTGCTCGATATATCCCTACCGTGAGTTAAAACCCGTTATAATGTTATAGTTGTAGAGATGTGAAGCTTGCTTAATATGCAACATATCAGTTCTTTGAAGCTTCTAAATTAGTATTTATGTATTTTATCACGTGGCAATACTGATAAATGTGGAGCAAAGACAGGGCATCTGACCTTAAGTCCAGAGTTGGTTCTAACTAGATAACAAACCGTGGTTAATACAAGTTACTTATACAAATAAATAAATTGTGTAGGTACAGACAGACAGACAGACAGCCGTGTGGTGCCGGCAGAGTAGAATAGCACCACCCCCTCTCTTCCCGTGGGGGTCGTAAGAGGCGACCGAGGGATAAACCCGACCCAAACAGCCAGGGCCAACCGTATGGCGGCGGTTAATCCACCACAAAAGCATTCCCAAGGAGGGTTGACGTCTGGTAGGCGGCCGGTCGTAAAATTCAGCCGAATCCTTTTGCAACACGATTTTGTGTTCAACGATACGTGTTGCGCCGACCCCAAGTAATTGGGATAAGGGCAGGAAGATGATGATAAGACAGACCCGTGGACAGTCCAAGAAATTTAATAAGGGGTATAAACAAGCAGATGTATTTCATGTATTTAAGAACAAAAACCCGACTGCGGTCATTTCATAGTAGTATTATGAATTTTTAATAATATAGCCAGTGTCATTCGCGCTGCTAAGACGAATCTCCTAAAATCCAACTATCCGTTAGGGATGTAGCCCGTAAAAAATATTTTTCTTGTCCACATACATACCTACAAACATACATACATACTCTCGTAAAACATAACCCTGCTTCTTAAGGCAGTCGGGTAAAAATAAACTAAGAACTCAGTTAATAGGTACTGTTTTGGATCACTCATGCATGATACTGGCTGATGCCATAAAACCAATAAAAAGAAAACATGTCACATTTGCTTTTCCGTAGGAAATGGCTTTTGCAAGCATTTTCTCGTGCAGTTTCGACCAGTATTGCACTGATTTTAAATGAAAACTTTTTTTCTCAAACATGCTAGGAAATATGACAATTTCTTTCAAGAAAACAATCCAGAAAGTTTGACATTGTCTGTGATTTTGTAATTTCTGAACGATTTCTTTTTTACACACCAGCAATGGATTCCAATACAACTTTTATGGCGCGATATCGAAATCGTTCAGAAATTACAAAATAAAAAAAGAATAACTCCTAATCCACATCTTGACTTAGTAATCAGTATAACAACTTTTTATATCAAATTACGATAAAATAAATCAAAATCTTTATAATTTCCTAGCATTTTTTTGAGAAAAGCACTATGTAAGCCTCGGGAAAAATGACTTTGCCAGACTCGTATTTTTAAAGTCCTCGCCTGCGGCTCGGACTTCAAACTCTACTCGTCAGTCAAAGTCTTATTTCCCGTCCTCGTCAACAAACTACTATTATGCAGTCTGTATTTTAAAACGGACGAACTGGCCGTTGCCATAAAGTTGAAGAAAAAGAAAATAAAACGTTGTAGGACCAGCTCACATCTAACACGCTTTGGCGCAAACCTTTGCGTACGTATGTATGAAATAAAAGTGGAATTCTTGACTAAAATCAATTCCATAATGGTCTGATCGTGAAGCACCTCGCCTTTTGCTCATGACACCCATTATCGACCTTACCTATCACCCATTATTTACAACACCGAGTACCTATTTTTATTAACCCTAGATTAGTCGCGCCAAAAAAACTACGCGATCGGTCGCGTGGGGTCTTTGTGAACCCCAAAGTTTAGGTGTCATTGAATGATAAAATTTGATTAATTATTTGTGTTTTACTAACACTAAATATGAGCTGGACAGATAAACTAATAATTGACAAGAAAAACAATGCATATTTTTTAAGAAAAATATCAGATTTAACGGATGGTAGATCATAAACGTAATTTGAAGCCTAAATTGAAAAACTCCGTGAATATTTTTATTTATTAGCTTTAAAAATATTTCTGTTTTTGTTTTCTGTTTTTCACGAATTAATGTAACGAAAAATAAAATTTTGTAAAAACATGTATGAAAAGTTTAAAAAAACTTCCAGTCGCGTGGGGTCTTTAAAAGCCTTTTTACGAAAACGACGCCCATATGTCGTAAACGTCTGAATGGATATTGATGAAATATAATTTCATACTAATCTACATGCTATTCAGGAAGGTACACAAAGTTTCAAGCTACTCACATAATCTGTTATAAGAAAAATACGCATTTTTCTATTCGAAGGGCTTTCAAAGACCCCACGCAACCAATCTAGGGTTAATTCCTAAAAAGTTTGCGCCGAATGGCGCCAAATATGCATAGACCTCTACTTTACTTTTTAATCGCAAATGGTCTCGACCAGTTTCTTTGCCAATATCCTTTTGAAGCATATTTAAATTGAAATCTCTTTGCTTGCTTTGCTATCTTAGAAAACCATACTTTTTTGTAATCTCTGATGTAAGTACCTACTATTATAGGAAAAAGATTTGCCTACTTATTTAAGGGGCCTAGGTTTACTGGTTCTTTATAGATTTATTACGGGGAACCATTTTAAGGTGATCTCTTAAGGATCGACCAACCCCAATGAGTATCTCTACACATGGTATAATAAGATACTCCGCCTGGTATTCCATTCCGAGACTCGTGAAACACGTGACTAACACTTGCCTACGTCATCATGCTTGTGGGTTACCAGAATTACCCACTCTTATGATTTTTTTTGTTTGCAATTTCATTCAAAAATACAGAAAAAATAAAACGTTTTTGTATCCAATTTCTGCTGTATAATAGTAGTTTATGCAACTGCCTTATAATGAGAGGCTTTAGGATGTGAGTGTCTGTTTATCACACGAGGCGCAGCCGAGTATTTTGAAACAGGTTTTGGGTTCACTTGCCAAATATAGAAAATCTGGTTCTAAATTTCTCAAAAACGCATACCTAAATGTAACAATTTATGTAATATCTTTTAAATTGACAATGTCGTTAAAAGAATGCATTTATTGGTCCTTAATACGTTTTTAATTATAATTAAAATTATAGAACTATGGCTGCTGCTTCTCAATCATCATCATCTTCCTACCATTATCCCAAACCAGTCGGGGTCAGCGCAACATGTTTTGTTAGAGCACAAAATCATTTAGCAAAAGGATTCGGTAGTTTCTTATTCGCGGCCGCTTGCTTGAAGTCAATCCTCTTGGGAATGCTATTGTAGGTGGTATCACCGCCACCATACGGTTGACCATAGTCGACTGATATTCAGCCGATGTCAAAAACTCTACGTCGCCTTTTACGAAACACCCTGAGTGGACTAGGGGTGGTAGAAACGCCAGCCGCTACCACACGCAGCTGCTGGGGCATTCCACGAAAAAGTCAAGTTTTGTCCGTACGTGACGTGTATGGGAGCTCCCGCTTATGCTTAAGATACAAAATTACAGTAGTTGTAGAATCTAATTACTTTCAATACCGTATTTAAAATATCCATGTATCTCACACGGAAATATTAGAAATCAGAGCGTCACGTACAGACATTTTCGTGGAATGCTCCTGCTTCTTAATTCAAAACAAAATAGTGAGGAGTACTAAAGTCATAAATGTAGTTCATTTCGTTCAACGTAGATGGCGTTACAATGTGTTCGCGCTAAATGAACATGTCGATACCTCTGGGCTCAAAGGGCGTAAACGCCATTTTGGCGAAAATGACTTTTTAATGCAGTCCTATTCAGTTTTTTCTCCTCTATCGATCTGTATATTTAAAATCTTCGAATTCCGCAAAAAATGGTGGTTACGCCCTAAGGAAATTACTACTAAAAAAGGTACTTTTGGGTGAATTTGGGTAGTAAAGGATTTCGGTTTCAAATGTTCAAAATTTTAAGGTTGTAAACGTTTTGTTTTAAAACACTAAGGGGCGTATAAGCCTATGACGGGGCTAGCATGGCATTTACGCCAAAAAAATATTTGAAACCTTCTAGCAATTTGACTTTTACGCCCCAGATTTTATTTATTTTTATATAAATTATGGTGTTTACGCCCAAAAACATTTCAAACCTTCCATTAATTTTGACTTTTACGCCCTAATATTCATCTATTTTTATACAAATAATGGTGTTTACGGCCAACGTATCTGTGCAGAACGGGGCTTGAACCTCCGTTACAGCCCTGATTTCCTAGGCGAGAGACCACATTTTCTAAGGATCTTGTCATGAAGTCATAGTTGTAAATAAAACTCTTGTACTCTTTCACTTATTTTTGCTGGTTTAACCCAACTAGTTTCACTCTCATGAGCATCTTCAGGGGGATCTTTATGTTTTATACTATAACATTGTACTACATATTAATTTTTTTTTTTCATAAATAAAGATAAAAACATCGAAAGTTTACATAAATCATCGCAACTAACAACAAAGGCAAATATAGTATAAAACATAAAAATCCCCCTGAAGATGCTCATGTGAGTGAAACTGGTTGGGTTAAGCCAGCAAATTTAAGTGAAATGAGTACAAGAGTTTTGTTTAGAACTATGTCTACGTCTACTACAAAGTTTCATCATGCGCCAACAATTGCAAGTATACATTATAATGTTATGAAGTCCTTTGACGTTTCGAAATTTTCGCGATGTGACGAAGCGTTGTATGACTTCTCATTGGCTTCTGCCTCTTCCATTGTCCGGAGGAGAGGGTCGCTGTTGTTCACTATAACGAATCTTGTCGCGTTGGACTCGTGCTACTATATCGTACGGATCAATCAATCGGGCTAGATGCGTGCTATCATAGTTGGAACATGTTCATGGTGGCATGGCAGTGATGCTCACGCACATCAAGTTGCGGTGGTTACAGTTGTAGCTGTGCTGAAACTACTGGCATTTGCAACACTGGACTGGACCTTGTGGATACACTATCGCTCGGTCTGCACAACGGGCATAAAAAGCCGTTCCGTTGTAGATGACCAAGATGAAGTAGGTACCCCTATTATAGTGAGATAGCGCTGGTAGACACGAAAAATTTTTTTGGTCTTACAGGACCAGAACCGTAGGCTGGTCCCAAGTGTAAGGTGTAGGTGTCTCCTTCATCTAGTTTAAGTGAATGGCCAGAACGATAGGCAGCAGCTAGTTCATACATCAGTGGATGCAAGTGTCAATGATGTTTTGCCATCTATCGGACTAGATTAGCTCGAGCCATTTTGGCAAGGAGATAGAGAGTGCGATTGAGACGTCAGTTTCATTGAAACGGTATATGCAGACTCCGGAGTACCGTTTGCATTTATAGGAAAACTAACAAGTGCTGTGAATAGCAAAAGCTAAGATTGTTTTTATTCAATCTCCTGTGCGTGCAGATTTTATAACATTAGTGTTTCAAGTCTCTGTTATCGATCTAGTTGGTCATTTGATGTAGCAACGCTTAAATTTGGATAGCCCTATTTACTTTTCCAATATTCAGAACGATGAATATGGAACTGACGAGACCAGCTGATATATTGTTTTTTTTTTATTAAAAATACAGAAAAAATATTTAACAAGAAGATATCTTCCGGCCAACGTGAGAGAGTTTGATGCAAATTGGCAATAAAACGTGAAACTGCTTTAGTTTTAAATAAACATATAACTAACTTAGTAGAACAATGTAATGCAAACGACACCTACGATGTTAAAGTAGTAAATTAGAAGAAGGCTACTCCAGCTTTTCAAACACATACGTGAAGCCTTTTGGATTTTAGTGCACAATGTCAATTAACTTGTATCTTGATCTTGATAAATTGACGGCAAGAGTTTGATTATTTTTAATTAGACAATTAACGAATCAAATTTTTATGTTGTGCTCGCCGCAAACTTAAATACAGGTTCCAAGCGGATCATTGATGATAAACGAAGAAATAATATCTATCGCTCACGTCAGGAGGCCAATCTGAAAACAACTAAAGGAGTGTGTACGCGCGAAATACCCTGATGAGCTGCCCCAGTCGGAAAATACTGTAATGCTGTTGTAGGTCATTAAAACTGGTTTATGTTTTCTTGAAAGCCTATCAGATTTTACTTGTGAACCCTTTGGTCTAATTTATAACTAACTAAATCGAGAAAGTTAAGAATTCCTAGCAAAAACGGTCTAAATTGAATGGGATTACCTGGTGTTTACGCCCTGCGTTTTATTTAATCCGGGGCGTATCTAGTGAGTAACTACGTACAGGCCAATTTTTGGGGCGTAAGTGGCATTATAATGTAGATTTTTGGGGCGTATATCCAATCTATCTTTGAAACTGTTAGGCTTTCTTTATTTTGTTATTCTTACGATTACGCACCTTCAAATTTGATGTATAAGTGTCTTTATATCATTTTTATAGCTATAGAAATAAAAAAGTTATGCCAAAAATACTTTTTAATTTTTCGTTTTATTGCTCTCCTGAAAAGTCGTGTTTTGGCGTTTACGCCCTTTGAGCCCAGAGGTATCGATGTGCTGCCATCTAGTAAAGACTGCTGTCAAAACTAGGAACAAAAATTCGTCGATTGGCACACACAGCACAGGTCCTACTTTTTAGGGTTTCGTAGTCTACTAGAAACCCTTATAGTTTCGTCAAGTCTGTCTGTCTGTCTGTCTGTCTGTATGCCGCGCCCTCATATCTTCGTCAGTTTTAGAGCTATCGACATGAAATTTCGTGAGAAGATAGATCGTGTTGACCCAAATATAGAAATGTTAAGAAAAAATATATTAAATGTTTTTGAACCCCCAAGTCCCATACAAGTGAAAGGGGGGCAAAAAAAATTTTTTTCTTCTGTAATATTGGGTAGGGTATCGTTGAATAGGTCTTTTAAAACTAAGGTGAGGTTTCTTTGAAACAAAGTCACTAAAATGTTTCTGTCACGAGATATTTGCTTTTAAAAAGGGCTTTTTGGACCCATAATTTGTTCCAGCTGTAACTTCTAAAGTATATACGCTAAAAAATTGAAATAAATATGGAATATAGCTTACAATCTGAAGTTACAATGAAAACTATAACGGATATTGTACCCTTAAAGGTTTCAGAAAAATTGTGTTTTTCTATTTGCGGTTGGTCATCATACTGTTGCTAACAAACCAGCAACAAAATTAAGTTTGTAATGCTGAAAAACCTGATATTTAAACGTTGACTATGAAACCCTATTTGTGGGCGTGTCTGACACGCTCTTGGCCGCTTTTTTAATATGACTGACTATAGATTTCATATTTTGTTTTGTGTACCTACTCTTGACAACAGCTAGTCTGATTTCAAAGTTACTCTACTTCTTTTAACAGTCTAATGGATTCTTTGGTTGCTATTTATTTCGTCTTCGAGCAACGCGATCTTCCGTCCCGTTCCGGCCCGTGACCACCGTTCCTCCGAGCTATTCCGTAATGGCGGAAGTGAATTTGTTATAATTTTAATTCTCTTGTTTATTTGATTGTTTGGTGAATATTTCTGATAGTATTTTATGCAACAAAGTATTCTTAAACTGAACATGATAAGAAATTGTAAGCACGAATTCAGCATTGTGTAAAATTTTACTCCTATCAAGTTTCTGTTGCTACATATTGTGCCCAACATGGCCCCTTTGAAAGACTTTAATAACTTTACTGACTTGGCTTTAACCTGACATAAATGGCGAAATACGCCTCAAATAACGAGACGTGAAGCCACTGGTTTGTCTGTCACATAAAAAAAAGTCTAATGCTCTTGGGCATATGTGTGAAATCCTGTGGTGAACATCTATCAGTCTATTGGGATTTTAATGCTCTCACAGCGCATTAAAAGAAAATAAGGAATTGAAAAAATGTCTTGCATCCATCGGGGCTCGAACCCGGGCCGCATGGGTTAACGCCCCACCGCTCTGATACTGAGCTATCGATGCACCGATCGATGCTTTCCAAATTTCAATCTTTTGATGCGTCGCCTGATAAGTGACGACCTAGCGGCATCTAGTAGACATTATTTTCAATTTTATTATTTATGTAAATGTAAATCCTCGCGCTGGCCCTCACGGCGTAGAGGAGCGTCCCCGGGTGGCGGATAGGGGGATGGTCGGTAGCACAGCCTGGCTACGCTAACCGGCTAAGTCCGATGGACTCGCTGACCAACGATGGGTGTGGTCCTCCAGCATTTTGGGGGTTGTGCGGCGGGTTAACAGCCCTCCCATGTAAAAAATCATTGTTACGAAACCGATACAGAAGAATAACCGATCCGATCCGCAAAACGACGACTTTAGGCGAGGAATTATGGACTTACGATTTGCCTCATGGAATGTACGCAGTTTGTATAGACCTGGTGCTATTTATCAGCTTAATAAAGAACTTCAGCGGTATAACATCCACATCGCCGCGCTCCAGGAAGTTAGATAGCCGGGCAGTGGCGAATGTAAGCTGGAATATAACAGAACACTATTTTACAGTGGTGGAGACTATAACAAACATGTCTATGGTACTGGTTTCATGGTTAATAACAACGTTGTTGGAAACATTCTTAAGTTCGCTGCTGTATCCGATAGGCTCTGCCTTCTAAGGCTGAAAAGCAAATTTAAGAACATCTCAATTATAAATGCATATGCCCCGACCGAAATGGCTGACGAGGCAACAAAAGACCAGTTCTATGCTGACCTAGAAGTAGTCTACGACCAGATTCCCGAGTATGATATAAAAATATTAGTGGGTGATCTGAATGCAAAGATAGGCCGTGAAGAAATCTTTGTTCCTACTATTGGTTTACACAGCAAGCACGAGACAACTAATGACAATGGTCTTAGGTTGATAAACTTTGCGACATCCAAATCAATGGTAGTGAAGAGCACGATGTTTCCCCACAAGGATATCTACAAAGGAACGTGGAAGTCACCCGACGGAATTACCATCAACCAAATTGATCATGTGCTTATTGACTGCAGGCACAAAAATACTATCGAAAACGTAAGATCTTTCCGAGGGGCTGACTGTGATAGTGATCACTACATGCTAGGCATTAAATTTAGAGCTAAAATCAAAATTTCTACAAAACGTAAGACCTCAGAGGAACCTCTTCTAAACACCGAAGGATTAAAGGACAAGGAGACTCGATATGCCTTTCAAGTTGAACTCCGCAACAGGTTTGAGGCTTTGGAGGTCCAAGAGTGCATTGAAGACGCCTGGACAAATACCCGAGATACAGTGAAAGAGGTTGGACTCAAGATCCTAGGAAGAAAGAGACGATACAAAAAGCGAAAATGGTGGACACAGGAATGCGAAATAAACGTAGAAGAAAGGAGACATCACAAAATCCTAGCTGAACAGAACAACGAGTGGCAGGAGAAATACGACGAAGTGCGCACAAGATGCAGGAATACTATCCGGAATGCGAAGAGAGACCACCTTGAACGGAAAGTAGGAGAAATAGAAACACTAATAAGATCTAGTGAAACTCGCAAATTCTACCAAGAAATAAGTTCGGTTAAGAAAGGGTATCAGCCAGTCGCTCAGTTTCTTGAAGATGAAGAAGGCAACCTCGTATCTGACCCGGAGAAACTAAAAATTGAATGGTGCAAATATTTCAAGGACCTGTTAAATTGCCCACCAGTAGCTTTCAGCTTGAACCAGCGGGAGGAGGTGTGTGAAGTCGATGTAGAAACTCCTACCTTTGAGGAAGTGCGAAAGGCCATTATGCGACTTAAGAACAACAAGTGTCCAGGGATTGACGGCATACCGGGAGAACTGTGGAAGTACGGCGGAGGAGCAATACAGTCGCGTCTCTATGAGATTATATGTAAGATCTGGGAGGAAGAAAAACAGCCTAAAGAATGGAATATGGGGGGTCATATGTCCAATCCATAAAAAAGGCTCTAGGAAGAAATGCTCCAACTATAGAGGGATTGCGCTACTACCCACTGCCTACAAAGTACTGTCGTATGTTCTCCTGGGCCGGCTCGAACCATTTGCAGAGAAGATTATAGGAGACTACCAATGTGGTTTTCGCCGTAATCGCAGCACAGTGGACCAAATCTTTCTTCTTAAGCAGCTTATGGAGAAAAAATGGGAGTATGCACAAGACATCCACTCTCTCTTCGTCGACTTCACCAAAGCATATGACAGTGTGGACAGGGAAACACTTTTTATAGTGTTAAGATCATACGGCATCCCCGAAAAGCTGATACGCATCACCAAAGCTGCCACACAATATAGTAGTATGAAGGTTAGAGTAGGAGGAAATCTCACGGATGCCTTCGAAGTGATCACAGGGCTAAAACAAGGGGACGCGCTATCACCTATGCTGTTTAATTTGATGCTCGAATACGTAGTCCGAAAAGTACTAGACCACGGTGATGGAGTTGAGTTAAACGGGACGCAC
The DNA here is from genome assembly GCA_024500475.1 of Phthorimaea operculella. Lineage (NCBI taxonomy): Eukaryota > Metazoa > Arthropoda > Insecta > Lepidoptera > Gelechiidae > Phthorimaea > Phthorimaea operculella. The sequence goes on along the minus strand of JANFCV010000129.1, from coordinate 1,150,844 downwards.
AAAGTCATAGGTTACGCGGATGACCTCGCATTGATGGGAAGAAGTGCGGCAGACGTGAGAGCAATGGCCGGTGCACTGGAGTCGAAAGGTAGAAAAGTAGGTCTCAGGGTTAACCAGGACAAAACAGAGTACCTCCACATGAAAAGATTCAGGACAACCAGGACTAAGAGAAACAACCTGATAGTCAATGGTACCTCCTACAAAGGGGTGGACAAGTTTAAATACCTTGGTTGCACAGTCACGGACACGAATCAGAGGGAAGATGAAATTAACATCCGCATTCAAAATGCCCTAAGGTGCTCAGCAGCCCTTCACAAAGTGTTGACGTCGAAGCTTATAAGCAGGAGAACGAAGATTCGCATCTACAAGACTGTTATAAGACCCATACTGATGTACGGATGCGAAACCTGGACGCTGACCCTGAAGGAGGAAGAAAAACTGTTAGTGGCAGAACGAAAAATACTGCGGAAGATTCTGGGACCTGTGAAGAATGAGGATGGCATCTGGAGAATCAGAAAGAACAGGGAGATAGAGGAAATAGTCCGTGAGCCCAATATCATCGGGGAAAGTAAAGCTGCGAGACTGCGCTGGCTTGGTCATGTGGAGCGGATGGAAGAGGATCGAGCGGTCAAGAAGGCATACCTAGGCCGGCCAACGGGCAAGCGCCCGGTAGGTCGACCAAGATATCGCTGGACTGATGAAGTTATAAAAGACCTGCACGCACTCCAAAAGCCTGATTGGAAGCAAACTGCGCAGAACAGGGAAGAGTGGCGTACAGTTGTATCGGAGGCCAAGATCCACTTCGGGTCGCTGAGCCAGCGTAGTAAGTAAGTAAGTATGTAAATGTAAATACTTTCTAATAGAGGTCGCTAGATCGTTACTTGGAGCCTCGGTCAATGCATGTAATTTTTTTCAATCTCTTATTTTCATTTTCATCCGTCAGTATGAAGATTCCTGTAAAAATAAAAAACAAAACAAACCAAACTCACCCATAATCTTCTTCGGCGGCACCTTCCTCTGCATCTTCTCTTCCTCGCTCCTCTCCTCTTGCCACTTCCTCTTCCTGCCGTCTCTCTCCTCCAGAAACATCTCTTCTTCCCTCACTAGTCTGACAGTAGATTCCCAGTTCAACTCTTTCCCTTCGTGCATTGCAAAGTCTTTGTAATATGCCATCACACGCGCCCCATTACACTTAACACTGAATGAATGATGAATGAATGATTCGGGTCGAATTGAGTGAGTGATTTAGAAGAGAACGAAGAACGAGTTGTACAGCTTTTTGATTCCGGTGCTCTCGCGTTGGCGGTGGCTCTGCGAAGAGAAAAAAATAGTTAGGAAGTTTCGTACGCGTCCGCTTATTTTTGGAAAACTTATTATTTTTTACCGCAGGCTGGATTTGAACCAGCGACCTTCGCTATCTGTACTGGGACGCCTCTACCATCTGGGCTACAGCGGCACACACCAAGCCCGCGAATTTAGCAAGTGTATCTTGACCACTAACGCGTGGTAGGGCTCCATCTACTGGGACAGTCTTTGCAACTAATTCCCAGCTACTAACCCATTTTTTACAGATGGGATGAAGCCAAAGCGATGAAAACCAGCGATAAAATGAATGTTCAAAAACACTTCTCAGTTCTCATGTTAGGTTTACAATTTTTAGAAAATTAGCAAAATTATCACCGCAGGCTGGATTTGAACCAGCGACCGCATCCGCTTAGTTTAGTCTTTAGTCCAAAAATAGCATCACAAAACTCACAAGTAGTAGAGTTTGTCAGGCTCTGGATCAGGAAACATTACCGAACGTGTGAAAGAAGCTAACAAAATAAAACAAAATGCGGTCTTACCTGTAGTAATTCGTTCTCAATTTTCAGTAGCATATTGGTGTTATATCTGCACAGATGCTAGTGTATATGGGAGGCGACACCAGGGAAGGTTTTCTCCTTGCATTTATTGGCAAATATAGTCACAAAACTTACAAGTAGTAGCGTTTGTCAGGTGCTAGATCAGGTAACATTATCTTGCGATTTTTTTCCTCAGAAAGTTACCTAACAAAATAAAACAAAATGTGGTCTTACCTGTAGTAATTCGTTCTCAATTTTCAGTAGCATATTGGTGTTATATCTGCACAGATGATAGTGTATGTGGGAGGCGACACCAGGGAAGGTTATCTCTTTGCATTTTGGCAAATACCGAATCGCAAAACTCACAAGTAGTAGAGTTTTTCATGTTCTGGATCAGGAACATTGCCTTGCGTTTTTGGCAGAATGTTACCGATTTTGACCGTGTGAAAGAAACTAACAAAATGCGGTCTTACCTGTAGTAATTCGTTCTCAATTTTCAGTAGCATATTGGTGTTATATCTGCACAGATGATAGTGTATGTGGGAGGCGACACCAGGGAAGGTTTTCTTGGTAAAGCGACTGCCGATCAGATAGGTTGGCTGGCAGAGGTGGTACTCCATGAGGTGTGACTTGGTTGTAAAGGAACCGAAACGTTCGATTCTTCGTCTGTTTGCGCTGTGGGGTGATACTACGGCTCCTGGAAAGAAGAAACAAATGTTATTCATGTAATGTAGGAAGTATTTTATATGTACAGTCAGAGTCAAAAGAGCATACCTAGGACCACCTCAAAATATCTCTGAAACTACATTTTTTTGTAAATTATTTCTTTTGTTGTCTACGCAGCTAGTTAAACTCTACTCACAACCGAAAAAATAATTAACAAAAGTTATGTAGTTTCAGAGATATTTTGAACCATTTGAGGCGGTCCTAGGTATGCTCTTTTGACCCCGACTGTACTTGTAATGGTCAGGTCATTCTGATGTCGACTGTACACTATCCTGCTTTCGTCATGTAATGTTCTTATTCTTATATCTATCGGTTGCCTAGCGCAAATTGCAATCTCAACAGTAAGACTGCTTAATTGTATTTTTATCACCAAAGTTATGTGATTCAAAGAATATTGTTAAGTCAAGTTGATTCTTGGTGGTATAAATTGGCATTTCACAGTTCGACGGAGAGGAACCAGATCCGAGGCATGAATTACAGTTAGATAGAATATGGAGCCAGCACTACATACACACATTAAGCCTTATTCCCTTGCAGGGTGGACAAAGCGTAAACGGTTGTAAGAAACAGCCATTCTTCTTCTTCTTCATCGAGTTCGACACCAAATCGTCCAACGACCCGATGAACACTGGTCATAGTAGAAAAATTACTGCCTACTGCAAGTAGCAGGCCTCTGACATGGTTGTGTAACAACCGCCATCACAGTGTTGGCAAAAAGTTAATCACGATTAACGATTAAAAATTACTATTAAATACTTAATCGCGATTAAGGATTTACGATTAATTTATTTTAATCGGAATCTTGTGATTACGATTAGTTAATTTTAATCGTCAATCATTAATCGTGATAACGATTAAGGTGGTTCTTTTCCTTGATGTTGCGTTAGAACGGGTTCGCCTGGTCGTAAGGGTTCAACCGGTCATAAGGTTCAACGGGTCATAAAGGTTCTTCACGTCAATAGGGATTAATCGGGTCTTAACCGTTTTTCGGGTCGTAAATTTTAATTGGGTTGTATAGTTTGGCATCGGCATCGGCATCGGCATCGGCATCGGCATCGGCATCGGCATCGGCATCGGCATCGGCTTCGGCTTCGGCTTCGGCTTCGGCTTCGACTTCGAATTTGAACAACACTTACGACCCGAGGAACCCTTACGACCTGAAGAACCCTTACGACTCAATGATTTTTTACGACCCCGATGAACCCTTACCACCCGAACGACCCTTACGACACCATAAAAAAAAATCAAGTAGGTATTGCAAAAGCCAAACAATTCTAAGTATTGATTCATGTACTATCATCATCATCATGTACAGCATCACATCAACCTATCCTTTGATGGATCAACATAACTTACTATACATTCATATGTTATTTTAATCATTAATCAAATTAACGATTAATGATTAACGATTGACGAAATTAATCGCGATTACGATTAAATATTTAAATCGCGATTATTTTAATCACGATTAATTTTAATCGATTAATAAAATTAATCGATTATGCCAACACTGCGCCATCATAGACAGCAACCGGGACCGACCAGACTGGGAACAAATTCACAAAAAAGTGATAAATATCAGCTTTGTGAGTGACCCCACCGGGAATTGAACCCGGATAGATACATGCTGTGTGGTTAGCCTGGCCAGCCCCGAGGCAGTGCCTTTATTTTATTTTTTTTATCCCGCCCGAGCCGCGTTTAGAGTAGGAACACAAATTGTCATAAAAAAGAGAAAATTTTGCACTACAAATTTTCCCTTTTTTAATTTTGAATTAGAATGTGACTTTCTTAAAGTGAATCTTGTAATTCCTACTGAGAAATAAATGCTTTTGATTTTGATTTTGAACCTTCTGCGTCGCAGGCAGTCGTACTAACAACTGCGCCACATCGGTTGTCCAAACGAAAAAACGGCCATTTACACCACGCCTGACAAAAGTTTGAAAGTCATTCAAAAGACTGCATACCGTCAAATCCCTTAGTCGCTTTTTACGACACCCACGGGAAAGATATGGAACCAGCTCATTTAAATGCCAAAAGTCACAACACCGAAAAGCCATGACTAATCTCTACAAACTTCCTTTTGAGGCGCAGGACCTACCACTATTTTTTACGTTTTGATTTGACACTATAAAGCGGTGTTTCGTAAAAGGCGACGTAGAGTCTTTGACCTCGGCTGAATACCTGTCGACTATGGTCAACAGCATGGTGGCGGTGACACCACCTACAATAGCATTCCCAAAAAGGGTTGACGTCGGGCAGGCGGTCGGCCATAAAACATTGCCAAATCCTTTTGCTACATGGTGCTCTAACAAAACATGTTGCGCCGGCCCCACCTGGTTTGAGTTAAGGGCAGGAAGATGATGATGATTTGACACTGTAGAACATTCGAAAAAATGCATACATAATTTTATAGAAGAAAAGATCTTTACACGCACTGCACAAGACAATCACACTTAGGTCAGAGTCACATCTTGCTTGCTTGTTTTGAAAACGGGTCAGTAGTGATCTTCTTCTTCTTCTAGTAGAAGAAGTAGTAGGTGTAACAACCTGACGGGCTTTCAGTAGTAGAAAACACAGAATTTCAGAAGCACTCCTGCTTCGATGAATGCTACCACGCCGCGCACAAAATCACGGCAAACTGACAAGCTTAATACTCCAGGATAAGATAATGTTTATTACCGCGTCTTTAACTAACAATGAAAAACGTAACTAGATTGTTTATTTAGAGATAGACTCGAATTATAATCACCACCGAGAATTTTAGAATTATCGCATGCGAAACTCTGCCACTACATTATGCTCTTATCTCACGTTCTACTATTAAAAATCCATTCGCATATACCCTAAACCATTCACATACACCATTGTCATGAACAAATTTGAGTATCTTAGTGTAAAAATAGTGGTTAGACCACTCGTTGCAGACTTTCGCATGTAAGATTATTTCAAAAATACACCTTACTCAGATCTCTTCAGCAAAGGGTCCGTGGACACAAATAATTTGTTGCACACATTTTCTTGTAAACTTGCGACGGCATGTATGAGGCAAATTGTTTACTTTTTTCAAATGAATGAGCATGCGACCTGATATATTAAAGAGACTAGATATATGATACCGCTCTGCGGTGAATTAATAACGTATATGGACACAAGGGAGTGACATGCAAATCCTCCTTAGTTTGTTATCAACACCTCAAGTTAGCCATAGTTTACTAGCGCCCGTCAGCGGCTTCACCCATTGCAACTCATTTTCTCCCGGAAAAAAGGCTTTCTCGGCATGTATTATGCAGATAAACCTTCCTCTTGAAACCTTCATCTTGCTTTTTGGACAATCAGGTGGTTCAGCCTGCAATTTCCTAGCCAGACTGGGAACAAATTCACAAAGTGATAAATATCTACTTTATGACTGACCCCACCGGGAATTGAACTGGAACCTTCTGTATCGCAGGCAATCGCACTAACCACTGCGCCACAGATACACAGTCTTCTAAATGACTTTCGAACTTTTGTCAGACGTGGTATAAAATGCGCTTCCTGAGACCTTGACCCACGACGCGACAAAATGAGGCGATGACATCAATCGGCACAAAGATCAGACCACGCCAGGGTACCATGCTCTTGTCATTTTCCTATTACGCGAGTTGCGAACCGTCAACTCAATTGGCGCACTAAAGTACGTGCGAGTTGGGAACCGTCAAGCCAATTGATCGATAGCACACGTATGATTTGTGGAGTAGGGTTATTTATATTTATTTTATCACGTCAAAGATAATTGTTATTTGTGCAATAAGTACTCTTATTAAAAAGAATCTCTAGGTAGCGAAGGATTCCCAATTCCTGCCTCATTGAGTGAGCAAAAGTGACTTTTACACACTGATTTTACGCGGGAAACCTGTTCTTTAACAAGCAAAATTTTTTTTTTCTGTGAAATACGTAAGTCGTATGGATGTAGAGTGGCAACGGGGGCATCCTATTTACCTTATCGTGCGAATAAAACTTTAGGCGGTAAGAATATTATGAAGATTACCAGCCTTAATTAACGGATTTTAAATATTTCTTGCTTGAACTTTTTTGCAGTTCTCTAACATTTCTTGCCAAGTTAACAGTGACTGTTGAGAAAATTATTGAAATATTATACTGTCTTTTTCATAATGAGTTGACTGCTTGTGTTAATCAATTTACTACCTACTAATTATATTTTATCATGTGTGTAATGTTTAATTAACTAACTTTAGTGATTGCAATTATCTTAATAAATGAAATAAATTATATATTGTAGTGATTGAACTGAAAATAAAGGCAGGTAAATAATGATGATTTTCACTTTTGGGAAGAATTATACAACTGTAAGATTAAAAATTCAAATACGTTACCAGCTTCCACACAAAAAGTTACAGTTTCCACACAAAAATCTCACCTCGAATCGAGTCCAAAACCACCGTCACACTTGCACTCTATACAAAAATCCAGAATCACACGAAAAATCAATATAGCAGAGCCATATTGGCGAACAACCACTTTAGCACGGCCATTCTACCCCGTACGTCGTCCTTGAACATTTCAATCCACCATTTTGAAGTTTTCCACCAATCGCGACGAAGAAATCCACCGTTATTTTCAAATTGACCAATCAGAGGTGATCGACCGTTACTTTTTTTTAAATAAGCTCGTTTTAAAATTCGTAATTCGAAATTGTTTCGAACGCGACGACGTCTGCAGTCAAATTGGCGGTGCGAAGCAGCCTGTATTGTGTTATTAACTGGTTGAGTGGCTGGCCAATGGGCGAGTAGGTCTGAATTGGAGCACTTGTGAGGAGGTCAAACGATTGGCGGGTCAAGACGTGTGGGTATGTATTGCGTCTCGGGAGCTAAGGTTCTGTAGGACTGAAATTTTCCAGTAGGTAGAATAATTTCATTGCCGTATGGTACCGGCTTAGAACAGCATCACCCCTTACCTTTCCCGTATTCATGATGGTGTTGTAAATGTCCGTTTTTTACAGCCGTTTACGCTCTGCCTACCTAGCAAGGGATATAAGTTAAACTGTCAGGTCTGCCGCAAGACGACCTTACCTAAAGCGTTCCCAAAATAATATGTAATATTAAGATAATTGTGTTTATTTCTTTCTTTTTTATGTACTTGGATGTTTTTTGCCATTAAAATTTTATTCAAATGTTAAAAAATTAGACAAGTTTGTTTATTATTTCTGCCGTCTCACAAAAAAGGTGTGGGCTGAAAACCAGCGCTAGGACACCCCCGTCCCAGCATATGCTGAGCCCATTACCTATTGTGATACAAATTATGTGTGTATTAGTTTTTAAGTACTTCTCTGTAAATATTTTGTCACAATAAATGCTTTTTACTTTACTTTATATAGGTGTGATGGTAACATATCTTTGATCCGAATTGTTACTTCTCGAATTTTGATAACCCGAAAATGGTTCCTAGAATGCTTTGTTTCCAGATATATTAGTTTACAGAATGACATAATGTCGGACCTACACTTTAAAGAAGTATCATTTTCCAGAAAAACTGTTAGCAAATTTACAAAACTAAACTTTGTCTTTTGACAACCATTTCGTATGACACCAGTTTCACTATACCAAAACTTATATTTCCAACTTTTCTGTTCTCATAGTATCATTTACCAAAAGTTTCAATTTCCATAACTAACAATACTCAGAAAAAGTGCAGTGGGGGTTTATTTCGTACTTACGTGCAGATGAACATGGGAGAAGGACCTGGAGAGGCTCGTGCGGGTGCGAGCGAAGAGAGCACGGAAATTTGTGGCACCCCGATATCTGTCATTATTCATTAACTTTCGAACTACTAAGGCGAAAGCCAGAGGAGGGACGAGTGCGAGCGAAGCGAGCACTGATACTAGACAAACCGGGTGCGAGCGCAGCGAGCACGGGACTTCTGGGCACCCCGACTTCGGATAGGTTAGGTTCAGAAGGCTATGGCGGAAGCGAGCAGGCGAGCGTAGCGAGCGCTCGCTTCTGCCATAGCCTTCGGGTTAGGTTGACATGTATGCATGCCTGCTCGTGCTTGTCTGCATGCATGCATGCTTGTGGTTGTTTGCATACATGCATGCTCTCTTTCTTGCTTGTTGGCTTGCTTGCATGCATGCTTGTTTATATGCTTGCATGCATGCTTGTTTGTATACTTGCAAGCATGCTTGCTTGCTTGTTTGCATGCGTGCATGCTTGCTTGCTTGCTTGCATGCATGCTTGCTTGCTTGTTTGCACGCGTGCATGCTTGCTTCCTTGTTTGCTTGCTTGCATGCTTGCTTACTTGTTTGCATGCGTGCATGCTTGCTTGCTTGCATGCATGCATGCTTGCTTGTTTGCATGCATGCATGCAAGAAGTTGTTGCGTGTTATAGCGTGTTTGTAATAAGATATATCTGGATTTTAAAATGTTGAGAAGTGTAGCATATGGGTCAAGAATATTTGGAGAAGAAAATTTATGGATTAAGATACATATGGATTTCGTTACTGCGGTATTTAGTTCATCTGGAATTTAAATCAATAGTCAAATGAAAAAGAAGGAAAATAAACTTCGGGATTTACAAAAGTTGGAAAACGTTACTTTGGCAAATCATAACGGGGAAAGTAAAAAAAAGGCGAACCGTTTTCGGGAATATCATATTCGGGTTTCAAATTTTCGGAAGTACAATATGTAACCAGGTGTGATACGCCGCGTTTATAGTAGGAATAATAATTTTTATAAAAAGAAGATAATTGTGCCTTGCACTCTTTTTTACAATGACTAATCCATTTCTGCGTAATGTAATGACAATCAATAAGTGATATTTTTATTATGTCCTATTTTGAATAAACATTTTTGACTTTGACTATACAGGGTTACTTTTTAGTCAGTGCGCAAACTTTGCAGGGTGTTTCTACGCGTGATTCTGAACAACTTTGACTATGGGACCACCTGCGAATTCGCTAAAAAAATTTGGATGTTCCATAGAAAAATTCATACCTACTCGGCAAGAATGTATGGAACACCCAAAAAAAATTTTTGATTTCTCAGGTGGCCCCATAGTAAAAGTTGTTCAGAATCACGAGTAGAAACATCCTGCAAAGTTTGCGCACTGACTAAAAAATAGCCCTGTATGTAGGTAAATAAGAAAACCTTCAGCACCTTATCCCCAAAAAAGCGACCAAAGTAAAAAGCCCAAAGTAAAAAAAAGTCCAAACCATCAGCACACAAAAAATAACGCACTAATTTATCGTCAGAATTTAAGCAACGTATACAAGACATTTTACGATCTCGCACGCACTTTTGCAATTTGTACCGTTTAGAGCAATTCGCTGAATCTGTAGTTGATCCAATTTGGACCACGGTCAAAGACGGGAACTTTGTAAAGAACATTTTTATGAGTTCCAAGTTCAGAAGACTTTTTCTACCACCGTGTGGTAACGGCTAAGAATACTGCCACCCCTAGTCCACTCAGGGCGTTTCGTAAAAGGCGACGTAGAGTTTTTGACTTCGTCTGAATATCTGTTGACCATGGTCAACCGTATGGTGGCAGTGATACCACCTACAATAGCATTCCTCACAGAGAGGGTTGGCGTCAGGCAGGTGGGCGGTCATAAAACATTGCCTATTGCAAATGTTTTTGCTACATGATTTTGTACTCTTACAAAACATGATTTTGTACTCTTACAAAACATGATTTTGTACTCTTACAAAACATGATTTTGTACTCTTACAAAACATGTTGCGCCGACCCCAACTGATTCAGGATTAGTGCAGGCAGATGATGAAAGTTATTTGCTGAATCTTTTTTGGTCGAATTTGGACCACGGTCAAAGACGAGAATTTTGTGCCTATTCGAACAAAGAAGTAGAAGTATAGACCTTATGCCATATCATTAACATGATTTTTGACAGTTGTCAAATATGGCCTATTCGGACAGAAATACTGTAAGGTCGCTTATACACGCGTAAAAACTAGGCAAATCTTTTATAATAATAGTGCAGATAGCGTAGACAAAGATAAAAACTTAAAATAATATCACAGAATGTGCGCAAAGGTGTTATCTTTAAGATAATGATTATATACCTTGATTGTATCTACTGATGTGTGTAGTAGTTTACAGTAGTTTACAAGATTTTATATGTAGAGATCTCAAGAATCTGTGTATTCAGTCAGTTAGTTAAGTAAACACATTTCGCCTTTTTCCCTTGCGGGGTAGGCAGGGTCAAAGGCAGTACAATAAAAACGAATTTCTTGTCTACATACATAAATACATAGGTGTATACTCTCGAAAAACATAACATCCTGGGGTAGTTGGGTAATTAAAGACCATCTTAAAACTTCCTCAAAATTCGCTCGCGAATTAAACTTTAATTGAGACAATACGTATCAATTAACAGAAAGACAAGACACGCGTTTCATTGGATGACATTGCTACTAATTAAAAGTGCCTACATGGAAAGATGTTAGTCTCGAACAAACAAAGTCATGGGAGATTTTTAATCTATTCGTTTAGTTCGTAGTAGGTGGCGCTGATGGCGAATGATGGAAATGCTCAATACCAATTTCGCTTAAGTAGGAGTAATATTTTTTATTAACATAATATGTTGTATATTCATATTTTGTAGAAATAATATAATTTGAGAAAAACAAACCACAATCCTAGCTTAATTCACCCCTTTTTGCGTATTTTTTGTAAACTAACAACGCCATCTGTTCAAATACCGAGGAGTCTCGGTCAACTAGGTACTGGCCTCTAATTTGCAAAGATATCCATGTCTACCAGTGGACCATTGGCTGATGATTCTTTCTTATTTTTCGTGTGGGACACCGAGTCGTTCAACGACCCGATGAACCCTGGTGTCAGAGTTTTTCAACCGCCTACTGCAAGTAGCAGGCCTCTGACATGGTTGTGTAACGACCGCCATCATAGACAGCAACCGGGACCGACGGCTTAACGTGCCCATCCGAAGCACGGAACCATCTTACTTGCGGACAATCAGGTGGTTCAGCCTGCAATGTCCTAACCAGACTGGGAACAAATTCACAAAGTGATAAATATCAACTTTTTGAGTGACCCCACCGGGAATTGAACCCGGAACCTTTGCGTGGCAGGCAGGCATACTAACCACTGTAACTTACCATCAAACGTCTGGCCAAGCACACAAGCTCAGGCCTTGTCAGATGTCAATCTCAAGCGCTCCAGTCAGAATCTGCATTCCCAAAACTTGGACAGTCGAAACAAATATTTCCATTTATCGCTTCAAGCAGAACAGAGCTGAACTATGTGCGTCTCTGTCTGTCGCACGGGCGTGTGTGGCTAGCTGTCTCTCTATAAGGCACTAGGGTTGTCGCAGGCACTCGATAAGGCACTTGCGGTGGCTCCGATCGTCTGGAAAGATAGAAAAGACGAAGTTTTAACAAGGTGAAAGCAAAAATACAAAATATTTTAGTGCAGCCGGGATATGACCCCGGGACCGTGGAGTACCGTTCCAACGCTCTGCCAACTGAGCTACCGGAGTCTTCACAAAAGCACATGCTTCTGTGGGCGGCAGTCATATACAACCTGGTTCATAGAAGAAGGGGACCCGAAATAGCAACATTATCTATTGTTGGCATCTCGCTCGAATGTCATGTAATATGAAAAAGACGCAAACAATAATGTTGCCGATTTCAGGTCCCTTTCTTCTATGAATCAGTTAATGCCTATGCCGCGATGACTGGTGATAGAGGGCTGGTAGCGAGCACCTGGATGGCGAAAACGGGATATCATTTGCAAAACTTTCACCGCAGATATATGATTTGAACCTGCGACCTTCGTAGGTAGGTGGTTTTTGATGAGTGCTTGAGTACAACGTGTTACAAAACAACACATAAAAACTCTCATACAAATGGAGTTCATTCTGTATGGGAGGTCCAAATTTTTTTTTCATATTTTGACCCATGTTCCATAGGGAAAGTTGTGCTGTTTTACGAGTACCTTGACCTCCTTTCAGCTTTATTGGTTGTTTTGTAACACCCAGTATAGATTTGCATGTAACAAGAGACCAGACTCCTAAATAGTATCGTCGTCTATATATCACGTATAAAATCTACACGTGAAGGAAGCGTCCCATTCCACAAATTGTCCTTAACGAGCGCCAATCAGTCTTTACAAGCGAAAAACGCCTCTAATATTAACTAGCTAAGGTCCATTCTTATTTCAAGTGTACGAAATTGTCATTGTACGTGTGCGTTGAAGATTCGACCTTGTAAACGTTGGTGTAAAGTTCAAAATGCTTTGTCGAAGAACTGTCAAAACGTTTTATTGAGATTTCAACCGTATGGCTATTGAAATTAGAGCGAGATTGCAATGTAGTGATGTCGAGAGTGGTTTATTAGGATTTATTGTTCCGTTAGGTTAGGAATTGGTTGGATCTAGATTTTGCAAGTGCTGTGCCGGTTTTCGTTGGTGTGATACTAGAGGGTTCCGCATAGTTTTATTTTATTTTTATTTTATAGTTTAGCAAATAAATCAAATTTTGAACTGGGTAAGGTGTTATGTTGTTACGTATTTTAATTATTAGTTTAATATAATAGGTATATTATTTAATAAAAGTAGTTGTTTATTTTTAATATCATCCGTGACAGTCTGATTTTGATTTACTCTTAAATGTGGCACGAGATTTAATTTAAAGCACCAGAATTTATAGTAAATCACACACAAATACCCGAAAAAATACGGGGTGTGTAAGGGACGGAGTAATGAAAACTTTGCAGGCGTGCTCACACCAATGAATTCCGACCTCCTATGCAAAGTCAGTCAGCTGATCGTGAATTTCGTAGTCCCTTACACTCTGTATTACGTAACGAAAGAAACACTTAAAACTCACCAAAAAACAGCGCACCCTACCGCGGCAAAGCGGGAATCAGCCATTTTGGCTGCACCAGAACAAAATCCTTTGCCTAAACAATTTTCCGCGGTAAAGACAAAAACTTTATACTTTTTAATTTCTCAAGCACAGGCAGCGCAGCGTCAGTCAGCCGCCAGATTGCAGTCCGTTTAAATTGTGACAATGTGACATTGTGGGGGACGCAATTGAAGGCACAATGAGCATTATTACGTAGTGACGGCTGTATTTTTTGGGTGCCGCTCTCAGGGATATATCGGACGTATTAAAAAATACATACATTTTACAATGCATATCACGCCTATGCCTATATCCTTTGCGGGATAATAAACGGCCATTTACACCACGGCTGACAAAAGTTTGAGAAGACTGTGTATCACTATAGTGACAAGAAGTAAGCCTGTCGCCTAAAATTAAAATTGCAATACCACATCAACTCTCAAATCCCTTAGTCGGTTCTTACGACACCCATTAGAAAGATATGGGGTGATGCTATTCTAAGCCGGCACCACACGATCACACGACCATTTAAAATAATGGAAATAGTTTTAAAATATAAGGCCCTTTAACCGACTGATTTTGCCATTCTCAACTAGCGTATCACAAAGAATAATAAATTGTCAGACAAAATTCTTTAGATGCACAGTGTATAAAAACTTATAACAGTAGTAACTCGTTCACAAGCACAACATTATAAGATAGTATGATTTTTTATGAAAGTTCTAATGTCTGATAGGATGCTATTTACTTTGGGAAAATGTCGTATTATGAAGAAAATCGTAAACTAGAAAAAAGGTCTGTTCAAATGAATGAGTGAAATACAAAATTGTAACAAATAACTATCTATGTCAGCATTACCTACATACCGATGTCCCATCACTAGACTACTAAAAAGAGTACTGACGTTAGCTAGCAACTGATTCGACCGAGTGAGTGATTGGGAAAAACTGGGATACCTATACAGGGTGTTAATTTATATACATACCCTAGCTTAATGGTAGGTTAAGTATCGATAAAGGATACCGTAAAATTGATAGCCGATGTGGCGCAGTGGTTAGTATGACTGCTTGCTACGCAGAAGGTTCCGGGTTCAATTCCCGGTGGGGTCACTCACATTCACAAAGTTGATATTTATCACTTTGTGAATTTGATCCCAGTCTGGTTAGGACATTGCAGGCTGAACCACCTGATTGTCCGCAAGTAAGACGGTTCCGTGCTTCGGATGGGCACGTTAAGCTGTCGGTCCCGGTTGCTATCTATGATGGCGGTCGTTACACAACCATGTCAGAGGCCTGCTACTTGCAGTAGGCGGTTGAAAAACTCTGACACCAGGGTTCATCAGGTCGTTGAACGACTTGCTGTCCCACACGAAGAAGAAGACCGTAAAAATATTGAAAAAATAAATGGATGAAAGATACTTTTTTTTCACTTAGCCGACAGCCAAGATTCGTTCAAACTCAAAGTTGATTAGGTATACGAAAGCGCTTGTATTGGCATTCTGTGAACGACAACAATGAAAAAAAAAATCGGCTGAGTAAAAATAATTTTGTTTTCTTCAGGAATTATTAAGTACATTTTTTACGGCATCCTTTACCGATACTCAACCTACCCAGAAGCTATGGCACGCACTAAAATTAACACCCTGTATGCGACAGGATTGTCTCATGCTCGGTATTAAAGTGCAGGACAGCGACTATAACGATTTATTGTAGGACAACTTTCCTATAGTGCCGTGTGGTGCCAGCTTAGAATAGCATAGCATCACATCACCCCATATCTTTCCCGTGGGTGTCGTAAGAAACGACTAAGGGATTTGAGAGTTGAAGAGTATTGAAATTTTAGGCGACAGGCTGACAATAGTGATACACGGTCTTCTGACTTAGGGTTTTCGAATACCCGACCAATTTTGATACCCGGGTATCGGGTACGATTTTTTTAAATACCCGGGTATACCCGGGTACCCGGGTACTTACCATTTTGTGTAAAAATGGGTTGGAAATTGAGAAACAAAGATTTAAAAAATTAACTCTATTTAAAGTTAATTTAATTATAATACCTAACATTCAGGTTCAGAAAGTTATAATAATTTTGTCACATAAGACAAACAAAATAGGTAAACAATAAATATTTCAATTATTCCAACTTTGCATTACTTTCGTTTCTATTCGCTTCTAGTATTTTTACGTGGGAGTAAGATATTTCGGCGTGTTAAAAAGTATCTAGCCCTTAGAGAATATAATAATAATTAAGCTATTAAGTGCGCATAAGGCCCTGCGGCGTACTGTCTAAGCGTAAGCAGTTTCCCCCTAGAAACAGACGTCAAATGTATGAGAAGTCATAGAGGTTCAATAGTGCTGTCACTAAAGTTTTGCTACTGACAGACAGAGAGATAGAGCCCCGACTACTGCCACTGCCCCAACAACCTTTTGTTTGAAACTTTTCTTCGAAATATGAAAGAAAAATTTGGACCTCCCATACAAAAATGCTGAAAAGTGTGTCACTTACTATGAGAGGTCCACATTTTTTTTTATATTTAGAAGAAAAGTTTCTAACAAAAGTTGTTCAGTTTTGTGAGTAGATTACACCCTCAAGAGATTTGTACTTAATTAAATGTAACCGTATATAAAGCCAATTTGTATAGAAAACAAGACGTGTGAAGTCAATTTGTTTAAAGAAATAATATTTTTGAAAATGTAACTTAATCTTTCAATCTTTTTACTCTTTTCTTTGTATTAAATCAGTCTATCTATCTCTTTCTCGAGTACCCGGGTTCCGTACCGGGTACAAAAAATCTGAAATACCCGGGTATACCCGGACCCGGGTACCCGGGTAGAAAACCCTATTCTGACTGACTCTCAAACTTTTGTCAGACGCGATGCAAATGGCGTTTTTATAGCCGGCATAAAGCTCTGCCTACCCGGCAAGGGTTAAGAGCGTGATATGTATGTATCAAGTCTGATTAATTTTCTGCACACGATCCGTTACACCCGGTATAGTCATTCAATTGCATTTAATCAGAAGCTGCGCCCTAGACTATTATGGTGTCTAGATTTTGTTACAACTAAATAACTTTATCCAATAGACATTTCAAGGTCAAACAATTATACCTAGGTTACATGCCATTCGTTCCATTAATCTATTATATTGAAAATCAAGTAGATCCTAATCATACTCTTTGTGAACTATTTGATTAGGTAGGCAAGTTTAAGGCTATTAACTATCACAAAAGTGTTAGGGAGCGGATGCGGATGCGCAGCGAATTAGTTGCGGACGGTCGACGCATGCGCTGCGAATTTGACGCGGACGTGCGGGGGATACCGGCTTTACTTAGATTAGACGGCGGCGGTCCACACACAACCATCTGAGGTCTGTTACTTATAAATTGATTTATGAGAAAATTTAAAAATTCATCAGTGACCGCCGGGACTTGAACCCGGGACCGTGGGGAACCGTCCCACTGTTCTGACGGTGACTACTGGACTCTACCTAGACTCTATTGTTGCGATTAACATTTTGTCTTAATGGCCTTCTTATGCGGCCGTTAACACTCTGCTACCCCGCAAGGGATAAAGTCGTGATGTGTGTGTGCGTGTGTGAGTGTAAATGGCATTAGACATTTAAAAAATCATTTTCAATCACGAAATCTGTTTATTGTTAAGCTTAATACAATACAACTAACATACAAAGTAAAATGTAGTACTATGTCTACAACGCACAAACTAAGATCCATTGTAAAATTGGTGGTCCAGGATTTTCCAACCAGTATCTTTCAATGACCACTCAAAATAGACAGAATGTTATTTACCTACAAAACAGGGTGAAATATTCGAAGTCACGAAGAATAAGCCTTCTTATTATTATTACGCACGAAGGGTGCCATACCATTTTGTATAAAAATAGCACAAAAATCACGTTTTTTGTATGGGATGGGAATCACCCTTAATTTAATATTATTCTACTTATTAGTATTTGTTGTCATAGTGGCAATAGTAACACATGTTCTGATAATTTTAACCATATTTCAACTACACTTCCCATCAGAAAAATCGAGACGCTTTGCAACTTTACGTTTTGTATGGATCACATTATCTGAGACATATGTTTATATTGGAATAAATATCGAATGTCGTTTAAGAGTGAATATTACGAGGTTTCTAAATCATAATATCAACATTCTTCATTCTACTTTTAGTTTCATATATTTATGATATTGTTCAACTATGAAAACGAAAGTATCTCGATTTTTTTGATGGGGAGTATATTACACAGTTTGGTGAAGTGGTAACAACACAACAATGGACAGACAGACAGCAAAGTATCAGTAAAAGGGTTCCTCTTCCACCCTTTTGGTACAGCACCCTAAATACAAAATCGAACTGCAGTAACACTTGATTCATAGAAGAAAGAGACATAATTGTTTGCGTCTCTCTCTTTCATATTACATGACATGACATTTGAGCAAGATGTCAACAATAATCTTGCCACTTCGGGTCCCCTTCTTCTATGAATCAGACAGTATTTCAATTGATATTTGGGGCCTTACCACAAAAAAGTTAGACCAGTGTCGAACGCGTGTTTAAAATAAAACTTCATACAAAAAAAACGCTAGACACGCGTTCAACGCTGGTCTAACTTTTTTGTGGTAAGGCCCCTGATGTTTAAAGTACGCCATTTCAATTTTTAATTATAGTGTTACTCTCACAACTCTGCAAAGATTAATCGGTCCAATCCCCAGTCCACTTCTTCCTTCTTCTGGTTTTCTTGGGTGTTTCTGGAAGCGGTTCAACATTCTTCGAGAAATCATATTTGAACACCTCAAAATGATGGTTCAAAGACGGCACCGCTTGAAGCTTCACTTTCGAACTAAGAGCGCCACATTCCGGGTTCTCGAAACAGAAAAACACCCTCTTCGCTCTCGCGTGAACTAGAGCCATCGCACACATAACACACGGCTCTCTCAGAGTGTACACGTAGTACCCTGTACATAGGTACGGGCTTTCAGATGTGTCAACGTCCCCTTCAGAGTTACTCGAGTCGCGTTTGCTTTTGAAAACTCTTGCTCCAAAAGCAACGTAGCGGCATTCTTGCCTCAAATGCGTCAGAAGATCAGCATCAAAACCGGCTAGAGTGCAGTTAAAAGCATCTTTCGTACTGGCACCCCATGCTCCGCCATTCTGTGTCTTAGCTACGTTGTCAATAGCCACCATAGTTGAGTGTTGAATAGGATGGTCTTTGTTACAAAAGGCTACGGCCACCACAGATGCAGCGTCAGTATCAACAACAATCGTTGCATTGACTTTGTGTAAGACTTCAGGACCAAAATCTCCTTTCATATACCATCGGACAACTTCTAATGCCATGGTCATCATACGGTTGTGGAATCTCATGTAATCCAGATTGAAGAAGTTGTCGCTGAGTAGACTCTCCAAGTAAGTGTTCGGGTGGAAATTGAGTGACCACATATCAGCGCCGGCCACTTGGCTTTTCACCTTCGGAGCTTCCATTGGGACATCAATGTCTTTGAAGTAGTCAAATGCTTTTTGTAGTTCCGGTACATGCTTGACAAGGTAGGACTGGATCGAAGAGCCTTCTAGGTCTTCTGTTGGGCAGAGCAGAACCTCCCTGGCACGTACTCTTTTCAAATGACTCAGACCAATTAGTGGGCACTTTTCGTTCAGCAAAGCAATGGCAGATTCAATCTGTTTCGGACTTTTGAAGTGTCCAACAGTAATATTTACAAGGGGGATTGGTTTATCAATGTCATCACCCAGAACTGCTTTTAAACATTTCCGTGGTTCTTTTAATTTTTCAACATATTCATCTATGATGTCCGACAGGGTTTCCAGCTTTATTTTTTTGCTTTCTGGCTCTGGTGCCGTTTCCATTGTAATCAAACTCAAATTCTGCTCTCTTCTCTATAATTGTTTTTCCATAAACATAAGTTTTCCGTGTCTTTTTCAGTAGGATCTTCACACCCGCTGGTGTCTCATTGGTCCGTCCGCTGTAAATAAAAAATTACAACACTATTGCATTAAATCACCACATATTTTTCACTTCACGACTCCTTAAATCACATGGCACACACTTGTCACTTCTATAAACGGCAAAACAAGGTTGAAATTTTAGAATGTAATAACATTAAATATTAGTTTTTCAGATTATATGTTATTCTTAATAGAATCTTTTAAGAGTTTGGTGTAACTACTAAGTTGTACCCAATATGGTTCTCGTTAAACATGTACTACGTAATTTCGAGGCTGTTTTAGATAAATAGGGTAAGAAAACCTAAATGATTATAGTTTAGAGATAATAATTATCTGTATAAATATGCTATGCTATAATTATGCTGATAGTCCTAAAGTACTGCAGAGTACGACGAGTGTCAATAAAATATACATAAATTATCCAAATGAGCTAATATTTCGAGTTTTCTCAACAAAAAATCACAGTTCTGAATCAGTAAGATAACGTGTTATCTCTTTTCCTAGTTGAATACATAGGACAATAAAGGCGTTGAACAATGTTCCGATAGAAGAAAGACTGTAGATAAATAACCAATTAGCTTCAGCTGAGTGATAAATAAAGCGCAAATCTGGAAAAATGCGTGGAAAATTTACCTCGACAATGGACTTCGGCTTTTACAGCAAACTGCGTCTGAATCGCCGTTTAATTTGTCAAATACACTGATACCACTTTCGATTCACTGCAGAAGGCACGATTACAAGATATTACTGAAGAAATCACAGCAAATTATTAAAATATCGCACACGTAAAACGTGAGGGCGCAGCAGCCATTAGCAGACAGCTGACAGGACGTTTTCTTATACTGAAATGTACTGTTATCGCTGCAATACGATTGGCTAGAATTGGCTAGAGCAACAATTCAACCAATGAAATTCAAGCCTTGTTTGACGTAAATGAAATTGAAAACAGGTGCCGATAACGTTTCGTTTCATTCATTTTCTGTGCTTGGTGTTGCCAGCCTTTAAATAAAACACATTTCTTGCAGGCAGGGCGAAGCAAAGATACAGGGTCTTAAAAATTGCCTACATATATTTTAACTTTAACCGAGCATGCACACTAAGACGACTTTGACCGGTGATTGTCGGAGGTTTCTTACACGAGAACCTGTATGCACGCGTTTTAAATAGATACCTTTCCAACTGCCCTTTCCAGCCCACTCATTATGAAAAGAAAGTCATGGGAAAGTTGTCTACCTACCTATCTCTACTTGATAAACGGTTCGGTGGATAAAGGGAGAAATACCTACCCGTTCCCTATGCCATGAGGTGTCGACTTAAAATAGCATCACCTCATGGGTACCTTTCCCGTGGGTATCGTGAGAAGTGTGTAACATTTTGTCAATATACAGGGTGTTAATTTAAATGCGTGCCATAGCTTCAGGGCAGGTTTAGTATCATATAAAAGATGCCGTAAAAGAGTAGTTTATGCAACTGCCTAATAATGAGAGGCTTTAGGATGTGAGTGTCTGTGTGAGGCGCAGCCGAGTGTGATAATAGCTTGACACGAGCATTCTAAAGCCTAATTATATGTAGTTGCATACACTATTTTATCTACACTCTACAAGAAAAACTATGAAAAATAATTCAAACCTCCGCACTGCACTATGGCGATTGCAAGCCTATCTACTGAACCACCAACTGAACGACTTTTGTACATAAGTAACTTTTTAACTAATAGTTAAAATGGAGGCTCATAAAAACTGAACAACTTTTAAAATTAAAAAGCATTTATTGGTGAATTTTAATTCGAAAAATGATTTGAAGCAAAGATTTAATAATAAATAAGTCCTCATAATTTCAAGTGTCGTCCCGCCCGGGTGACACTTGTTTTTTTTTCATTTGACTTACTGTTGGCCAGTGTCAAATTGGAACAGATTACAAGTTGGTACTTTTTTTTTTTTTTTTTTTTTTTTTTTTTTTTTTTTTTTTTTTTTTTTTTTTTTTTTTTTACAACTAAGGTCGAGGTGATACGAGGTGATGTATCGTAATCAAATTCACGCCAGACAATACACTTATTTTATGCATAAGTCGATTCAAGTGTCCAGCCAGACGTGAACCCGACTTCACATTTTAGGTATACTTATTTATACTTAGGGATATAAGATAAAAGTATGAAGCAACGACTATTACCTACAATATTAAAGATTTACAAACCAACCTTAAAGATGCCATCAAACAACCTATACAGAATAATATCTTACTTAACTGTAGGTATTATATTGTAATAAATATATTCAAGTAATTGCGTTACATACCTATCTATTTGAGCTAATGAATAGTACCTAAGGGTAAGTATTTGTTTTAATATTTGATGCAAAGATCTCCACTGTACCTATGAGTTTAAAAGTGTACACATATAGGTAAGTATTTATTCTTAAAGATAGGTTTAGGTAAAAATATGTGCAGGTTAGGTAGTAAACAAGTATTAGGTTATACATTCTGTGAGATGTTGAATAACTTTTTTTTTAAACATATGTATGGAGTTTGAAAATAGGTCAATGCTTGATATGTTATTATTATAGCCAGCTAAACAGCGACGGAAATATGAATTACAAGTATAATTTTTAGAGAAACTTGGGAGCGCAAACAGCGTATTGGTTCTTCGCACAGATTTATAGGGGGTTCTGAATCGTAGTTGTTCTAGGAGATAGGGGGAGTCGACGAAACCATTAATGAGTTTGTAAAGAAACATGTAATCGAATTGTTGGCGTCTATGGCTTAGAGGTAGAATGTTATTAGATTTCAGAGAGGTGTTGTAGTCCTGATATTGTTCTCCCGCCCTGTAGTCCATACACCTCAGGAATTTGCGTTGGATTTTTCAATGCGGTCTATATCACATGCATAATGCGGGTTCCAGACGACAGAGCAAAAGTCCAAAACAGAACGAACTAGACTGAAATAGAGTATTTTATATGTTATTTTCATTTTGAAAGGTTTGCATATTCTTAATATAAAGCCTAACTGTTTCAGAGATTTTTTTATTATATGTTCATAGTGAGATTTGAAAGTAAGGCCACTATCTAAAATCACACCTAGGTCTCTTACCTTATCTACCCGTGTTAGCAGTGTATTTGTTAGAGAATAATTATGTATAATAGGTTTACGTTTACGGGTATAAGAAATTACGTAACATTTATCTGGATTGAGAAATAGTTGGTTACAAGTGCAATAGCTTGCTAGAGATTGAATATCATTCTGTAGCAGATGACAGTCAGTTACATTTTTGATGATTCTAAATATTTTTGTATCATCAGCGTAGATTAGTATTTCGCTATTAGCGACACATTTATCAATATCGTTCACATAGAGCGAGAAAAGCAAAGGACCCAGGTGCGAACCTTGTGGGACCCCGGAGGGTACTTTTTTGAAGTCTGAAGTATATCCTCTAATAGCCACTGCCTGTGATCTGTTGGCTATATAGGATTTAATCCAGCGAAGCAGATCGCCATGTATTCCGACCTTCCAAAGTTTTTCTATTAGCAAATCGTGATTTATTTTGTCAAATGCTTTGGAAAAGTCGGAATACACGACATCTACCTGCATGTTTTTATCCATGGCACTTAGCAGTATATTAGTGAAGGTGAGAAGATTAGTTTCCACTGAGCGACCACTGAAAAACCCGTGTTGATTAGGAGATATGAAATTTTTAACTGTCCAAGCAATTTGTGAGGTAACGAGTTTTTCTAAAATCTTTCCAAGAACGCAGAGAGATGAGATTGGTCTGTATTGGGTGATATCATTAATTTTATCGTTTTTAGGTATTGGGGTAATTAAAGACTGTTTCCATTTTTGAGGAAAATGACCAGTTTTCAGGGAAGTGGCAAAAATATACGTAATAGGGGTCGTTAATTCCTGGTAGCATTTTGAAATAAATAAGGGATGGATCCCGTCATAGCCATACCCTTTTTTAGTGTTAATCGCTTTTAATTCCTTTTTGACAATATTCTCATTTATGTTAATGTGGCATAAATCTATCGGACTGTTAATAGGTGAGTTACTGTAGTCAATGACTGTATTCGTGTTTCCTGGCTGTTCAAACACAGAATGAAAATAATCATTAAATAAGTTAGCTATTTCTTTACCATCCGATGAGGTAATATCTCGGTATGTTAGTTGTTGGGGAATTCCATTACTATTTTTCATTCTGGATTTGGAATAGGTCCAGAAATATTTAGGGTTACTTCTTATCCTATCTTCCGATAACCTGGTGTAAGTTAAATAGCAGGCGCCCTCGAGTTTTTCGGCTCGACTACGAAGTTGAGAGAATATTCTATAGTCCAGTGCTGACCCAAAGCGTTTCCAATTTCTATGATGTTTACGTTTTTCATTTAATAATTTAACTAACGGTCTAGTAACCCATGGTGCATAATATGTACTATTTGAGGTAATTTTACCTAGTGGGACATGTTTGTTTATTGATTCGTTCAATTTTAAATAAAAGTAATCAACCACAGATTCCAAACTGTCTCTTTGTCGAAACTCCTCGAGCCAGTCAATTTGTGACAGTTCTAATTTTATTGCATCGTAGTCAGCAAGATGAAATAGTCTTTTACGAGACTCTGAATTCGGTTGTAAGGGTTTTGTGTAACTAATGGATAAATCTATATCAAGAGCCGGATGATGAGGATCTTCGATTGCCAGTGGACGAGATGAGCGGGATACAATACAGTCTACGTTTGAAAAAATTAAGTCAAGAAATCTATTGTGGGTTGCGTTTGGTATAGAATTGAATTGCCGTAATTGAGTTAGGTTTATAAAGTCAGACGTTTGGCATACTAAGTTATCATTGCTAGCGAGAAGATGCATAGACTTTGTATTGTTGTCGTAAGACCAACAGCCATGTGTTACATTAAAATCTCCTAATATTAAATATGAATCATCTGTGTCTTCGGTGAGGACATCGGCAAATCTATCATAAAACGATGAAAGCTTATCACTATGGTCAGATCCGTGGGAAATATAGGTACAGACGATATGAAGCATAGATGAGGGGCGGCGGGGGGGAGCGAGCGAGCTGCGGCGGCGCGACGGCGATGCAGAGGTGTGCGCCGGCGGCGCAGGGGCCGCGGCCGCCGAACGTGTAGGTATGCTCACCCACAGCTCGTCGGCAGCCGCGGACGCCTGCGGCGCGGCAGCAAACTGTACGGGGCACAGCTCGCGGCGCACCGCTATCATCGCACCCCCGCCGCGGTCCTTACCCGTCGCAATTGCATTCCGGTCCTTACGGAACACTACATAATCGTCGCTGAAATATTCACTGCTGTAAAAGAAGTCATTAAGCCAACTTTCGGTCACACAAATAATATCATACGAACATGTTATTACTTTTGATAGAAAATCGATTGATTTCGTGCGTAACCCCCTAACATTTTGATAGGCAATATGCAGGTTTAAGTTAGCCATCGATATATGATACAATTGGGTAATAGAGAAGTAATATTTGTTTGCGATACCAAGCTCTCTGTACGTGCATAGCAATAACTACCTACCAGATCGGTCAAGCGGTCAGCTGTTGCGCACACAATAGACAAGTGTATTTCATATAGATAAGACTGAGTTAAGCGATGTGTGAGCCTTGCGGTAGAATATGCGGTGTTTTGGTAGGTAAAACTGTAGTAACTTATAGAATTAATAGCGATGGGCTGTATAGCTGAGTATTTTAAAAACTTAGGTAGAAGCGTAAATGTATAACATAGTTGGGTGTTTCTTATATCTATGATACTAATAATGGCCATTAATAACAAAAGCAAAAGTCATTTGATTTTAAATAGGTCCTTCTCACTCGCGATGTGGATTATTTTTGAAGATTCGGTTTTTCTCAGGAATATTTTGCAGTCCTTGATCCATACGAATTGATAAGCCAGTTCCTTGCCAACTTCGCGGGTTTTTCTGTAAAGCGCCTTATTTGTTGGGGATAGGTGTTCATTGACAAATATTGGTTTGGAGGGGCCGTCGAATCCTAGGTCAGATGTTGAGAGACCACATCTGGATTTGCAGGCGGCCAAAAACTCGTCACGACGTCTGCGCTGGGTGAATTTTATTATTATGTTAGGAAAAACAGCTGATTGACTTGATCCCTCGCTGGCGGCGGCCGGCCCTGGGTGTTTACGCACACGATGAATAAAATCGATATCTGGAGATGACAGTGCGCAACCAACTTTCACACACAAGGTATGCAAAATCGTATTAAGGTTTTCACCCCTGGAGAAAGGTACCCCCGAAATCTCTATATTGTTTAGTCGATCGCGTTGATCCTTGGTAGTCAATTCGGCTTGTAGTTGTGTTATAGTAGATTTTAACTGGGTGACTTCCTTAGAGTGCTCGGAAAGTTTTGTTAATTGGTCATTGTGGGACCGCAGCTGACCACTTATTGTCTGTACCTCCGACTCGACTTTGGATTGCCTAGACTCGATAACAGCCACAGATGAGCCGATTGTTTTTATTGCGGACTCGAGTTGCGCGAGCTGATTTTTGACTTCGTGGGTTGTCTCACTTATTTTTTTGAACTCGCTTGCTAGGTTGCTGTTGTTCTCTTGAGTGAAATGTTTCCATTTAGTGTCGAGGTCATTTCTAATTTTTTCGAAATTGCGACTCATTGTCTCCGTTTGCCGCTCGAATAAGAGAGCCAAGCGGTCTTCCTGCGATGTGAAGCGTTTATTTTTGTTTACGTTAGCCTCATCATCAGACATCAGGGCAGTGCTCAGATCAGGATTTGATGGATATTTTGGTGCTGAAGAAGCGGTAGGAAGCAAATTTTGTTTGCTCAACTTGTCCATTGTCCAGCCGGCGGCAACGGCAAAACACGTAGCAACAGCGGAAGCAGGAAAAATTGGACGTTAATCCGCAGATACGAGGGGCTAAAGTTGTATGCACTTGAAATTCACTGTTCGTACTGGTGCGAAGGGATAAGAACGTGTTCCTATCTCACGCGACAAAGAATGTTAGAATCCACTGAACACGGAAAAATCACTCCTGCGTCGTAGGTAATAGCGGCAAGAAATGCGTGAACGAAAATGTAGAAATTTGATTTAAAAGTTGTACGCGTCTAATCACCACGACCGATAACTGCGTACTGGATATACTGGAACTGGTACGCGGGTCAATTAGTTTAATTTTTTTTCAAATACTAGAAATCGAGTTACTTTATGTAGCTGCCAGTAGTATGAAAGCTTTTTTTAAAGGCTGTATATTCGTAATGCAGTTTATTACGTTCGTACTTTCGATTCTGTAAAACGAATATTACGAAATGAGTGTAGATAAAATATTTTAAAAAATCCCAGTCACAATTTTTATTTTTATCTTCCTTCTTTTATTGCCGTGGCGGTTTGTGGTGGCGGTTAATCCACCGCAAAAGCATTCCCACGGAGGGTTGACGTCTAGTAGGCGGCCGGTCGTAAAATTCAGCCAAATCCTTTTGCAACGCGATTTTGTGTTCGACGAAACGTGTTGCGCCGACCCCAATTAATTGGGATAAGGGCAGGAAGATGATGATGAATTTTTATTTTCTTTGCTGACATTTGATTCAAATGTCTCAGCTGAAATTCGTACAATCTCAAAGACGAAAGTACTTGTATGGGCACTCTCTAACAGTGTCAAAAATTGAGATTTCAAAAAAAAGTTTTGATTTTTTTTGGCTGGGACTTTTTTCAATATTTTTACGACATCCTCAATCGATACTTAACCTACCCGTTGAACCTACCCTGAAGCTATGGCTGGCATGCATTTAAATTAACAACCGACTCTCGAACTTTTGTTAGACGTGGTGTAGGAAGTGTAAATGGCCGTTTTTCCAGCCGTTTACGCTCTGCCTACCCCGTAAATCCTTTATGCGTGATATGTGTGTGTATCCTTGGTGTGAGCCAAAGCTAATATCGAGATTTAATTGCGTGAGGGACCTCGGGTCCGAACAGGATTAGCGCTAATGGACTGCAATATTAGTTTGTGTGTGTCTTCGTAACCGCTGGATAAGATGGTGTTAGTTTGTAGTTGTAGCGGTAGTTGTCTACCGCAGCATGCCGCAGGCAGGAACGTGTACAACGGCCGTTTGATTAGGCCATATTTGACAACTTTTTTTTCAATTTTTTTTAGTAAAACATGCATTTTCACCGTAGGCTGGATTTGAACCAGTGACCTTCGCCATCTGTACTGGCGACGCCTCTACCAACTGGGCAACCAACGGCTACAGCCGGTTATTCCCAACACAGGGGAAACAGGGGAAAGGGAATTTTTCTTCCCAACGGCCCCCGAATTCAAACTTATAGAGATTCGGGGGTCGTTGGAAAGAAAAATTCCCAACGAGCCCAACGGGGGCCGATCCGCGGGGGCCGTTGGGAATAACGGAGCTACAGCGGCTCACTCCAAGCCCGCGAATCAAGCAAGTGCATTTGATCACTAACGCGTGGTAGGGCTCCATTTACCAGGATAGTTTTACAATTTAAGAAAACTTGCAATCACCGTATTCTTGATTTGAACCAGCGACCTTCGCCATCTGTACTGGCGACGCCTCTACCAACTGGGCTACAGCGGCTCACCCCAAGCCCGCGAATTAAGCAAGTGTATCTAGACCACTAACGCGTGGTAACGATTCATTCATCGGATCGTTTAACGACTCAGCATTCCACACGACTACAGAAGTTGAACGAAGAATAAATAAAATGAGAAAAAGACGTGTAAAGTAATTTTATACAGTCAGGTGAGTAAGTTTTGTAAACAATTTAATTTAAAAAAAACAGTAAATTATCCGATGTAGGTATCTACTGTAGGTACAGCCCCCACAAACATATTTTATCATTAGAATAAATAAAAGTATATTGATTAATTATTTTATTTTATTGAATAAGTATTGTCAGTATCTCTTTTTGAAATTACATCCATGTAGGTACATGCCGCTATACAAAACAAAGGTGAGTAAACACTTATCTAAAAGCCAAAACATTTTGTTAACTCAAAAACATTTAGGTAGGTACCGCCTTAGATACTGATAAAACCATTCAACTATGGTTCTACTCTTACAACTACATATGGTCCAAACAAAAGTATATCATTTCTCGTTTATCTCGTGTGTGGTGACAGTTGTTAAGTTAGTGTTAACCATACATTAGGGGTCCCACATAGAACGCCCCACACAGGAGGAGTTAAATAAAAAAAAACATACAAGTTTGCTTAGATCATAGTTGCAAGCTAGGACCATAGTTGTATGGTTTTACGGTAGATTTTTCCTGAATACATCATCATCCATCATATTGGTAAACCAATAACTATGAAAACAAGAATGAAGCTGTACTGTATGTATACCTATACTATACTATACAAAGCTCTTTTTTACGTTTATTTGGTCATGTCAGTAGTTTGATTTCACGTTTTCATTTGTTTTCCAGCGCAAGGAACCAGGCTTGGCATGTCTCAGTCGTGATCTCGCAGATGGCTGACAGGACTTTGGAGTCATATTCTGAAAATGAAAGTACCAGATAAAAGAAATGTTTCGTTTGCCGTGTGTTGCTGGCTTAGCATAGCGGCACCCCATATATTTCCCGTGGGTGTTGTAGGAAGCGACTAAGGGATTTAAGGGTTGATGTGTTGCAATTTTAGGCGAGAGGCTGACAATCTGTCACTTTGGTGATACACATTCTTCTGAATGACTCTCAAACTTTTGTCAGACGGGGTATAAATAGCCATTTTTACGCCATGCCTACCCTGCAAAGTGAATAGGCGTGATATATGTATGTATGTTCACACATAGGTTTCCATAGTCTACTATAGCTTAACATAATATAACACCACCACTAAATATATCATCACTCCTTTATCCCTTGCCGGGTAGGCAGAGCGCAAATGACAGCAGAAATGGTTGTATCGCCAAGTCTGACTAACATTTGTAGATAATTTTAGGAAAACGTTGTCTTTTGTCACGATTAGGAAAGTCTATGGATTAGGATCAGATTGTAAGCCCATCTAGTAAATTCCAAATTCTATAGCTTATAATAAAGATGGGATAGAAGATCTAAGTCCCTTCTTATGACACTAGTGGGAAAGATTACGGGGTAATACTTTTGTAAACCGACATCACACGGCTATGTTCTTCCATATAAAAGTTATTTTTTACATTTTATAGATAACGCACTCACCAATGATACTGCCCCGTTTGCCGAATATGGACCCGTTGAACAAAGGCTTCTTGGAAAAGGCTTTACTTTGATTTATGATGCTGAAGGCAATCGCCATGACAAAGATGAAGATGATTGCAGGTCGCATTGTTCTAGAAAAGAAAGAAAACTATCATTTGTGAAATTTGACAAATTTGTTTTACAAAAAATTGTATAACTCGGTTTTTATACAATTTTGTATAACTCGATTTTTATAACTGTGCGTTTGGAGCTGTCAAACTTTCTATACGATTTGACACTTGAACTGTCAAAACCCATACAAAGTTTGACAGCTCCAAACGCACAGTTATAAAAATCGAGTTATAAGAAACAAATGCTACACTCATGTCGGTTTAAAAACTTTTATTCGTTGAATGATTAATATTAGGTGGTTTAAAAAGTCTAACTAAATCCAAAAAGTTCACTAGGTCGTTTGTTTACTCAGTGTCCTAATCGATATTAATGAATAAAAGAATTACTAAACTGTTTTTCAAACACTGTGCACTATAGCCAATTATAGTCTTACAAGTTGCTCAAGGATTGACTAAAGCAAAATTCACCATACGGCAGCTTTTATACCCTTTTTCTTCAATATGCTTTATATTGCGCCCAGTATATCATAATCTGATCAGCTGGTGACCGAGATTGAACGTTCAAATTAATTAGAAGATTATTGTATTACTCGATAGATTTTATCTTGGAGCAATTTTGATCACTGAACTGAAGGGATGAACGAACTCAAGACTTGGTAGGTTATTGATCTAAACCTAAATTATATTTTGATGCAATCAAGTGGGTACAACTAATGAAATATATCAACAAGCTAATAGACAAAATATTTCTGTCTACGAACTGCTTTATGTTGTGGAAAGAGCTGTAAGTAAGGTATGTGGGTATGTGTAAGTGAAAACTAAATTGGCGCCCAGCAAGGAACTTTCTATGGTTGCGTCTCTCACAGTAATTAACCAATTACCATATTTAAAATAACTTATTTTTATTTATTTAAGAGCCTGTATTATCCCACTGCAGTGCCAAAGCCTCACAATTAAGCAATTATTTAAAAAAAGCGGCCAAGAGCGTGTCAGACACGCCCACAAATAGGGTTTCGTAGTCAACGTTTAAATATTAGGTTTTTCAGCATTACAAACTTAAGTTTGTTGCTGGTTTGTTAGCAGCAGTATCATGACCAACCGCAAATAGAAAAACTCAATTTTTTCTGAAACCTTTAAGGGTACGATATCCGTTATAGTTTTCATTGTAACTTCAGACAATAAGCTATGTTCCATATTTATTTCAAATTTTTAGCGTTTATACTTTAGAAGTTACAGCTGGAACAAATTATGGGTCAAAAACGCCCTTTTTAAAAGCAAATATCTCGTGACAGAAACATTTAAGTGATTTTGTTTCAAAAGAACCTCCCCTTAATTTTAAAAGACCTATTCAACGATACCCTACTCAATATTACAGATGAAAAAAAAAGTTTTTGCCCCCCTTTCACTTGTATGGGAGGGGGTCCAAAAAACATTTTAAATATTTTTTTCTTAACATTTCTATATTTGGGTCAACACGATCTATCTTCTCACCAAATTTCATGTTGATAGCTCTAAAACTGGCGAAGATATGAGGGCGCGGCATACAGACAGACAGACAGACAGACAGACAGACAGACAGACAGACAGACATGACGAAACTATAAGGGTTTCTAGTAGACTACGAAACCCTAAAAAAGGCTGTTATCATTATCACTATCATTCAATCATAGCATAAAATGAAGTAGACTTTTGCGTTTCTCTGTCTGTTGTGGAATTTGCTATCTCCTCCTAAACTATGCAACGGACTTTAAGGTGGATCGTTTTCCATACAAAAGTTAAATGGAGTTACGTCTTGAAATGAGACAAAAATATGATTAAAAATCTTGATGGGAAGTCCCGTGCTTCTATAATATTGTCGCAAAATAAAACAAATAATTTTTTAACCATCAGATTTCTCTGTAAAAACCATGTCGCCACTTTATGAACATAGATGGAGCTACTGCTGCAATAAACACGTTTAATTTTTTTGTGGAGAAAATACTAAATATTTTTTTACCCTAAGCAGTTTTGCGACAAATTTACGTGTGCCTTCATCATTTCACATAAAGATTTTTTGATAAAATTGTTGTTTAGCCCATGTTTAACTCGGTTGAAGTTCAAATTTTCGTTTGTATGACGTAACGATGCGCCTTAACGGGCTTTTTTGTAATAGATAGAGTGATTATAGAGCAAAGTTTATGTGTATGACACATGACGGGAAAACGTCTTTTTCCCGCAGGAAAATGTGAAATTTCATCTATCTGCACAGTTTATGACAGTTGAATCGCGTCCCTACTGGTCACTGAGTGCAAATTGTGGAATCTTCCAACCGAATGATATGAGCCCGATAATATGCACTAACAAAGTTTTGGTCCCTTAGGGGAACTCTGTCAATATGCGGTTGGTATCCAATAATCCTATAATTGAGTGGACGCTATGCCCTGATTCCACGCGTATAAATGGGCGGGAAAGCTTCACTCCAGCATCAGTTGACGTTCAAACGTCTCAGTGTTGCAAGCAGATAAATCGTGCACTGGAAAGAGGTAAGAGTAGTAGAAGTTATCTCCTTCTTGTTCTTCTTCTTTGCATTCCAACACCTCAACCTCAACATCCACAAAAGTCTACTGCTGGAGATGGGCCTCTCTTTATTTATTACCATACTCACCACACTTGGCAGGCGGATTGGCAAGCGCAGTGCAAGATGTTTTTATCAAAAGGAACGTTGCTTCCCATTACCTGGTTTTAACCTTTACTAGCTTTTTACGACACCCACGGGTAGAACTGGAGTGATGCTATTTTAAGCCGACATCACACTGCAACAACTCGATTCCAACACGTTAGAACGTTATTCAGAACTTTCAAGACTTTTATTTGATGCTTCATTGGTGGACATTGTCATCAATACTCTGCTTTATTTACAGATGGCTAGAGACCTGTTCAGGCTGACCCTTGGCGTTGTGTGCGTCGTAGTGATGCTGCTATCACTAGCAGAGCTTGGTGAGGCCAACTACAAGAATGCACCAATGAACGGCATCATGTTTGGAAAGAGAGGACCTACGGCTGGTAAGCACCCAATTTTTTACATTTCTGACTAGACTAGGCACAGCCAGCTTTTTCACTTGCTTTCCTGTGGTAGTGAATAGATTTCCTGTTTCGTGGAGAGTAGCTCTGTTAACAACTTGAAGAAATTAAGCAACCCTGGAAACCTCTCTTCCTTCTTATATCTTCCAGCTGAGTTCCCTTTAGGTTATAACTTCTTCTTCTTCTCCAATAACCAGCACTCCAATTCATATCTGATTTTGTCTGTCTTGCAGTGGAATACGACAACAGAGGCAAGACGTTCACGGCTCTCTGCGAGATCGCGACAGAAGCTTGTCAGACATGGTTTCCATCTCCTGAAAATAAGTGAACCTACGAAAATATTACGATATCCCCAACGGTTTAGCGCATCTTCCTAACTTCTAAGTCTGCAGCATGACAAAAACGCCTTCTCGTTAAAAAAATAAGACATAGGCATAAGTACTTAGTTTCTTTATAAAAAATGTTTAATACTTAATACGTATGAATATTTTTTTCGTAACCTGTTCAATGCATAGCATAATAATTTAAATACTAATATTTATTGTTTAAATAGTTTACAACAAACTTAATTTGTTAATTATAATATAATTAAATTATTATATTTATTTATTGAATAAGTAAGTATTCGGATTACTTTGCAGATCTGACGTAGTATTATTTTAAACTTTAAGGTAATGTAGTTAAGGATTTTCTTAGTATTGTACGATAATAACTGCATTTCTGTGCCATCAACTTCGCAGATAACAGTACAGTAGGTACCTAATGTATACCTAAGCAAAAAAATGTCTACATATTCGTCGGATGGTACTGTTATAGTATTTAAAACCCGGATATTTTAACAAAATAAGTTTGAAATGTATACGAATACTTATAATTTAATGTAGCTGAAAGTGCTCGCCATACTTGTTAAATGACAAAATAAAGATTTCAGTGAGAAGTATGTTTTTTAATACAAATAGACATGTTTTTTATGCAGTAGTTACATTCATCCTAATGAACACCTGTTGAAATACGAATATAATTGTATCTCTCACACTTATAATACAGGATTTTAATTTTGATGATTACCGTAGCTTCAAGGTAGGTTTAGTACCTATTGATAAAGGACGTCGTAAAAATATTTGAAAAAATTAAGCACTAAAATATTTCTTTGCACTTGGCCGAAATTTGTTTCAATTGCTTATTCTCAGCCAAGATTCGTTCAAGCTCAAAGTTTATTTGACGAAAGTACTTGTATTAGCGCTCTCTAAACAACAAAATTTAAAAAAATTATCTCCAAATATATAATGTTTCCCAAATTGCTAAGTCAAAAAAAAATTGTGCCCAGGATTTTATTAAAAAAAATTTATGGCACTTTTGATCGATACCAAACCTACCCTGAACCTATGGCACGCATTTAAATTACCATCCTGTATTAAAATATTTTATTAAAACCACATGCGCTGTTAAGTGATAGATAATACACACTTTGTTATATCTCCAGGAAAAGAGAGAGAAAGGTACATTGTACTTTTCCCTCACGTTTTCCCCGTGATTTTTCCTAACACCTTGTACATAAAAAAAAAGAAATTAGGTGTAGGTTCACCTCGCTTTTTCGGACAAAATGATTCTGTACCGCGCATAATAATATATCACATGTTTAACTGCTTTAGATATTTGTCTTACAAAAAAAAAAAAAAAACCTTTAAATAAACGCCTATTTTAATTTTTTATTTAACTTTTGCGAAGTTCATTTTTACGAGTAGAATGTAGAAACATGTACATATATTATTTACACATTATTTTATTGAGATTCATGATAGGTAGGTACTGTAGTTTTGCTCTCTGAAATTGTACACTGAACTGGCTGGTATGATCGCACTAAAAGAATCTCGAAACAAAAGATCGTGGATATTATCAATTATCAGCGACCATTACAGGTGTCAATAACCTAATTAGAAGGTAAATATACCTAGTTACTAGGTAATTAAATATTTAATGCTCAGCCAAGTGTGCAGCGAGAGTTCAATGGGTTAATTTGATTAAATAAACTAGGTCAAACAAAAGCCCGCGTGAAACGAAACGCAGCTTTGACCCAAAATCAGATATTCATCATGGCAACACCCGTGGGAATTTGGAGATAAGAAAAAACTTTCGATTCCCATTGTTGCATGTTTGTTTTTATGTTCCTATTAGTTTCTTATAAGATTTTCCATTTCCCTATGGAAATTATGACGCTGTTCCAACGTGGAAACACTTCTCAGTCTCTCTGTTAATTGAATTAACTTCTACGCCACTGATAAACCCAATTTTTATCACGGTGACACATGTCAATAACAATGCAGTGACGTTTTGCATTTTGAGAAAATTAGCGAATTTTCGAAACTACCTTGTTTAGAAAATGGATTTGGGAAGCTCCGAGCGCGTGGTGAAATGAAGTGATAATATTTTCATCAAGAACTCGAAAAATCCAATCGGAAACTCGTCAAAATGACAACGAAAGAGCTTTACACTAAGGTGAGCTAATGCAAACTTTTTGGTCTCTATTTTGTTTTTATTCCAAAGAAGTATGTTTTTTGAATTTAGAACATCGTATCTTCGTTTGAAAAACATTCTGTTGTTTTAAACCTTAACACTGGCTGTATTCAACATACAGCCTAATGCCTACTAGACCAAAATAATTTCATTACTTTTACTATCACTGACTCACATATTGTACTATTTCTCATGAATAATTTAACAGATTCGTGTAATATTGTTACTGAGATTATGATATAGCTCTTTAGCTTACTCATTACATGTTCATGCACTGAAACTATCCACTTAAACATCTAAATAGGTGCAAAATAGTGATATGTATGATAATATCATTACATTACATTAGCTCATTATATTAATTTGATGTTGATATAACCAATAGGTATTTAATTTTGTGTTTGTTTATATCGGATCCAAAATTATCAATCAAATTCTATTGTAGTACTGATCAGTTTATTGCTATGTATGCGATGAAATTGTAATGAAATTATACTACAAACCAAAATACTGATTTTACATTTTTACATTGGGTTTTATACCTTACTATTTCCTGGTTTAATAAAAAATGGAATATTAAATGGTGGCAGTTCATAAGTGTGAGGGGAAATGTGTGAATACCTAGTATACCTTAGTATACCTATGTAAGATTCCTCAGTGTAAGTGAGAAAGCAGCATCTTCGGCTGCAATTTATAATCCTATTATTTATTGAATCAGGTAGTACCTAGTGACCAATACTTAATACTGGTTGGTTGTAAAATAAAAATAAATCTTTTGTTACATTTCTATAACTGGTGCAGTTAAAGAACATATCCCGAATGAGGAACTGTCAGGACTACATTCTTTAAATCATATATAGATGGCGCGTTGAAAAGAGACTCAGAACCCGGTGTTACAAACTTTTAAGTTATAAACTTTTTGAATTATTAACTCTATAAGCCGGTCAAAAAATTTGTAAATCAAATAGGTAGGTAACTACAAGTGTATGAAAGCATACAATCCCATTTGATTGGACATTTAAAAACAGTAGGCGTGCAAGAGTTCGAATTTCACATTGTTTATTGTGAAGCTTTTGAATGCGCCATCTATAATGATTTAAAGAATGTAGTCCTGACAGTTCCTCATTTGCAACATCCTGTGCCATCCTGTGGGATTGAGTTGACATCCTGCTTAGTTTTATATTTGCACCTGTTATAATTAATTAAATTTATTAAAAAAGAGAAATGGCTCCTTATTATTGCCAGCCCATCCTCAGCTTTCATTATATTTTTCAACAACCATTTAGATGGGCAGCTAGATATGTAGGTATTTTGATGCAGTAAGATTTTATTATTCATACAATGACTCACTCAATAGATAACTGTAATAAAATATACATAAAAACAGGATATAGGTACAAAGTTTTTATCACATTATAAGCACAAATTGTAGGTAGGTTTAGGTAATAAAATTCTAAGTTAGGTTTAGTTAGACATTATTATAAAAAAACGGCCAAGAGTGTGTCAGACACTCCCATGCATAGGGTTTCATAGTCAACGTAATATTATTAATAAAATAAAGTAAATATTGTTGCTGGTTTGTTTGCAGCTATATGGGGGCAAAATGAAGCACTTTTCTTTTTCTTAAAACTAAAGTAATACTTACAGTATCCATTATAGTTTTCATTGTACATACATGGTAACATTCAGTATTTTACATGGAACAAAATATAGCTCAATAACGCCCCCTTTTACAAACTTGCTCAGGAAAAGCATAAAGTTTTGTTCTAAAACCTTGAAAGTTATGGTTCATCGGGTCATAGCCAACTCTGTGCAAGCTAGCACTTTCCTATAATCAAATAAGAAATAAGCGTTTACTTATGTCTACTGGAACTGACCTAAACCAATTACCTACTTAATCTTTGCCAAAACTGACCTATCACATCCATATTTGTGTCAGTTTGTATGAGAGGTCAATGATCTTTTGCCTGATTTTAAAATACACCAACCATGGAAGTTTTACTTAGTTTGAGACTAGATGGCACTTCATGTCTCCTAAGAGGGATATCAGCTAGTAAACCTTGCTTGCTTGTTCAACTTGGCTTAAAAATAACTCAAGAAACCAACGATTTTTGTTTTTTTTCCCTATCTAGGTGGATTTATAGTCCCCAAAAATTTCTACAAACGATATTTCGAGAAAATCTTTAAAGCTGTTTCTAAGATCCTATTATCCTATCCTATCCGATAACTTAAATTTCTTGTAAAACAAGGCTCCTTTTCCACATTTTTAAAAAGTAACTTAAACATATCCAAAATCCATGGTAGGTAATTAATTAAGTTTATTTTGTCTATCTGCCGCAGTATCAGGGGCTAATGAACATTTGTCTAAGCTCCAACCATTCTTAAGATAGATGGCGCTGCTGTGTGTCATATCATGGGATTCTAGGGATAATGGGGAGGAAAACTGAAAGCTTATCGCAGATGACAGCAGGATGACAGCAGGCACAAATTGTGGCTATATGACGTAACAACAACCAATTAGAATTAACTAAACTTTGATATTGACATATTTTGAGACCAACCGCAGAAAAAGCCACACTCGAGAGTGGCGCAATTAGTTTTTCAGTTATTTAAGTAAGTTTAGCTGCATAGTGAGCAACTGCTGTGCGTCGATGAGTGTGATTAATTGCGATTTTTTTTCTTGTAGCGAGAAGTTCATGTGTTTTTGTAAAAGCGCTTTTCTCGGAAATATATTCAAATTTCAAACCGATTTCCGAGTTTTAGTGGTTTTGTTAGGAACACGATATAACCAGTCGGCCACAAATTTTCTACCTGATTAAACTAACTAGAGTGCCGTCATCCGAATAGGCCATATTTGACGTCTGTCAAAATCATATTAATGCTATGACATAAGGTCTATTTTTCTTTGTTGACATGTTTCCTAGTATGGGTTTGACAGACGTCAAATATGGCCTATTCGGATGACGGCACTCTAATAAAATGATCATTTGCCTCCAGGGTGCCCGGGTGTGGGTGGAACATCCGGAAAAAGTATGGGAGAGTGGCACAGTGACTTCCGACTTCCGGTCAGGCGTGCTGATCGTCAAACTCGACGCTTCCGGCGAACTGAGGCAGATCAAGGTAGGTCCGTGCTTCGGAGGGCACGGTACAAATAATAATAATAGATAATAAAGTTCTTTATTGCATATAATAGAAAAAAAATAGGATAATATCACAAATTAGGGAAACGGGGCGCCTATACAGATGGCTCACTCAGTACTAGCGACGATTTTGACGCTTACTGACTTAAACTGGAAATAACCGGAATCTCAGGGGAAGTCAAGGTAACTAAAAAGATGGTTGCCACAAACGTCAAATTTCTTGGATCAAAATTGGCTCAGAATCATATGGCGTTCTTGTGTCAGATTTTGTTGTTTTGATATTCTAATTCTTTGAGATCTTTGACAGTAGCAACCATGGCAATGTAACAAGTGACAATCGCCAAAATCTTAAATAAGGTCGAGTGAAACTTCTGTGTACTCTCTATTTGTGATGGGTCCGTGCTTCGGAAGGCACGTTACAAAGTATGGGAGAGCGGCACAGTCACTTCCGACTTCCTTCCGGCGAACTGAGGCAGATCAAGGTGGGTCCGTGCTTCGGAAGGCACGTTTCAAAGTATGGGAGAGCGGCACAGTCACTTCCTACTTCCGGTCCGGCGTGCTGATCGTCAAGATCGACGCTTCCGGCGAACTGAGGCAGATCAAGGTGGGTCCGTGCTTCGGAGGGCACGGTACGCACAAGCTCCACAGAGAAGACGTGAGACTTACAGTCCAGCAAAAAAGAGTAGAAATTAAATAAAATGGAACTAAACATTTTTCATACTAAATTGTTGCCATTCATAGTCAATGTTGCCATTTAATTTCGAAATTTGTCTACTCTTTTTTGCTGGACTGTAAGCTGGCATCTTTCAAACAAAGTGATCGTCATCGTCAGAGACAAAAGACGTGCGGCCGTGCCTTTTGCTGGAAACCGTTACCATATAAAATGTATAGTGCGTTTCATCTTTTAGTTCCTATGGCGTCATGTTGGCAGCATTGGGAATTTGTATGTAATATTATTGCCGCCTTAAAAGTTACATACAAACCAATGCTGCCAACATGACGCCATAGGAGCTATCAAATGAAACACACTATATGAAGTGCGTCGCATCGATAACGGCTGACGATCGCTTGTCTGACAGATGTCATGTTGCGCGTCACGTCGCGCGTCTATTCTGTGGAGCTTGCCAGTTACAAAGTATGGGATAGTCGCACAGTGACAGATCGTCACGATACCGAAGAAGGCAGATCAGTAGGTGCAGTATTAGAAACTACAAGATCGTCGCTACCGGAGAATTAGGGTAGATCAAGGTATAGTATTAGAAACTATTTATGGGATCCACTTACCTGGCTATGCTTGATACTACTTGCGCAGATAAAGATCCCGAATTGGAAACATTATTGCTGACATCCTGCTCAAATGTCATATAATATGATAGAGAGGCAAACAATAAAATTGACAATTCGGGATATGTCTTTTATCTGCGCCAGTTACCATGGTGTATTTTCCATGAATTTTTCCATCCTTGACACTGGCAGAATGTCCCTGTAGATAGATGTCATATTTTAAAAATGAGAAGTCAAGGAATAGTATAATCTTTTTTGCAAAACCTCTTTGTACGGCCTAAAAGTTAAGTATCTCAGCATATCTCAGCCTAAGACAATAGGTCATTAAAAAATAATAAAGTCATAACAAACATACATGGCTTCGTACGGCTGCTATATTCATAAATATTTTGAAGAATATTGCTTGCTATTTATTAATATTAGTTATTTAGAATGCCCCGCCCCCCCATTGATTGAGTATTTCGAAAATGAGTCTGAAATGGACAATGCAGTATGTATTTTTCACACATTTGGAAACACTTTGTTCATCTTTTGAAAAGCAGCGGTTTTTATGTATGAATGGTACCCACCAGATCTTAAGAATTTTGTTCTTATATGTTAATTACTGAAGTAGGCGTTTCTACTTATACTTAAATTGGATTGAAATCTAATAAAAATGAGATGAAAACGAGGTGAAAAGTGTGAATAGAGTCTGGCCAGCGAGTCTTTGGACACGGAAATGGCCCCAATTTTAAAAATCTTTTACATGTTAACACTGAAAAACTACAATAAAACAATTTTGATACTTACTATTTTTT
Organism: Phthorimaea operculella; assembly: GCA_024500475.1. Taxonomy (NCBI): domain Eukaryota; kingdom Metazoa; phylum Arthropoda; class Insecta; order Lepidoptera; family Gelechiidae; genus Phthorimaea; species Phthorimaea operculella. Next base: position 1,110,346 of record JANFCV010000129.1, on the reverse strand, counting down.
TGTTTTCTGCTCTTTAGTTTGTGTTTACCTTGCCTACCGGTATGTATGTATGATGTATCTACCGGGAGTAACAGAAAGAGTATAACAAGCCGAAAGGAGGTCAAGGTACTCATGAAACTGAACAACTTTCCCCATGGAACATGAGACGAAATATGAAAAAAAAATTTGGACCTCTCAGAGTAAATCAATCAGCTGATCTGCGATTTTGTATGGGAGGTCCAAATATTTTTTTCATATATCGACCCATGTTTAATGGGAAAAGTTGTTCAGTTTCATGAGTACCTTGACCTCCTTTCGGCTTGTTATACTCTTTCTGTTACTCCCGGTAGATACATCATACATACATACCGGTAGGCAAGGTAAACACAAACTAAAGAGCAGAAAACAAAAAAATAGTAAGTATCAAAATTGTTTTATTGTAGACTTTCAGTGTTAACATGTTGCCATTTGAAAAATTTGAATTATTTGACGTCCAAAGACTCGCTGGCCAGACTCTAGTATCAGAATCTGTTTACTTTCGATGACATTGGCACTCGTTTGCGAAATGCCTCGGATCGAAATGCGTAGACATTTAAATTTATTGTCTTTGGCTTTTATTATACAAAAAGGTTTAATTTTTACGGGATTTTGTATACAGGTATACAGGGTGTTATACCCTCAGAGAAAGTCATTTTAGAGGGAATCTTACGACTAGAATGCATGATAACGATCTTGATACGTTGAATCTTCATCATCATCTGCCTACCCTTATCTCAATTCAGTAGGGGTCGGAGAATAATGTTTATAGGCAACCGGTCATAAAATAGGTTTGGCCATGTTTTATGACCGGTTGCCTGCCTGATACGTAGAATCTTGTATTAAAATTAATCAATGTGTTTTTCTTCACACAGATAAAGGATGAATCAAAAATGCCACCACTACGCAACCCCTCGCTCCTGATTGGCCAGAACGATCTCACCTCTCTTTCTTATCTCCACGAGCCTGCTGTTCTTCACAACTTGCGAGTCAGGTATGCTGGGCATCATCTTAATGATAGAAGAGCATTACCCCATTTTGGATCAGCGTCACCCCGTATTTGAACAATATCACTCCACATTTAAAAAACCATCAACCTATACCGGGAGTAACGGAAAGGGTATAGGGGAATTGTGCTCAAGATGGCATACTGAGATAAGATGACACACCATCAATATCTACTAAAGTATTGATGCTAGAGGTGTACCTGTAGTGTTTTTATGTGTATCTTTGGTGCTCCTAATACATATATTCAATAGGGAAGTCAATGACAGCAAATGTAAAAATTATGCGGATTTTTGTGATTTTTGACTTCAAGGAATTTTCTACCACCTTCAGCTCGCTGTTTGTTTGTTGGTGAAACTAGCAAAATATATAATTTAGTAAGCTGAATATTTTTTGGTGTAATCTAGGGTTATATTAGTATGTAAATTTTAATAAAAGAGCAATGTGAACCTTTTACATTTTTTACAAAAAAATAATTATTTTAGTACTACGCTTTGAGTAAGGCGAAGAAGGTAAGACGACATATCAGATTAGTGGGTGTGAGGTTCTATGTCAACTTACCCATAAAAAGTAATGTTCACTGTTTTTAGCATTATTTTCCGTATTCTCAACTATGTTTAATATCTCCTCACATAACAAATGGCCAAGACAGAATTGAGTACACTATTTAAGAAATATTAAAGCGTATGTCATCTTATACTAACGCTGTGTCGTCTTACTCTGGTCGGAGTTGTGGTGGTTTTTGGTTCATAAAATTTGTAATTATTGACTTACTTGATTTTAAAATAAACAATCAGCTTCCTAATAAAATGTTTTTATACATGCATCAGATTATAAAACTTACATGACTTTATGTAACAAAATATTTACCTCTAAACAAAAAGTATGTCATCTTAAGCACAATTCCCCGTAACTTTCCCCATGGAACATGGGTCGAAATATGAAAAAAAATTTGGACCTCCCATACAAAATCGCCGATCAGCTAATTGATTTACTATGGGAGGTCCAATATTATTTTTAATTTTTCGGCCCATGTTCCATGGGGAAAGTTGTTCAGTTTCACGAGTACCTTGACCTCCTTTCGGCTTGTTATACCCTTTCCGTTACTCCCGGTATAAGAATAACGTCACCCGAATTATAACATCGTCGCATCACTCCATGTCAGAACAACATCACCCCATTGCTAGATGGCGCCTCTATGCGACCCCTCGCTGCTGATTGGCCAGAACGATCTCACCTCTCTTTCTTACCTCCACGAGCCTGCCGTTCTTCACAACTTGCGTGTCAGGTAATCATCACATTCACCTATCTATACGAAGAGGGCATTGGGAGCGACAATCTAACCGTTTGCTAAGACGAAGCATTGATATAGGTACTATGTTTAAGTGTGGTTGAGGTGCGTTGCACACTACAACACTATATGGGGTGAAATTTTGCTATAATTTTACTATAAAGAAATTTGAAAGACACAACTGCGACACAACTTGCGAGTCAGGTATGCTGGGCATCATCTTAATGATAGAAGAGCATTACCCCATTTTGGAACAGCGTCACCCCGTGTTTGAACAATATCACCCCACATTTAAAACACCATCAACCTATGTAAGAATAACGTCACCCGAATTATAACATCATCACATCACTCCATGTCAGAACAACATCACCCCATTGCTAGATGGCGCCTCTATGCGACCCCTCGCTCCTGATTGGCCAGAACGAAAAAAATATTCCACCGAGTTTGAACGCTTAGTCATGGCACATAACTTAAAAATATTAATTAGGGAACCTACACGACCTAAAAGCGGGACGTGCCTTGATAATATTATGACCAATGCACGGGGAGCTAAAACTGAACTTTTTGAATTCGCTGTGTCGGACCACACTGCGCAACTAGTTAACTGTACCGTAAAAAGAACATGCACCTTAAAATACTGGTACACGACAAGAAGAGATTATAGTCAAGACAATATGATAAAATTCGGTGAATATCTTAATCAACTTTCCTTTGACGACGTATTTAGAACTGACGATGCAATTAAAGCTTTTGATATTTTCTCTGACAATTTTAAATTACTTTATGACTTGTGTTTTCCTACAAAACGAGTAAAAATTATGACGAAAATAAGACCTAGGTGGGTTTCCAAAGGCATCCGTTTATGCAGTAAAAGGAAAAGAGAATTACTGTGGAAGTATAGAACCACAAAAAAACACTCAGATAGGAAAGCTTTCAAAACTTACTCTGCCAGGTATCATAAAATAATAAAACTGACACAAAAAGCACAAAACGATCACCACATACGTGAGGCTAAAAATAAATCCAAAGCTACCTGGGAAATAATCAATAACTCAAAACAACAAATCCCTAAAGACAGCCTTAACTCGATAAAAATAGATGGTCGTTTATTTACAGATCCTACTCATATCGCAGAAACTTTTAATAATTATTATATAGATCAAGTGCAGCCCTTGAATTATTCTTACACTAAATTAAAGTCTACTTGTTTAAACAACAAAGCAGAATCTTTCTTCATGCGACCAAGCTCTGCTTCTGACGTCAGTAGAATAATTAAAAGTCTGAAAAATACTAACAGCACTGGATGCGATGAAATTAGCACTAAGGTCATAAAATTTGTATCAAATAATATAGCTCCAGTTTTAAGCCACGTAATCAACTTATGCATAGAGCAAGGTACATTTCCTAATCGGCTAAAAACCACAATAATGAAACCGTTGCACAAAAAAGACGACAAACTTCAAATGAAAAATTACAGGCCAATAGCATTGATCCCAATTTTTTCAAAAGTAATTGAAAAAGTAATTTATTACAATTTATATAATTATTTCGAAGATAATGGTCTATTCGCTGATGAACAAAAGGGCTTCCGTAAGAACTGCTCGATTGACTTAGCCATTTACTTTCTCAACATCGTATATTCACGAATAGATAAGAGAGAACCTGTTCATGCTTTGTTTATGGATTTGTCAAAGGCTTTTGACTATGTGGACCATAATATACTACTACTGAAATTAGAGAACTACGGTATAAGAGGAAACGCGTTAGATTTACTCAAGTCGTACTTAACAGATAGGACACAGATAACTTCTATTACAAGAGTGAACATGGACACAAAAACTGAAACTGCGTATATATCTAGTCCACGTACTGTAGTATATGGGGTGCCTCAAGGTAGTGTTCTGGGCCCACTTCTCTTTCTCATATATATAAATGATATGCCCAAATCAATCTCAGAGCCCATGATCTTATTTGCAGATGATAGCACTATACTCTATAAAAATCAAAATGACATAAATAATAGCTTAATATCGATAATAGAATGGCTTAAATCAAATAATTTAAAAATTAATCTAGACAAGACCAAAATAATGACATTTACACAAAGGGGAAACCCAAATTTAAATTCTGACATTATTTATGATGGACAATTAATTAGTGAGACTGTAACGACAAAGTTTTTAGGACTGCACATAGATAGTAACATGAAATGGACTACACACCTAGATACTATTTGCAATAAGTTACATAAATTCTCATATGCTCTGTACAATCTGAGGAAGGTAGTTGATCGTCAGGCAGTACTTGTAGCATATCACGGTCACGTAGGTTCATTACTAAGGTATGGTATTATGTTCTGGGGAAACGCTACCAAAATCGATATTGTACTCAAGGGACAGAAAAGGTGTATAAGAGCAATCTGTAACCTGAAAAGGACAGAAAGCTGTAGGCCGCACTTCAAAGAACTAAAAATACTAACAGTGCCGTCATTATATATCTATGAGACAGCAATATTCGTATGGAAAAACAAACATCTCTTTACCCAAATAACACGAGCACGTCGTCGTGATCAACTACGTTTGAATGCTTGCAAAACTACCCTATACCAGAAAAGTGCGTATAGAATGGCCCCTATGATCTACAATAAACTGCCTATAGAGATCCGTGAAAGTGCAGACCTTTACTCCTTTAAACGGAAACTATTCAATCACCTGCTGAGTAACACTATCTATAGCATTAAAGAGTTTTTAAAATAGTTAACACAAATCCGTGACTCCTGCTCCTGTCTGTGTACTCATAGTCTACATTAAACTAATGACATTATATGTATTATCATTGACCTGTTTCATAATTTTTTATTATTATTAATTAATTTGTTATTCAATCCTTTAATTATCTGCATATGTATTATCATTGACCTGTTTCATAATTTTTTATTATTATTAATTAATTTGTTATTCAATCCTATAATTATCTGCATGTGTTATTTTTGTATGCCGTAAGGCTGATCACAGTGCCTCTTGACATGTTAACAATATTTAAGACCTACAGAAATGTAATTACCTGTGTTTCACAAATAAATAATTCTGATTCTGATTCTGATTCTGAACGATCTCACCTCTCTTTCTTACCTCCACGAGCCTGCCGTTCTTCACAACTTGCGTGTCAGGTAATCATCTCATCAGCCCATCTATAGCAATCAGCTGGTAAGACATTGACAGCCGATGTGGCGCAGTGGTTAGTAGTTCCGGGTTCAATTACCGGTGGTAGGATCACTCACAAAATTTAGCTCCCAGTCTGGTCAGGACATTGTAGGCTGAACCACCTGACTGTATCAAAAAGTAAGATGGTTTCGTTAAGCCGTCGGTCCCGATTGCTGTCTATGATCGCTTAAACGGCGGTCGTTACACAACCATGTCAGAGAAGGCTGTGGTTGTGGCTTTTGTGGCTGTAGTAGAAGTTGTAGTATAATCAGAGAATAGGCAGCAGCGCGCTCCCTCTGAATACGACACCTTGCACTGCGCTCGCTAATTCGACTCAGGTACCTAATTTACAGACCCATTCTCTAGCAAGTGTCATCTCGATCAACTTTTACGACACCATCAAGCGAAAATGGGGTAATGCTATTTGGAGTCGGCCCTTCACTTGATATAATTACTGTTTACAATTTTCTGAAATGATTTTTATTTTGTGCTGGCTTGTTGCCATGAAAGAAATTTTCTATCTTATTATCTGTAATCTTTTGAAATTCAAATAAGTAGGAGAGAAGCAAGAAAGGTCGTACATTTGGACACTTGTGTAAATATGTCTTTATCTACCTACTACTGTATGCGACTGGCCTTGCATGCGAGATAATTAAATCAACAGCCGGTTCTGAGTTTTCGGTAACGGTCACTAGTAAAAGTTCATCCTATATACGTATACAGGGTGTAAGGGACGGTGTATTGAAAAGTTTGCAGGCGTGATCAGACCATTAAACTGAACAACTTGGACATACGGTGGAAAAAAAATAATTGATTTCCCATACTATGCCAATCAGCTGATCGTAAATTTTGTATGGGAAGTCAGATTTTTTGTATCATGGGGAAAGTTGTTCAGTTTCATGGTCTGACCACGCCTGCTAAGTTTTCGTTACAACGTCTCTTACTCCCTGTATAACACCTTGAATTGCGCTTGGCAATCGTGAATTGTGTGTTTGCTGTGTAATGCCGGATTTGAATAGCATCACTCCATTTCTACATATGGGTGCCGAACGACCTGATCTCTCTCTCAAGTCTTCCAACGACCCGATGAACCCTGGTTAAACTACAAGTAGCAGGCCGCTGACATGGCTGTGTAACGACTTCCGTCTAAGTAATAAAAATATCATAGACAGCAACCGGGACCGACGGCTTAACGTGCCCGCCGAAGCACGGAACCATATTTCTTTTGGAACAATCAGTGCCCGATGTTACGAAACTACAGGCTACAATTCTACAGTTGAAATTCGATGTACACTGCGTAGCCGGTTTAATTATGGGATAATAAAGGCTAACCATCTACGCCCTAGAACCTACATAAAATATCATTGATCTACGCAATTTACATCGAATTTCGCCTGTAGAATTGTAGCCTGTAGCTTCGTTGCATAGGTCACTGGTGGTTCGGGGTGCGATGTCCTACCTAAGCAGACTGGGAACAATTTCCCTAAGTGATAAATATGAAATTTGTGAGTGACCCACCGAAAATCGAACCAGGAACCTTCTGCGTCACAGGCACTACCACTGCACCTATAAATCGGCCGTCAAAACGACCCGATGAACCCTGGGGTTAAAGATTTTCAACCGCCTTCAACGTTACTAGTTTGCTTCTGGTATGGTGGTGTATCGACCGTCGGTTTCATACATTTTTTTATCATTATTGTGAATTTGTTCCCAGTCTGGTTAGGACATTGCAGGCTGAACCAATTGATTGTCCGAAAAGGAAGATGGTTCCGTGCTTCGGAGGGCACATTAAGCCTACGGTCCCGGTTGTTGTCTATGATCATTTAGACGGGGCGGTCGTTATACAACCATGTCAGATGCCTGTAATAAGTAGTTGAAAATCTCTGATACCAGGGTTCATTGGGTCGTTGGATGACTTGGTGTCCCACTCGAAGAAGAAGAAGAAGACATTTTATGGGAGTACCGGGAGTACAAGCCGAAAGGAGGTCAAGGTACTCATGACAGTGAACAACTTTCGCCATGGAACATGTGTCGAAATATGTAAAAAAAAATATACCTCCCATATGAAATCGCCGATCAGCTGATTGATTTACTATGAGAGGTCAATTTTTTTTTCATATTTCGACCCATGTTCCATGGGAAAGTTGTTCAGTGTCATGGGAACTTTGACCTCCTTTCGGCTTGTTATACCCTTTCTGTTACTCCCGGTATACTTTTCAAGTGACCACCGAGAATCGAACCCGGTACCTTCTATTCTAAGTCACACTAGCACTGCTCCAAATCGATGAACCCTGGGTTCAAAAATTTTCTTAAGTTATCCTCTGGTATGAAGTTATCCTCTGGTTTGGTGGTGTAGCGACCGCCGGTATCTTATGTTATCTTAATTTTGATCGTATCATACATTTTAAATTTATCACTATTTGCATTTGTTCCCAGTCTGTTTAGGACATTGCAGGCTGAACCAATTGATTGTCCGAAAAGGAAGATGGTTCCGTGCTTCGGAGGGCACGTTAAGCCTACCGTCCCGGTTGCTGTCTATGATCATTTAGACGGCGGTCGTTATACAACCATGTCAGAGGTCTGTAGTAGATGGTTGATACTCTGATATCAGGGTTCATTGGGTCGTTGGACGATTTGGTGTTACACTCGAAGAAGAAGCAGAAGATACGTCTTATATGGAAACTTTTTCGAGCGTCGTGATGTCGCACGTCTTACGTCTCCGTCTCTTGATTTTCGTCTCGCCTCGCCCCATGCTAGCGCCTTATCAATCAATACATAAAATGAAGTCGCTTTTTGCGTTTCTCTGCCTGTCTGTCGTGGATTTCGCTAACTTCTCCTAAACTACGCCATGGATTTTGATTCGGCTTTTGTAATTAATTAAGACTAGATAGAGTGATTCAAATGAAAGGTTTATACATGTGTAACACATACATGGAAAATGCCTTTTTCCGGCGGGAAAAAATATTGGGGTGAAACCGCTAACGGGCCTCTCTCTATAAGGCGCAAACTCCACCAAAAAGACGAGGGCATAGGACGTAAGAATGAAATTTGACAGACAAGGTGATCGTCAAATATTCTTCTTAGTTTTTGACGCTAGCTGTCATGGATGCGACGCTTTGGCGACGCTTGTGTGTGCCTTTGTCAATATTTTTTCGTACATTTTGTATGGAAACATCGCGATGTCAAACGTCAAGCGTCATGCCCTACGTCCTATGTCCTCTCCATGTCCTCTCTGTGGAGTTTGGGGCTAATAGAAATTACAACCCAATTCACTTACTTATTATATTTCGCAAGTGAACGGATTTTCAAAAATTGCAAAGAAATACTGAAACGTGAATAGTACAGACTATACAAATGAGAGTAATTTTATTGTATTAGATATATAAAACATGAAAACATTTCGCTAGTACGTTTTAAAATGCCGCTTACGACATCTATCGGATGACACAGTTACTATTTTTCCTCATAGGCTCATACTTGAATGTAAAAAAAATCAACTGCAAATATTTCGAGGGGTAACACCACCAATCTTCTTCGAGTAAGACACCAATTTGTCCAACGACCCGATGAACCCTGGTATCAGAGTTTTTCAACCGCCTACTGCAACCTGCAGGCCTCTGACATGGTTGTGTAAAGACCGCACCGACGTCTAAATGATCATACATAGCAAGCAACCAGGACCGACAGCTTGAAAGTGCCTTCCGATGCACGGAATCACCTTATTACTGCATACTCTTACAGTCTGGATTAAAAGTCTTGACATAAAAAATGGAACCAAAAAAAATCATACAAAATTGTTGCCATTTACAACGTGTTACAAAACAACCAATAAATCTCCCATACAAAGAGAGTTCATTTTTTATGGGAAGACTAAATTTTTTTATATTTCGGCCCAGGTTCCATGGGGAAAGTTGTTAAGTTTCATGAGTACCTTGACCTCCTTTCAGCTTTATTGGTTGTTTTGTAACACCTAGTATAGTCAATGCTGCCATTTAATATTGCAATTTGAAACACAGTGGCGGCCTCATTTTTGGTCTACGCTATTAAACCATAAAAGCCACAACGATCCACTGCTGGACATGGGCCTCCCCCTATCGGGGGGTATTGCCATACTCATCTCATCACGCTTGGCAGGCGGATTGTCGAGCGCAGTGTAAGATGTTGTATTGACAGGGAACGCTGCTGCCCATTCCCTGGATGATTCTTAGGTTTTTTACGACGCCCACGGGTAGGATGGGGGTGATACTTTTCTAAGCCGGCATCACACGACACTACTTTATTATGCTGGACTGTACTGTAATTGCCGTTTTTTAGGGTTTCGTAGTCTACTAGAAACCCTTATAGTTTCGTCATGTCTGTCTGTCTGTCTGTCTGTCTGTCTGTCTGTCTGTCTGTCTGTCTGTCTGTATGCCGCGCCCTCATATCTTCGTCAGTTTTAGAGCTATCAACATGAAATTTGGTGAGAAGATAGATCGTGTTGACCCAAATATAGAAATGTTAAGAAAAAAATATTTAAAATGTTTTTTGGACCCCCTCCCATACAAGTGAAAGGGGGGCAAAAAAATTTTTTTTCTTCTGTAATATTGAGTAGGGTATCGTTGAATAGGTCTTTTAAAACTAAGGTGAGGTTTCTTTGAAACAAATTCTCTAAAATGTTTCTGTCACGAGATATTTGCTTTTAAAAAGGGCGTTTTTGACCCATAATTTGTTCCAGCTGTAAATTCTAAAGTATAAACGCTAAAAATTTGAAATAAATATGGAATATAGCTTACAATCTAAAGTTACAATGAAAACTATAACGGATATCGTACCCTTAAAGGTTTCAGAAAAAAATGAGTTTTTCTATTTGCGGTTGGTCATCATACTGCTGCTAACAAACCAGCAACAAAATTAAGTTTGTAATGCTGAAAAACCTGATATTAGTCCGAGTTCTTAATTGGCAGTTTGTATGGAGGTATGGTCCCATCTGGCAGAAATCATGAAACTTGGCATGTGTGTAGCTTACATGTGTAAGCTTCAGGAAAAGAAGGGAAGCAAGTTGGACCCCTGCTCCCCCTTTTATGTCCCAAATTTCAGTTATCTTTATTTTTCTCGGAAACGATTAAAGATAGGAGAAATTTGTCAAGGTAAGAAATATTCCTTATAAAATTGTCTACCTAATTGTTCTTGGGTAGATGTTGATAGGACTTATACTTTTCGAGTTATGCTTCTGGGAAACCCATCATTTTTTTGAAGGTGACTTCCAGCTCTGAATTAGCCATAACTACCATGTGATAGAATATTTTTTTAAACTTGCTATTGGCTGTTGTTAGTTAGGTAGTCTTCAAAGGAAATCCGCAGAGACAACACTTCAATCACGCCTGTGGGGGTGGGGGGAGGGGGGCAAAGTTTATTTTTTCCGAGCTGAACTTGAGGACTTCTGACTCCTTAACTAAATGTGACACGAGAAATTGAGTATCATTTTTGAATAAACCAAGGACGGAGTATTCATTTTTGGGACGCTTTTCGGTACATTTCATACAAAAATATAAATATATTAAGTGAAATTGGAAAAAAAATATGTTTCGTTCTCATTCAAACTCTGTTTTCTTCATGACCTTGAGACATATTTATTAGATAATAACACATACTCGAAGACATACTCACCCTCATTATAAAGCCATATTTTATTTTCGAAAATATTAGAAAATACCTAGCCTACGGAAGCCTAAATATTTTTACAAAGTTATGTTTGTACCTGGAAAAATTTCAAGTTCATAGATTTTGTATGCAAAAATAAGATTACCAACCGCAAACTTATATTTCTCAATTGTCGCTAAACCATTCCAGATAGAGAAATGCCCTCATAGGAAATGTTGTTTATACTGAAGGGTAGTTTTTGTTGGAATAAAGAAATCCAGGATCTGGAGTACTTGATGTTTAAGAAGACATTACAGTATTTCGAATAGTTTAGCTGGGCTGTTGATGTTCCACATCAAGTACTCCAGATCTTCAATTTCTATATATCAGCATAAACAACTCTTCAGTATAAACAACATTTCCTATGAGGGCATTTCCCTATCTGGAATGGTTTAGCGACAATTGAGAAATATACGTTTGCGGTTGGTAATCTTATTTTTGCATACAAAGTCTATGAATTTGAAATTTTTCCAGCTACAAACAAAACTTTGTAAAAATATTTAGGCTTCTGTAGGCTAGGCATTTTCTAATATTTTTGAAAATAAAATATGGCTTTATAATTCGGGTGAGTATGTCTTTGAGTATGTGTTATTATCTAGTAAATATGTCTCAAGGTCATGAAGAAAACAGCGTTTGAATGAGAACGAAACATATTTTTTTCATATTTCACTTAATATTTTTATATTTTTGTATGAAATGTACCAAAGAGCGTTCCAGAAATGAATACTCCGTCTTTGATATATTCGAAAATGATACTCAATTTCTCGTGTCACATTTACTTAAGGAGTCAGAAGTCCTCAAGTTCAGCTCGGAAAAAATTAACTTTGCCCCCCTCCCCCCATCCCCACAGGCGTGATTGAAGCGTTGTCTCTGCGGGTTTCCTTTGAAGACTACCTAACTAACAAAAGCCAATAGCAAGTTTGAAAGAATATTCTATCACATGGTAGTTATGGCTAATTCAGAGCTGGAAGTCACCTTTAAAAAAATTATGGTTTTCCCAGAAGCATAACTCGAAAAGTATAAGTCCTATCAACATCTACCCAAGAACAATTATGTAGACAATTTTATAAGGAATATTTCTTACCTTGACAAATTTCTCCTATCTTTAATCGTTTCCGAGAAAAATATAGATAACTGAAATTTGGGACATAAAAGGGGGGGGTAAAGGGGGGAAGCAGGGGGGGTCCAACTTGCTTTCCTTCTTTTCCTGAAGCTTACACATGTAAGCTACACACATGCCAAGTTTCAAGATTTCTGCCAGATGGGACCATACTTCCAGCTAAGGAGCCGTACTATATTTAAACGTTGACTACGAAACCCTATTTGTGGGCGTGTCTGACACGCTCTTGGCCGGTTTTTTTTCCAGGTTTTGCGACCGCAACGCCATCTATACCTACTGCGGGATCGTGCTGGTCGCTATCAACCCTTACTACGACCTACCTATCTATGGTGAGCTAATACGTACATACATATATCACGCCTATATGCCTTACGGGGTAGGTAGAGAGTTAACGGCTGTAACGTACAACACAATAATAAGTAGGGAGGTTTCTATCGAACATGCATGTGACAAATGCAATTGAACTTTCCTCACCTATTAACTTCATTTTTACCCACGACGGAACGGAGACGGCATATGCGTTTGGGGCTTGTTTGGGGTTAGAGTTTGTGTGTTTGTGCAAACCTATAATGCCGATTATCTTCAAAACCACTATTTGGATTTTGATGCGGTTCTCAGTGATGGCTTAGGATTTTATTGCTGCATGTTATAAGATAGATATGACGCGAACAACTCGCCAGGGGGCGCTGCAGTAAACTTTTGTTTGTGCAAACCAATGTTACCAATTATCTCCAAATCCACTGGTCTGATTTCGATGCGGTTTTTAGTGGTAGATAAAGATAGAATCCTAACTTTGAAACCAAAAAGTTAATATCAATATCTAGTGTTTGATTAAAACACCAAGTGTTCAAAATTACTATCTTGTGGAAAAATTTCTACAAAAAATAGTAAACATTCTAAGCTATGTGTTTAAGGTTTAAGCCAAAATCAACGCGCCTCAGACGTTTGCCTATTAATTAGGCGTCCAAATTGGGCCGAACTTGCTTGCCTCGCCTGTGCACGAGCGTATGCCGCGCGAGGCAGTGAGGCACCGAGCAGTCTCGGCTGGTGTGGACGCATTTATTTTAATTTTGTTTTTTTCCTTAGGCGATGAAACGATCATGGCGTACCGTGGTCAGGCGATGGGCGATTTAGATCCGCACATATTCGCCGTGTCAGAGGAGGCCTACACCAAGCTCGAGAGGGAGAAACGAGACCAGAGTATTATAGGTAAGTCTTTTGAAGATAGATGGCGCCATACGCGACTGTGCCTAAAGGCACCAATTTGACGTTGACTGGTCAAAAAGGACATTTGTGAGTGGCGCCATTTATTTCCCAGTTAAAAAGGCGCAGTGAAGCAAAATAGTGTGATTTATTGTCTTTGTGTAGAATTATTTATATGATTGTGTTTTTGAGTGTGTGATTTTGTATGTGTGTGTGTGTGTGTGTGTGTGTGTGTGTGTGTGTGTGTGTGTGTGTGTGTATGTGTGTAAATATGTGTATTACATGAATTTGTGTGTACTCCAATGTGTATTTGTGTGAATGTTTGTGTTTTGTGAAGATTATCTGAATGCTTATGTATTATTCTGTCAGAATGCATATAACATATGTCACCCACGGGTAGAATTAGGGTGATGCTATTCTAAGCCAGCATCGTGGTCAGGCGATGGGTGATCTGGACCCGCACATATTCGCCGTGTCAGAGGAGGCCTACACCAAGCTCGAGAGGGAGAAACGAGACCAGAGTATTATAGGTAAGTCTTTTGAAGATAGATGGCGCCATACGCGACTGTGCCTAAAGGCACCAATTTGACGTTGACTGGTCAAAAAGGTCATTCGCGAGTGGCGCCATTTATTTCCCAGTTAAAAAGAAGCAGTGAAGCAAAAAAGTGTGATTTATTGTCTTTGTATACAATTATTTATATAGACACAATGTTTTGTGAAAATTAAGTGTGAAAGATTGTGTTTTTGACTGTGTGATTTTGTATGTGTATGTGCCCAAATGTGTGTTTATGTGATATTCTGTGATTTTTGTGTGTATAGAGCTATTATACGAATGGGTGTGTACTCGAATGTATATTTGTGTGAATTTTTGTGTGTTTTATGAAGATTATCTGAATGCTTGTGTGTTATTGTGTTCGAATGCATATTATTATGTATGTCACCCATGGGTTGAATTAGGGCGATGCTATTCTAAGCCAGCAGCATACCGTAATCAGGCGATGGGCGATTTAGATCCGCACATATTCGCCGTGTCAGAGGAGGCCTACACCAAGCTCGAGAGGGAGAAACGAGACCAGAGTATTATAGGTAAGTCCTGAGTTTTATAACTCTGACACCAGGAGGGCCCCAAGTCTGCCATTTTTAGCCTTTGTAATGCCAGCGACATTCAAGTGCCATTCCATTGCCACTGTGATTTTTCCATACTAAAAACTGTTACCAGAATACGAAACCACAGAATGTGTATTTTGTGTGTGTATCTCAATGTGTGTTTGTGTTAGATTATGTGAATTTCTGTGTGTTTCGTAAAGATTCTGTAAATACTTATTAGTGTGTGTATGTATGTGGTGTGGTGTCGTGCGGCAGACTCCTGCAGCCGACCTGGCTCCGCACGTATCGACCCGTCGTTCCTGTGGAGTTAGCCAGAAAGGCCGAGAGGGTGGCGCAGGTCCTGGGCAGCCCTGCGTTTTCGATAATTGCGTCCCAGGCAATGCAGTGTCTGTGGAGAGCGTGCAAAAAGCCATGCCGCTCCCGCATCGGCTTATACAGCCATGAAAAATATTGCCTCGGACACTGAATAAATCGTCTGACACAGACGTATGAGGCCAGTGATGATGATGTATGTATGTGTGTGTGTTTGTGTGTATATGAATCTTGAATGAGTGTTTGTATGTATATCATGCATGGCGTACCGTCACAAAGTAAGTATTGGCTAGCGCAATCCAGAGAGTCGGCTTCGAGCAAACGCGGCTAAACTCACTCAGACATCCACACGCGTCGTTTACGCGCTCTGTGGAACCGTGTCGAACCGGTAATGGTTGAGTGTGAACGGCGCGTTCGGTGCGAGCGGACGGAAACATGGCGAGTAAATAAAAATATTTTTGTGATGTGTTTGGGTGTAATAACTTTTCAGTTTCCCAAGTGAACTATTTTATTTGATAAATAAATACCTAGATACCTACTTTAAACACTAGAAATGGACGGATTTCTTTTTAAAAATCATATTTTTCACTCGTAATATGTGCTTTAGCGTTTTAGGTACGTACGTAGAAGTAGGTAGGTTTCGCTTTAGTTTGATTTGGTAGGTTAAATGGGATTATGTAGGTACCTACCTACAGTAGATAGATACCTACCTAGTCAGCATTTAAGGTGAAGCGATGAGTACCGAAATACCGATAGCAAAAGGTCCAGGTTATTTCATCTCCATTTCCGATCATCAGGTAGGTACCTATGTTAGTCCAAATGGACTATAACGATTCTGGATATTTTTTCACTTTGTCGTCACGGCAGCTGGTGGCCTTCGAAACTATGGTAGGTAAGTATACTTCGAAACTAAGGTAAGCGCATGGTTTTACCATAATTTTCAAGTAGGCAGGAACCTACCAACCTACCTACCTACCGTTTCCAGCGCGCATCGCCCGCCCGCCAATACATTGGTAGGTAGGTAATCTGTGTGCGACTGACTAGTGACGGTAAGTTTGACTTACATGCTTACATGATGGCTTGACTCCCTGTTAAAAAATACCTACCTTCCAACCATAGGTATCTAACCTATTAAAGTTCGTGACGGCAAGATAGGTAGGTTTTTTTAGGCCTTTCTTTTAGATAGACACTTGTTTTCCGTGGGAAACACCGACGAACGATGTGAGGAACCCTTTCAGTGTAGTGTCAGTCATTACCGCCGGCCGGTCCTCTACCTACCTTCTACCTACTTACTTACCTACCTGCCTACCTATGGGTCGCTTCGCTCACCACCTAGTCTCGTGACCAACACCCATTGCAAACTACCGATTTAGGTGGGGATCTACTTATTTCCTATTAGAAATATGACTTTCTATTCAGGTATGTACCTACTTCCATTCGGCGTTCGGTGCTCTTCGGGTGCGCGCGCGTCTCTTGTTTCTATCGCCCCACCAGTTGTGTACTTACTTTAGTGATGGGAAGATATCGACTTTTTGTTATCGATAAAATAACTTAATCGACTAAAGACCGTAATCAACTCAAGCAATTATGGATAAATTTCTCCGACCACCTAATCCAAATCTGAAGAGAGCTGCTGAAGATATGCTTGGCATAACCCGAGAAGCAAAGAAGTCTGCCACAGAGGTGAAAGGTTCGTCAAGCACCATACCTCTGGAAAACAGATATTCCGGATTGAACGTCGATGGAGTCTCAGGCCCTGAACCAAAAACCCTGACAGATGCTACTGTAAATCATCTGAAAGAAGCTACAACAACTATCAAGAAGAATGGACACATACCACCAATTGTGCTTGCTATTAAACCCGGCTGGACCCATGAGACGGTAAGATCCCTAATATCGGAATTCACCAATCGTTTCCATCTGCAGTACAGAGCCAACAACAGAGTTGCCGTTATCTGTTATAGTCCAGAGGCACACAGATCGATATTGGATGGCCTTAAGCAGAAAGATGCTCCTTTTCTTACGTACACAAGAAAAGACGAGAAGACACCTAAAATCGTAGTAAAAGGTCTGCCAGCTTATGTCGAACAAGATTTACCTCAAGAGCTAAACAAACTAGGGTTTCAAGTAAAATCAATTACAGTACTGAAACCCTCTGCAAAGAACCAAAATAAAAACCAAGTTTGCCCCCCCTTCTTGGTACAACTCGAAAGCGGCGAGGATATTACAAAATTTCGCAAAATCAAATACTTGTGCAACTGCGTAGTTGCAGTCGAACGGTACAAACCAAAACTTTCTAATGGTACACAGTGCTTCCGATGCCAAGAGTTTGGGCACTCCGCTCGCAACTGCAACATGCCTCCAAGGTGCGTTAAATGCACTGAAGCGCACGCCACATCCGAATGTCCTAAGAAAGACCGCCAGGAACCTGCTCGATGCTGTAACTGCAAGGAACTACACCCTGCAAATTATAGGCAATGTAGCGCTAGGATCTCCTACTTGCAAAAAACTCAGCAGAGGAAATTGAACGAGCGACGGCCCCCACTGCCCCAGGCCCCTAAAAAGTTGTTTACGCAAGCACCAGAAGAATTTCCTGTCTTAAAACATACATCGAAGCTAATACAGGGTTTCTCTAAACAGGAATCTGCAAACTACTCTGATTCAAGTCACGTATATAAGAAAAGTACACCACCACAAGACGATTCTGCGCATCAGCCTTCGCTTTTTGACAATACTACATTGGAAATGCTGGAAATTCTATCTGTGATTGAAAAAATTAAAAGTAAATTCGAAGCGTGCCACTCCACTTTGGAGAAAGTAATTCTCATTCTAACACATCTTGGAAAATATGTTTGAATCTACAGGACTTAGGATGTTATCTTGGAACGCCGACGGCGTACGAAAAAAGCTTACAGAATTTTTAAACCTGGTGAGTACCATGTCTATCGATATAATTGGATTATGTGAAACAAGACTATCACCTAAATCTCAACTCTTCACTCCGGGCTTTACTACCTATAGGCAGGACAAGCATGTGTCAGGACGTGGTCAGGGCGTAGCAATCACTGTAAGAAATAATATTGAGCATAATTTGATTAGTATACCTAATACTAAACACCTTGAAGCCATTGCAGTCACTGTGAAGGTGTCAGGTACTGACTATATTTTTGTATCGGCATATCAGTCACCAAATCTTCCACTACTCGAAGATGATTTGGATGAGGTATTAAGGCTAGGTAGGAATGTAGTCGTCATGGGTGACTTGAATACAAACCATTACTATTGGCATAGTAGCAAAACTGACTTACATGGTAAAAAGTTATTTAATCACATGTTAAAAAACGATTATAACGTCCTTGCTTCTGAAACACATAGTCAAATAAACTACTGCCCTAATAAAAAATCCACAAACCCAGATGTAATTCTAACAAAGAACGTCGAAAGTGTGAATAACGTGCAAGCCATACCTGCTCTTTCATCCAATCATTTACCGCTGTTTTTTACAATTGGTGGAACTATTCAGCGTAAAAGTCAATTTTACTTTAACTTTAAAAAAGCCGACTGGCAAGGTTTCCGTAAAACTCTTGATTCGGGTATATTCTTATCTTCTTCAACGTATAAAACACAGGAGGACGTCGACAATGCCGTTGATGACCTTCAAAAAAGTATTGTGAATGCGCGAAATAAGAATATCCCTACATGCTCGCATGTTATCGGTAAAAGTAAACTTCCGAAAAATACAATGAAACTAATACGTCTTAAAAATCAATTGCGACGTTTCGACCAAAGTTTGCCACCCGGTTACCAAAAAAAGCTTTTGCGTTCCTATATAAATTTCTACCAAAACCTCATACAATCCCAAATAAAGAAAAACAATGATAATGTTTGGAATGACAAGCTCTCGAAAGTGGATAATCCCAGCAATGATATCTGGCGTCTTGCCAGTTCGCTAAAACCAAAATCAACCGCTATTCCTCCCCTCATTCTGCCAAATGGGTCCGCAGCAACCAATACCCTGGATAAATGTGAAGCTCTTGCGGATGCCTTTCTTAATAATATGAGGTTAACATTAAACTGGGTTAGTCCTGAAATCGAAAATGACGTCCATGAATCCAATGTAATAATAGACCAGCATACAAATGACGTTCTCCAACAGCCAACTCGCCCTCGGGAAGTTAGTAAATACTTGAGACAACTGAAGCCTAGAAAATCACCTGGTGACGATAATATACAAAATCTACTTTTAAAAAACTTATCCCAAAAAGCAGTTGTCTGCCTTACCAAGATTTACAACGCGTGTCTCTTCTTGGGGTATTTTCCTAGAGCATGGAAAGTTGCCAAAGTGATACCGTTAAAAAAGGCAGGTAAGGAGAGCACTGACCCTATTAGCTACAGACCTATTAGTCTTTTGCCGTCTTTGGGTAAGCTTTTTGAAAAAATAATATATGTACGGTTAAGATCAGCTACTGAACACCTTCTTATTCAGGAGCAATTTGGGTTCCGCGAATCACACTCTACTGTACAACAACTAGCAAGGGTCTCAGAGCATGTTGCGCATCACCTCAATCTTAAAGAATCGACGGGTATGTTTCTACTAGATTTAGAAAAAGCGTTCGATACGGTTTGGCACAAGGGGCTTTTGCATAAATTAGTTACCATCCGAACACCTCTAAATTTAGTAAAACTACTGAAATCTTACATAAGTGACCGCAAATTTGCCGTACATATTGCAGATATAAAGTCCTCGTGCCAAACTGTGCCGGCCGGGGTACCGCAAGGATCCATCTTGGGACCATATCTGTTTCTCCTCTATATAAACGATATACCCATACAAAATCGTACCAAGCTGGCTGTCTTTGCCGATGACACGGCATCTTTCACTACATCTGATGATATGGACCTTATCATTGGCCGACTTCAGCTTTCGATCGAGCTGCTGCATGCTTACTTCACTAAGTGGAAATTGAAACTGAATGAGAGCAAGACCGAAGCGATAATGTTCACTCGTCAACGTAAACCACCCAAGCGGCGGCTTAAAATTGCCGGCCATGAAATTGCCTGGAGTAAGAGTGTCCGTTACTTAGGTGTCAATTTAGATAGTAAGGTTAACTGGTCTAACCATGTAGAAAAATTAATTACTAAGGGCGCACAGGCATTTGGAGCTCTCAGTCCTATCCTGAATAGACGAAGTAAGCTTAGCCCGTCCACTAAACTGCGTATTTATACGACCCTAATTCGTCCCGGCTTGACATATGCTTGTCCCGTATGGAGTAGCATATACGACTGTCACTTTAAACGCCTACAAGTGTTACAAAACAAAGCCCTAAAAATTGCATTTAATACTCCAATGTTATGTAATATTCAAAATTTACATGTCAAAATAAAATTTCCTACATTACGTGAATTTATATTAAAACTTGCTAATAAATTTTATAGTAGTAATAAACACCATAATAATAGCTTAATTTCTAACATAGCCAAATCAAAACAAGAAGACTTACCTTATATCGATAGATACGGTACTTACCGTTTACCGCAGCACTACGCATTGTTTCCGCCGGCGACTGTGCCGGCGAGTACCTCTGCGGCCGGACCGGTCTAGCTAACGCGTTGCTATCCGCACAGGACCAACCGAGTCCCATTAATTGATTTATGCCTACCCACCTATGATGTACGCGTTATATATTTTTTTATCAAATTGTTACCTAGTTGATAGGCACTGTTTGTAAATAGGTAGTATTGTTGCTGATTTTGTGACCATACTTCCTATTAAAAATAACATTTTGCTGCAAATTTTTATAATGTAACCCCTTTGCCACTTTTAAAGTAAAACTGCAATACAGTTTTACAAATGTAATGTATTTAAATGAATGTTTTTATAATTGTATAATAATTTATTTATTTTAAAATGATTAAAAATTTCATGTATAATATACTTTCATAGACGCTTTAGTCTGATAAAGTTAGTTCTATTTTGATGTTAAGTCATATTTTGTTATACTTTTACAATTTATGTACTTTAATAATTTTTATGTATTAATAAAGACATTTGAAAAACAAAAACAAACTTCCATATGGCAAAAAATATACCTAATTCATACCTACTTACAAACGATGAAAACAGTAATAAAATAATGTAATGTAACTATGTCTAGGTAGGTAACTTCATTTAAAAAATCAGAAAGTAAAAATAGCAACCCTAGAGAGTAGGCATAGTGAACGAAAGAAGGGGCGAGCTGTCCTTCTGTAAATTCTCTATTTTGTGGTACCGTGGTCAGGCGATGGGTGATCTGGACCCGCACATATATTCGCAGTGCCGCTTAGGCGTGGTTCATCAAGTCGTTACAAAAAAAATACACGGTTTTGTGTGCTGTTCTGCAGTGAGATAAGAAGCGTGATTGTGTATTATTCTCTCTCTCTCTCTCTCTCACACTCTCTCTCTCTCTCTCTCTCTCTCTCTCTGTCTAGGAGTGTGTCTGAATGTTTGATTGTGTGAGATTCTGTGTGTGTTCTTGTGTGTTTGACGGATTATTTTGTACTTTGTGAAGATCATGCAATTTTGTATGTTTTGATGGTACATATGTAATGATTGTTTGCGTGTATGTATGTGCGCTGATGTGTCTGTCTTGATGACCATGTTTGTATGTGTAAAAAAAAGTTTTGGAAGTTAAAAACAGAGTAATTTTTTGTGTGATTGCGTATGTAGTTGTAGTTATATTTCTTTCTTTAAACTAAAAAAATGTGTTTTTTCCAGTGAGCGGAGAATCAGGTGCAGGTAAAACTGTATCAGCCAAATACGCGATGCGATATTTCGCAGCGGTCGGCGGTAATGCCAGTGAAACGCAGGTGGAGAGAAAAGTGCTCGCTTCCAGTCCCATCATGGAGGTAAGGAAAAATATACGGTGAAATTTTACTAGTGGCCGATAGCGAAAACTCAGAACCGGCTGGTGATAAGGAACAACTTTCCCCAAGGAACATAGGTCGAAATACGAAAAAAAATTTGAACTCCTATAGTAACTCAAATCAGCTGATCGGCAATTTAGTATGGGAAGTTAAACGGTTTTCGTATTTCGGCTTATATTCCTTGGGAAAAGTCGTTCCTTATCACCAGCCGGTTCTGAGTTTTCACTATCGGTCACTAGTAAAATTTCACCCCATATAGTTTGTAAAAATAAAGTGTAACAAACGCGTTTTGTAAAATTTTGGTACTTCTTTAAAAACACCATTGTTAATTTTGTACATACAATATTTCTATCTAAATGTTAAACAATACCAAAAGTTTCTATCCACTGTACTTTTTATGCAATATATCGTTGTCTGTTTAAAAACCCCACACTTCATAGTCTTCTTTTTTTCTCTATAGATTTCAAAATGCTTAGATATGAAATACAACTGCTTCACATCTTTCACTACCATTTTTTTCCATCGAGGGGACTAAAGCCCTTATGAATTTTTATAAAATAAAGCTATCTATTTTTTTCCCAGGCGATAGGTAACGCTAAAACAACAAGGAACGACAACTCATCGCGATTCGGCAAATTCATTGAGATACACTTCGACAACCAGTATCGGATATCAGGTAAATATTATACGTGCGATTTTTTTAATATAGGTTGTTCAGTTTTGTAAGTAGAATATTTGTACGCTATAAAATTATTTCTTTATTGTGTGCCAATCTTAAGAGTACATATGCAAGCTATAGATTGCGCGTATCGCCCCGCGCCGTATTGTCAAAACGTAAGCAGTTGCTCCCTAGATACAGACGTAAAATGTATGAGAAGTTATAGAGGTTCAATAGTGTTGTCACTGGCGTTTTCGTTTTCAAAATAACAAATCAACTTAAAAACTAGTTAACAAAAGACTAAATACCAACTTGTCTGTGTATTTCCAGGGGCAAGTATGCGTACTTATTTGTTGGAGAAATCGAGAGTCGTATATCAAAGTGCTGGAGAGAGGAATTATCACATATTCTACCAACTGTGCGCCGCGCATACTCAGATGCCGGAATTACGTTTAGGTAAGCCAAATATTGTATCCAAATTCTACTCATTTTTGTGTACTAACTTAATTAAAAACATGATTAAAACACTATCACATGCTTACACAAAAACACTTATTTGCACTCAAAATTACACTTATTTGACACTGAATGGCAAATACAGAGTGACACTCATATGAAAGAAAATTTAAATATCGTATATCTAACGCATATTCTACTAGCTGTTAATTATACACATATATCGAAATTGCATTTAAATTAAGCGAATTTAATACATAAATTGCTCACATTTTCTTATAAACTTGCGGGAAAAAGTACTGTAAAGTAAAAGTTTAGTTTTATACACCAACAAGTAATATCACGAAAAAGTAAACACTTACACGCAAAATTATAGTCCATCAAACACTTAAATACCCACTTACACACACAGTAACACTCACTTGCACTGATTTACACATCCACAAACAAACACACACACACACACACACACATACACACACACTCACACATACTCACACATACACACACATAATTATGTACGATATGATGCAATGTTTCTTCCGAAAGAGACATACTAAATAATAAAATAACTAAATATAATATTTAATTACTTTTCAGACCACCAAGACAACTTCCAGTATTTGAACCAGGGCGGCAGTCCGAACATAGATGGCGTGGATGATCTCAAAGCGTTTAACGAAACGAGAAATGCTCTTACTACTTTAGGTACGTATTGCTTCTATAAAGCTATTAAATTAAATAATGAGATAAAGCTATTAATTAAATTGAAAATTTTACTTCTGACCACTGGGACTTGAACCCGGGACTGTGGATCACCGTTCCACCGCTCTACCGACTGAGCTACGGGCGCCTAGCGGACCCTAGTGAATCTTTCAACCTCTTGATGTTCGTCTCGAAGCGACGATTAAGCGACATCTAGTTTAGTTTTTACAACTAAATACTTTGGTTAGTCCACATTACAGTAGGAATTCAAATCATAATAAGATGAAGCTTTTTGCTTAAACCAATGTATTGGAATTAAAGCTATTGATTAACGACTACTACAAGATATGCAAACATACATAATAATATACCACGCTTATACCTCTTGTGGCGTAGGCAGAGCGTGAATGGCTGTAAGAAACGGCCATTTATACACGTCTGACTAAAGTTTGAGAGTTATTCAGAAGACTGCGTGTCTGACAGTTTGTCTGTATGTTTGATTCCGAAGCTGATCTTAGCGCAGTGGAAGCAAGTTAAAGTTATCTTAAAATCTAAAACTAAATGGTCGATCAGCCTCGGAACAACATTTGACTACGATTCGTAGTGCTCTTTACTATAGCTAAATAAAATAAATTTAATGAGAGAATTTTTGATCCGGAAAGTTTCCGGCCGAGAAATTTTTGTTTCAAAGTCTGCGACGGCTCTCTCACAATCTCCTACTAATATTTAACTGCACCACCACAGCTCATATCTAAAATAAATATACCAATAGAGGACCTAGCAGCGAATTGCTTACCGTGCGAATTATGACGCCGCCGTTCCCTTGTAAGTCTAGTTTTTGACAGGAAAAAAGGTATAAGGGTTTGAGGAAGACACTTGGATATGGATTTAGATACTAGACTTACTGCACCCGGACACCAGCTCGTGTGGCACTCCGTTCCTCCAACAATTTTGGTTTCACCTTAGTTTATCACTCTATTATTCACTAGTTCACAGTTCGACATCAAATAATGGTTTTAACACACACATAACAAAGATTTCTCCCGCACACTACTGGTTGCGACAGCAAAGAGTTTGCTGTACAAAACGCAAAACTAAAAGATTTCTGAGAAATCAGCCCCGTTGGCCCCCAATCAAAAATATATAGCTATCGGCAGCCGCGACGCGAGCGAACCCAAAGTGAGGTTATGTTGCCGGCGGCCGCGTGGTTCTCAATCAAAGCGCCGGAACCAAATCCACTTGGTTCACTTCCCCACCGAACAGGGAAAAACCACACGAGAAAACCGAAAGCACACTAAATTACACCATTTATAATTAAAATTCGCATCAACGATGCGAGCGCACGGCAGAGGACGTGACAAAAACAAAACAGTGTTGCCAGCGCCGTCTGCTCAAAAAGAAATGACTCGAGACGCAAATCGAACCGCGCGTATTTGATACGAAACTAAACATTCACCCGCCCCGGACCGACCCATCGGTCCGCTCTATGCATGGCAGGCGTGATAATGTAGCCACTGCTCGCTTAAGGACTGAATCCCCCACCTGAACTTCTGCAACTCGAGGAGTGCCATCACTACCCGGAAACAGGTTGAGAATGCGCCCCCGGCGCCAACGCAGTGGCGGTAGGTTGGCATCCTTAACCAGAACGAGATCCCCAATGCAGGGGGGTTCAGTCCTGTCCGTCCACTTAAGGCGTTGCTGCAGAATGTGCAAGTACTCAAGCGACCAACGCTTCCAAAAGTTTTGAGTCATTTGCTGCAACAACTGATAACGCGACAAACGATTGCTATTCACCTCCGTATAGGGATATTCCGGCAAGGCGTTAAGTGGGCGGCCAATTAAGAAATGCCCTGGCGTCAGGGCCTCTAAATCATTTGGGTCTGAGCTGAGCGGACACAAAGGACGCGAATTGAGTACAGCCTCAATTTTACAAAACACGGTTGCCAGCTCCTCGAAAGTCAAAATTGTTAACCCTACGACGCGCAACAAATGCGTCTTAGCGGACTTTACAACCGCTTCAAAAATACCACCCCAGTGAGGGCACGCTGGTGGATCGAACACCCAGGTAATGCCCTGACGGGAGAGGCCCGTGCTGATGGCTTCTTCGTTCTCCCGTAAGAACGTTACAATTTCTTTCATACACCGATCAGCACCCTTAAAGTTGGTACCACAATCCGACCTGATCAGCGCTGGTCGCCCTCTTCGTGACGTAAATCTCTCTAACGCTGCCAAAAAGGCCTCCGTAGAAAGGTCGGCCACGAGCTCCAAGTGGACGGCCTTGGTGGCTAGGCACACGAACACGCACAAGTACGCCTTGATAGACTTTGCGTTCCGTAGGCGTGATGCCTTCACCATGAAAGGGCCTGCGAAATCCGTTCCCACACCTGCAAACGTCCAGGCCTCCGTCACCCGGTCCGGTGGAAGATCTCCCATCTGTGGCTGCATTGTGGCTGCCTTCAAGCGGTAACAAGGCAAGCACCTAAACACAACGCTACGTACCGTTCGTCGTCCCGATAAGATCCAAAACTCGCGCTGTAGAATGGCCAATAGCGCATTGCAGCCCGCGTGCGAGTTTTTCTCATGACGATCCCTGACTAAGAGCTCAACTAAGGGTCCCCTTTTTGGAAGTAACAGTGGATGCCGAGCCGAAAAGGGCAGGCTAGCGTTCCGAAGTCTGCCTCCAACCCTGAGCATACCTTGCTCATCCAGGAATGGGTTGAGGCGCACAATTCCTCCCTTCAGCTTTCCACGTCCATCCCTGAGCAGCCTGACCTCCTCTTCAAAATGTTCCGCCTGGACGACTCTAACTAATGAGCATAGAGCCGCATTCCGTTCCGCAGGCGAGAGGACAGGTGTAAAGTTCCGTTCTGCTTGAGGCTTCCTGCAGTTGTTCACGAACCGTTTGATCCAACCTGTCACCCCAAGAAGTTTGTCGAGGAGCTATACCGTTCCAGCAAGAAAGCTGGGTTAGGCTTCGGTACGAGTTGCCCCACGTTCACTCGCAAACCTCGATCAGGTGGCCCAAGCGGCGCCCTGCACTCGTTGAATGGCCATTCCTGCGGCGACTCAGTCAGCCATTGAGGTCCCCACCACAGTGGGTGACTCACCAAATCAGGTGCCCTGCACCCGCGCGAAGCGCAGTCCGCTGGGTTCCATTCTCCCGGTACGTGCCTCCACACTAACGGAGTTTCCGACCCCGTAATCTGTGACACCCGATTTGCCACGAAAACCTCAAGTGTATGTACCGACGTCTGCAACCAGCACAGAACTATCCGACTGTCAGTCCACGCGTACACCGTTTCATCCAAGTTGATGGTACCACGCAGATTGCAGGTTACATGATTTAGCAAGCGCGCTAGAAGAGCTGCCCCTGCCAATTCCAATTTGGGGATGGTCCATCTAGTTCTGACTGGTGCCACCTTACTTTTGGCCATAACCAGACGCACGTGCACAGTTCCCGTTGAACTTGCTGTCCGAAGGTATACAGCTGCCGCGTACCCTCGCTCCGAGGCGTCACAAAACCCATGTAGGGTAGCCTTACATCCCACCGATGGGACTAACTTGCGGGGTATCGCGATGTGCACAATCCCTGGTAAGGTGGTCACAAACTTGAGCCAATCCTTCAACAACTCTCCGGAGAGTTGGTCGTCCCATCCTAAGTTGGCTAGCCACAACCTTTGTAAAAAGCACTTCGCCATGAACGTAACCGGGGCGATCCATCCGTTAGGATCGAACGTTCTAGCGATTGTCGACAGTACCGACCGCTTATTCCAAGTTTTCTTCAAAAGGTCGGGCTCGATCTTGTACGTGAATACGTCATGCGTTGGCCTATATTGCACCCCGAGGATGCCCAACGTATTTGGATTGTCCGGGTTCTCAAAGAGGTGCGGGTCCTGATGGAACTCGCCTGGCAAACCAGCCAGGAGCTCTGGGCAACTGGACAACCATTTCCGCAACTCGTAACCTCCTGAACCCATGATCGCGATCAGCTCGTCTCGTAGAATTAGCGCCTGCTCCACGCTATCAGCACCCGTGCAGATATCGTCCACGTAGACGTCGCGATCCAGTACTGCTGCGGCTCGAGGGTATCTTACCCTTTCCTGTGCGGCCAACTCTCGCAGCGTACGTACTGCCAAATACGGACTTGGCTTAAGTCCATACGTCACCGTGTTAAGTTCGTATGTGACCATCGGCTCATCTGGGCTCTCACGCCACAAAATCAGCTGATACCGACGGTCATCCGGATGTATCATGGTTTGGCGAAACATCATTTTGACGTCTGCGACGAACGCTACCTGGTGCAAACGAAAGTCTGTGAGAATGTCCACAATGTCCCGGTTCAATTTAGGACCCGCGTGCAAACATTGGTTCACAGACACACCATTCGAGGTAGGAGCAGAACCGTCAAACACCACCCGTATTTTCGCCTCAGGTGACTTCAAGACAGCCAGGTGTGGAATGTAATAATGCTCGACACACCTCCAATTCAGGCTGGACACCGACATGTGGCCCAATTGAATATATTCCCGCATGAATTCTATATACTTCTGCCGAAGTGCTGGGTCTCGCCTCATCTTCCGCTCCATTGCGAGTAGTCTCCGTTCCGCGAGCTGTCGCGAACTACCTAAAGCGGGGCGGTTTGGGAGAAAAGGTAGCCTGGTCACGAATCTGCCTGACGAGCATCTCGCAGTGTTGTATTGATAGAACAACTCGCACTCGTCATCCTCTGGCTTCCGTCTGTCCGCCGTGGGCGGCTCTTCAGACTCCCAAAACCTCTGCAGCACCTCTGACAGCACACTACCATAGAGGACCGGATCCCCTTCTGGTAGGTCCTGAGGTCTCCAAACTGGGCCGAAAACAACATACCCCCCTGTGGTATCTACGGCCACCAAACCAGCTTCCTGGAGTACCTTCTTCCTACCGCACCATAATCTCCCGAGGACGTCTGACCCGAGAAGTACGTCCACCGTACCAGGAGTATCAAAATCAGGATCAGCCAACTCCAACCCTGTGGTTAACCCTCGTACCGTTGGTGGTAACCTAACCTGAGGGAGTTTCCCAACCACTTCATCCAGCACCACGGCTGAGACTTAATAGCTGACCCCTGTACATGTGCTACCTAATGTGAACTCAAAGTTCGTCTGACCCCGAATGTCAGGCACATTTAGGCCCCCGATGCCTACAGCTTCATCCTCACTTGGCTGTACATTTAGGCCTAGCCTACTCACCAGCTTACTCGATACAATACATCCCTGAGCCCCTGTATCCAGTAGGGCTCTTACTTGAATGGTCCGGCCACCGTATCCCCATACCCAAATCTTAGCCGTTGGCAAAAGTACCGTGATTGGACGGGGAGCCGAAGCTGATGAGTAGGCGGCGATTACCTAGCGGGAATCTAAACGCGGTGAGGCCGCGTCCCGCGGGGGTATCCCCTCGCTACTCAAACCTGTGTATGGGTCCCACTCCTGCTGGTAGGGAGGTCTGCCCATAAAGGCCATGGCTGGAGTTCTATAGTACCCCGACGGCAAACGTCCGTACCGAGGTTGCGCCTGTAGCCGCGGGTACTCAGGCATAGGCGGAGGCATGCGTGGGTCTTGAGACCCAACCAGGTGGCTCAAGCCCGCAGAATACTGCATGTACCCTGGTGGCTGCCTAGTGCTCCCCTGACACCCGCCCGTTTGATCCCGTACCTGGGATGGGTGTCCTTGGCCATGTTCCCGTGTCGTTCCTCCCCAATCCGGCACCTGCTGCCGTGGTGGAGATCGTCCCCACGTCCGTTGGTAAGTGGGCTCCGACTGTTGACGTCCCCCTGCCTGTCCCTGTGACTGATGCGGAGGTGGGCTCCTCCTTGGAGGGGGTGGGGAGCGTTGCTCCCTCCCTCGGTGGGCAGGCTCCCTTCGCTGATCCGATCCAGCGCTGCCCCCGGCGTCTCCGGAGCGATTCATGCAAAGCAGCGGATGGTGTGCACCCTGGCAGTACCTACAGTTGGTGCTTGAAGGGCACTCGCACCTGATGCGGCCCCAGGCACCGAAAACACCAACGCCTCTGCTGTGCCACACCCCGTCTCCTCTGAACCCGCTGCGCAGCAAACTCCTGACACGCTGTCACCCCGTGGCCTGTCTCCCTGCAGTAGGCACACCCTGATTCCAATGCGGTGTTGTACCGCCTGGGTTGCCTACTGTTGCCTCCTCGCGCCGGTGCACCCGGCCGTTCCGGGTGGCGAGGGGCAGAGGTCTCCTTGCGTGGGGCTTCACCAGCCTGGACGTCCACTCGCCTGCTTTCGGCCTCGAGGAATGACTTCAGATCCTCGTAGGTCGGGAGGTGGTCCGAGGACTTGCCCCCATGGAGCTGCTCGAATCGAGCGACCATTTCGCTCGGCAGGCGGCGAAGCACTGTGTGGACCAAGATATAACCGTAGCCCGCCACTGGCAAACCCTGTCGCTCTAGTGCGCTGACCGCGACACTGACTGGGTGGAAGATTTTCTCGCGGAGGTCCGTACCTCGCGTTATGGTTGGTATTGACAGCCACTGGTCTAACAGCCTGTCTACAATCAGGCGCTTGTTTCGATACCGGTCGGTAAGGATCTTCCACGCCACCTCATAATTGCTATCCGAGACCGCCAAATGCGTCAGCAATTCATGAGGCTCTCCTTGTAGTCTGGACATCAGCTGAGCCATCTTGTACGCTGGCATTATGTCCGTCCGTGTGTGGACCACGCTGCTATACTGGTCCTCAAACGCCGGCCAGTCGGCGTAATCGCCTGCAAAGACTGGAACCGTAACAGGCGGAAGAGGCACCTGTAATCCTTGTCCTACTTTACCACGGAATGGCTTTTCCTTTCCGTCACGTCGCCTAGATATGTCCGCAGCTGCCTGCTCAATGTCCTGTGCCAGCTCCAAGCACTGGCTTACATCGCCCTCGACCAGCTCCTTATCTTCAGGGTTAGGAGCTTCCTCAAGGAGCATGAGGCACTCTGTGAGGTGTTCCGACACAACCCGAACCCGTTCATCTGCCTGTAGTGCACCTTTCAAGAGCGCGTCCTCCCGGTCCTCGCGGCCGATCATTGCCGCTGTGGTAGTAAACCACCTTAATTCTGTCTTTATAGCAGCCTTATACCTGGCGATCGAGGAAGCCATGGTACCAACTTTTACACACTCGACTTAATAAAACGAAAACCAATAAACAAATACCACAAAATAAATGTTAGTTGACTGGCCTAGACCTTACCGATAAGGTACCGTTCACTAGGCAAACAATACAGTCACAAAAAACCGAAACAATATTTTCCAAAATTAATAAAATATGTGGGTAATATAAAAACACGCTTAATACTAAATTACGGCTAACTATGTTGCAATAAAGCAACCACGCTCTGCTACCAAAAAATGTTTGATTCCGAAGCTGATCTTAGCGCAGTGGAAGCAAGTTAAAGTTATCTTAAAATCTAAAACTAAATGGTCGATCAGCCTCGGAACAACATTTGACTACGATTCGTAGTGCTCTTTACTATAGCTAAATAAAATAAATTTAATGAGAGAATTTTTGATCCGGAAAGTTTCCGGCCGAGAAATTTTTGTTTCAAAGTCTGCGACGGCTCTCTCACAATCTCCTACTAATATTTAACTGCACCACCACAGCTCATATCTAAAATAAATATACCAATACAGGACCTAGCAGCGAATTGCTTACCGTGCGAATTATGACGCCGCCGTTCCCTTGTAAGTCTAGTTTTTGACAGGAAAAAAGGTATAAGGGTTTGAGGAAGACACTTGGATATGGATTTAGATACTAGACTTACTGCACCCGGACACCAGCTCGTGTGGCACTCCGTTCCTCCAACAATTTTGGTTTCACCTTAGTTTATCACTCTATTATTCACTAGTTCACAGTTCGACATCAAATAATGGTTTTAACACACACATAACAAAGATTTCTCCCGCACACTACTGGTTGCGACAGCAAAGAGTTTGCTGTACAAAACGCAAAACTAAAAGATTTCTGAGAAATCAGCCCCGTTGGCCCCCAATCAAAAATATATAGCTATCGGCAGCCGCGACGCGAGCGAACCCAAAGTGAGGTTATGTTGCCGGCGGCCGCGTGGTTCTCAATCAAAGCGCCGGAACCAAATCCACTTGGTTCACTTCCCCACCGAACAGGGAAAAACCACACGAGAAAACCGAAAGCACACTAAATTACACCATTTATAATTAAAATTCGCATCAACGATGCGAGCGCACGACAGAGGACGTGACAAAAACAAAACAGTGTTGCCAGCGCCGTCTGCTCAAAAAGAAATGACTCGAGACGCAAATCGAACCGCGCGTATTTGATACGAAACTAAACACTGTATATTGCCTAAAATTGCAATACACAAACTCTCAAATCCCTTAGTCGCTTCTTACGACACCCTCGTGAAAGATATGGGGTGATGCTATTCTAAGCCGACACCACACGGTAATTTCGAGTCTTTAAACCAGGGCGGAAGTTCAAATATAGATGGCGTTGATGATCTCAAAGCGTTTAACGAAACGGATCAATGAATCAATTGAAATAAAGCATTGAATCAATTTGGGACTGTATTGTTTTGAAATCTATTTTCAGGGGTTATTTTGTGTGTGTATTTATTACAAGTAAAAAAAATGCCCTTTCGATTTGCAGGTGTAAGCGAAACCGAACAACAGAACATGTTTACAGTGCTGGCGTGCATACTGCATTTAGGTAACATCGAGCTTCTGTCACACGATCCTGACGAACCTAAGGATAACCAAGATGGCGCCTATATAAACGTAAGTATCACTCCTCTTAGCCTAGCGGGGTAGAACGATATTGCATTTAGGTAACATCGAGCTTATGTCACATGATCCTGACGAACCTAAGGATAACCAAGATGGCGCCTATATAAACGTGAGTATCACTCCTCTTAGCCTAGCGGGGTAGAACGATATTGCATTTAGGTAACATCGAGCTTATGTCACACGATCCTGACGAACCTAAGGATAACCAAGATGGCGCCTATATAAACGTGAGTATCACTCCTCTAAACCTAGCGGGGTAGAACATGTTTACAGTGCTGGCGTGCATACTGCATTTAGGTAACATCGAGCTTATGTCACATGATCCTGACGAACCTAAGGATAACCAAGATGGCGCCTATATAAACGTGAGTATCACTCCTCTTAGCCTAGCGGGGTAGAACGATATTGCATTTAGGTAACATCGAGCTTCTGTCACATGATCCCGATGAACCTAAGGATAACCAAGATGGCGCTTATATAAATGTGAGTATCACTCCTCTTAGCCTAGCGGGGTAGAACGATATTGCATTTAGGTAACATCGAGCTTCTGTCACATGATCCCGATGAACCTAAGGATAACCAAGATGGCGCCTATATAAACGTGAGTATCACTCCTCTTAGCCTAGCGGGGTAGAACGATATTGCATTTAGGTAACATCGAGCTTCTGTCACATGATCCCGATGAACCTAAGGATAACCAAGATGGCGCTTATATAAATGTGAGTATCACTCCTCTTAGCCTAGCGGGGTAGAACGATATTGCATTTAGGTAACATCGAGCTTCTGTCACATGATCCCGATGAACCTAAGGATAACCAAGATGGCGCTTATATAAATGTGAGTATCACTCCTCTTAGCCTAGCGGGGTAGAACGATATTGCATTTAGGTAACATCGAGCTTATGTCACATGATCCCGATGAACCTAAGGATAACCAAGATGGCGCCTATATAAACGTGAGTATCACTCCTCTTAGCCTAGCGGGGTAGAACGATATTGCATTTAGGTAACATCGAGCTTCTGTCACATGATCCCGATGAACCTAAGGATAACCAAGATGGCGCTTATATAAACGTGAGTATCACTCCTCTTAGCCTAGCGGGGTAGAACGATATTGCATTTAGGTAACATCGAGCTTCTGTCACATGATCCCGATGAACCTAAGGATAACCAAGATGGCGCTTATATAAATGTAAGTATCACTCCTCTTAGCCTAGCGGGGTAGAACGATACTGCATTTAGGTAACATCGAGCTATTGTCACACGATCCTGACGAACCTAAGGATAACCAAGATGGCGCTTACATAAACGTGAGTAAATGAGTAATTAATTACCAACTTTATTTATTAAAGGTGTCGCTTAAAATTAACTGCAAATTATCTCTCATTTAAAAAAATAGAGGACGTAAAAAGTTAGCCAAAAAACAATAATGAGATAAGTAATAAGTCCTTGTCCATTCAAAAATATTATAATAATACGGCAAAATCGTAATTCGTTTCTATATTTTAATTGTAATAATTTGATATCCCTATAAGTATATCTAAATGCCATGTAAAGGAAAAATGTACCCTCAAGTTTAACTGTAGGTTGCCATAGAGCCGCCATCTTTGAATGGCCACCATTTCACTCTGAGATGGACAACCGAGTTTTTAACGTCCTTATAAGCACGTCTAGCTACCCTGTGAAAAAAGTTGGTACAATCTCTCCCGCTCACTTATGAACAATCCAAAACGTAAGGTTTAATTTTTTTTTCGGAGTGTAATATATTACAACAATAATTGTTACTTTTAAAGATGCAGCAACATTTATTGAATGGTAGGAACAAGACAGTTTTTGTCCCACTTGTCTGTATCAATCACAAGAAAATCGAGACCTAAATGGAATTGTCTATGAGTTAGCGTGAAAGGTACCTCCGATTTTTACTGTTTTCGGTAATTTGCCTTGCCAGCACAAGAACTAATACATACATTATAATTATGCTTGTTAATATTTCATGTTGTTTTTTTCCAGTCATCGGACCCAAGTCTAAATGCGGTTTGCAGCCTGCTCGGAGTGTCCAAGGCAGAGTTGTCGCGCTGGCTAACTCACAGACGAATAGCGTCCGCGCATGAGGTATGAACTACACTTCCCATCAGAAAACTCGAGATGCTTTGCAACTTTACGTTCTGTACGGATCACATTATCTGAGACATAATGCGCCTTACCAAAAAAAGTTAGACCAGTGTCGAACGCGTGTTTAAAATAAAATTTCATACAAAAAAAACGCTAGACACGCGTTCAACGCTGGTCTAACTTTTTTGTGGTAAGGCCCATAATGTTTATTTTGGAATGAATGTCTAATGTCGTTCAATAGTGAGTATTACGAGGTTTCTAAATTACAATATCAATGTTCTTTATTCAACTTATAGTTTCGTATATTTAATATTTTGCTTCACTATGAAAACGAAAGTGTCTCGATCTTTTTGATGAGGAGCATAGTTATAATTTGAGAATCTCCGTTTTTCAGTTGTTGCCAAAAACATCCCGTTTTCCGTATACCTTGAATGCTCATTGTTTTTCACTGATAGTTCATTATCTCCCTCTCTTTTACACACACACATCCACACATACACAAACTTAGTGTACGCTCTGATATTTATATTCACTTATATA
Organism: Phthorimaea operculella; assembly: GCA_024500475.1. Lineage (NCBI taxonomy): Eukaryota > Metazoa > Arthropoda > Insecta > Lepidoptera > Gelechiidae > Phthorimaea > Phthorimaea operculella. The sequence goes on along the minus strand of JANFCV010000129.1, from coordinate 1,075,239 downwards.
ATTATCCTTTCTTTATCTTTTGTTTTTACTCAATACGCATCCCATTCCTTTTTCAAAAATATTTGTCCAATTTTGTTTGTCACACGCATAGCATTTTTTTTGTAACACACAAAACAAACATCCATTTCCCCTAACACAAATCCTCATTCTCACTTAAACATATTTCACACACATATATCTCACACATAATTTCTCACATACACTGTTTATTGTCAATTAGTGTCTGTTTTTGAATTTTTACTTTTTTTGGTGTCTTTTATTCTCTATCTTTATTACCCGACTGCCTCATATGTTTTTCGAGAGTATGTATGTATGTTTGTATGTATGTGGACAAGAAAATTCTTTTTCATGGGCTATAGCCCACACGGATGGTCGGATTTTGACATATGAGGTGTCGTTAGATTCGTCTCAGCAGAGCGAGTGACACTGGCTATATTAAAAAATTATAGATTCAAGGTGGCGGATTTTTACAGCAAAATATGTACTACTTTAAAATTACCGCAGTCAAGTTTTTGTTTTTGAACACATCTACTTGTTATTCCCAGGTAATAGTATCGCGTATGGACATCCAGTGGGCGGCATTCGCCCGCGACGCGCTCGCCAAACGAATGTACGGCGATCTATTCGCGTGGCTAGTTAGCGCGGTCAACAGAGCCTTGGACACCGGACATACTAAGAAACACTTTATTGGTGAGTTAAACACTCTAAAACATGCATTTTACAACACATATAAACCAATTTACTGAGACAAAACACGGATTTTACAACAAATAAAAACTTATTTTCTGTGAGAAAACATACAAAATACACTAATTTACTAGAAATTACACAAATACACACATATATACCTAGAAGATACACACAAATTTTCTCACAAAATACACTTTTTCACCCGAAAACACATAAACACTCTTGATTACACAAAGAAAACATATTTACACACAAGAACACATATAGAATTTCTTCAGCGACGCGCTCGCCAAACGAATGTACGGCGATCTATTCGCGTGGCTGATTAGCGCGGTCAACAGAGCCTTGGACACTGGACATACTAAGAGACATTTTATCGGTGAGTGAAAATACAAGGAAACAGACACCCATTTACATAGACAGGCACATATTTATACAGACTAAAAACACGCGAACGCATCCGATCAAAACACTTTCTCACTTAGAAATTATATGAATATCAGGAAAAAATATGTCAAACACACATTTAGACACAAAAACAATCATTGTTACACACAAAAGCCCATATTTTCACATACAACGCACATATAATACTCCTATGCCGACGCCAAACGAATGTACGGCGATCTATTCGCGTGGCTAGTTAGCGCGGTCAACAGAGCCTTGGACACTGGATATACAAAGAGACATTTTATTGGTAAGTAGTTCACAGTTGAAGACAGTGCAAAAAACGGCTTTTCCCGCACAAAAAAAATCTATTTACACACAAATTTTCTCACAAACTACACTGATTCACTAGAAAACACACAAATACTCCCATGAAGTACACTAATTCACTAGAAACCACACAAATACACTTAATAACACACATATTTTCCCAGACAATTCACACAAATTTGCTGACAAGATACACTTATTCACCCGAAAACACTTAAATACTCTTGAATGCACAAAAACTCAAACTTAGAATACGGAGTACATACATATAAGGTCTATTAAATTCACTGCAAATATTTTCAGGGTATGTTAAACTCGTAAAACTGAACAACTGTAACGTTGCAGTTACATATTCTTACTAATTTAACTTAAACACCTAAAGTGTTCTAATTAAACCTAATTACAAACCTAATACCTTAGTAACAAAATAATTTCATAGTAGGATATTATCAAATCTGAAATCGTCACTGTTTACAAATTCCAAGTCGAGATGCGGCTATAATACTCAGGCCGTCGAGTTCTTTGTTAACCGATCGGCGTCAGTAGATGCCAGGTACCACATTCCAGCCTTTGTCTAAAACATGGCGTGATATTTTAAGCAAGCTGATTGGTCAAGACGGCCCTTAACAACCGCCGGGTCCACATTCGGAAACTATCGACATGTTTCGGCTGTCTCCGTGCCTTTGTGTCGGAGCTACGGTTGACCGCTACTGGCCATTCCGAAAATCTCGCCTCACGCACTAGGACGTGACGCGCTCCCATAAACAAATAAAACCGTTATCGTAAAAGACGCCGGTAACGTACCTCGACATCGGCACGTTATTGCCATAGTTTTATATAGTTATTACGCGCAACAGGAAACCCCAATTGGGTAAGTGTTGATCAAGTATATTCCATGTACTAGTTCTAGAATTCACCACTTAGTGTTCATATTAAATACCTGTGGCTTCCACCGGAAGCATTTTGCTGTAGGCTTATGTAAGCTTTGTTATATGTTATGTTATCTCTGCTACCAAGCATCAAGCCCCCCGGCGTAGGTACCTATATACTTTGTGTCGTAACAAACAAGTACAGTAACGCTCAGCACAGGCTAGCTATTCAAATGTTCCTAACCGCTACTTATTTATTAGTGAGTTATTCCGTAATTTTATATTAGTGCATTTTATATTAATGCATAGATAAGTAGAAATGCTATTTCCATTTAATGCTTGTGCATCGATAAACTGTTCATTCTAGCATTTTCCTCAAGTACCTACTAATATTTGCAAGTCACTCAAACTGCAACCTTGTAATCTCCGTTCTGATAGTGAACGCTTACACCTTCTGCTTTCTCGGCTACTTCCCTTTATTAAGAAGACGCACTTCATGGGTTCACTATCAGCGGAGGAATTTTAGCACCATTCTACAGCGTGAACATTTATTCACAGGGGATTACCTTCGGGTTTGTTACCCACGGAACTGTTACCCTACGGGTTAAGAAACATCCAGAAGAATATCTCCGCTACGCACTACACCCATGACGGTGGACTTTCCGAAGTGAAGACGCTTCCTGCAGTACCAGCTCACTATTAGTTGCGACTGCGAGACCTCTACACTGAAGTGAAGACCCAGCCGCCTGTCGACCTTCTTCGCCAGGGAGTACCGTTCTACGCCAGCGAAAACAGACTACTTAGGCCGTACCTACCGCGACCCTTCCGGTTGTTTTATTTGATATTTGAATAAAATCTTTGTAACTGATGACGAGTACCCTCTCTTATTTTTATCCACTTAGGGTCACCCGTCACATTGGCGCCCTTTAACGTGGTATACAAGAGTCTGTTTTGCTGTGTAGTAGTAGTTGTGTGTTAAGTGTTCTTTTGTTTTGTGTTTGTGAAACGTTATTTTTGGTTGCCGTCAGCTAGGGTGTACACTGCATTTATTTTTGTTTGTTTCGTATTGTAACGTCTCAGTAAAAATTTTTGATTTTTTTTTTTTTAACGAATGTATTTTTACGTTTTTCCCGTGTGGTACCGGGTACGAATAGTACCACCCCTTTTCAATCCGAGGGTGCCGTAAGAACCGGCAGAGGAAACTTGTCGTCGAAGTCACCACCAAATTCTTCACGTCATATTTCTTTTTCTTCTCTCTGTCTCAATTTTTTTTTTTGTTACGCACAGCAGCTGTATTTTAATTATACACTGTACTGTTGGTGTACACACTAGCTGAATTTTATGTTTTGTTTTTCTTTTTGGTTTTGTGTTGTGTTTTACATTTTCAGATTTTTAATTTTAAATCAACCATAACGTTATTTAGTTAGTCTTCTGTAACAGAACGGAGTAGGGACACTTGATCAACACTTACGTTAATTGAGAGGCTACACATTTTTTATTTTTTCTCTTTTAAACAATCTCATTTTTTCCTATAACTATGGAATACCCAGTAAAATTTTTATCGTTACAAAAGACGGAATTAGAATACGAGGTGCTCATTAGAGGCAGCGAGCCTGGTTCGACGGTTATTGAATTGCGTAAACAAATCGTGGACTTGGGTCCCAAATTTCCTTCAGAGGATATTACAGACAGTCCCTTAGAAATTGAGGAAGATTTAAAGGGTATTTCCGATGTTTTAACGAAGATAAAGTTACTTCTTGATGCTCCTTTGGAAAAAAAGACGTCAGTTCGTGTCCAAAATTTATTGCACCACCTATATCATCGTTTTAACAGGTTAAGTCCTGATGAGAGTACACTTTCTGCTCATAATGCTTGCTTACGGAGTATCAGTCTCTGTTCACTCGGTACAATGCAGCTGTAGAAGCACCAGTAGAGGACAAAATAATTACACCTATCGCAAACATAAACTTAGATCAACACTCGTCTATGCGACCTTTAAATATTAACGTTTCATGCGAGCGTGCTATAGCTGGCGAACTCACTAAGATTAAGTTCGACGGGAAGTCGTGTGTTCGCTCCTTTATTCAGCGAATTACGGAATTTCGCAAAGCTAGGGATATCTCATCATCGAAATTGTTGTCTTATGCAACAGAGATTTTCACGGGTGACGCTTTGCATTGGTTCCGTGGTCTTGACGGTCAGGATGACAGTTCTGATTGGGATGCCTTACTTACTCGTCTAAAAAAAGATTTCGATCAAACAGATTACGATTACCGGCTGCTCTCGGAAATACGTGCTAGAACTCAGGGTGAAAATGAGAATATTACCATATATCTCTCTATTATGTCCGGACTATTTTCGCGTTTATCTTCCGAATTGTCCAACGAGGATAAATTAGAAATCCTCCTCCATAACATTAAACCATGTTATGCTAGTACATTAGCATCGGCAACTACAATCCCAGATATTGACACCTTGAGGTCTCTTTGCCGTAATTATGAGAACATCCATGCTCGCCTTGCTAATTATAAGGAACCACCAAGACCTTCGTCAGAAACATTGGCACCGGAGTACGCTTACAATGGTCATTCATCTAATAGGTCTCATAACTCAAATCAAAATTACAAACCAAGTTCTAATGTTGGTAATAATTATGATAGAAACAGGTCTTACCCAAACTACAGAGCAAATGTAAATAAGCTAAACCCTAATAATTATGTACATGCTCTGCACACTTCAAATGCAAAACCTAAATTTTGCCCACGGTGTCGTGATAACACACACCATTTACGCCAGTGCACGGCAGATAGGAGTAAAATAATCTGTTTCGTATGTGGTGAGGTCGGTTACAAGACCCCATCGTGCCCTAAATGTAATACTAGTAAACATAGCCCTCCGTCAAAAACTAGTGGGACTGCAGAATTGTAACACCGGAATAAAAAAATAAGTCAGACAGTGAAGATTGGTCTAAATGGTTACAAACTATAAAATTTTATTTCAATTCTTATAAAGTGTGTACAATTCTGCAGGATCAACCAACTGATGATCCCCGTCCGTATGCGACCATATACGTTAACCACATTTCTATGTTAGGTCTATTGGATACCGGTGCAGTAGTAACAATTATAGGTAACAATAGGCATATTGATCTTGAAAAGCAAGGTTTTAAACTACAACAAGGCCAAAGTCTTACTGTAACCGCTGCTGGTGGCCAACGTATGCATAGTATTGGTCATATGATTTTACCCGCCAAATTTGAAGGTACCACCCGTTTAATAGAGGCATTCGTTGTGCCTGACATAAAAATAGATCTCATCTTGGGCATTGATTTCTGGCTCAAGTTCAAACTTTTCCTAACCATCTTAAGAGCATTTCTTTTCTCAAGGACGTGACATCTATTGCAAGCATTGATTCAGCTCCTTCTTCCTGTTTACAAGCTTATGATCACTTGAGTCAGTCAGAGAAGGCTATAGCTGACAATATTATTGCGCAATTTAATGATATTTCTACAGAGAACAAGGGTTTGGGTGAAACAAAATTGGTCACTCACAGGATTGACACAGGGGACGTTCTGCCTGTTAGGCAACGTTACTACAGAATGTCTCCCGAAAAACAACGCATTCTTGTCGAACAGGTAGACGAAATGTTGAGTCTCGACGTCATTGAGCCTTGCGAAAGCGCTTGGTCTTCCCGGTATTAATCGTCAACAAGAAGAATGGACAGCCCGTTTCTGTCTCGATAGCCGGAAGCTCAATTCGGTGACTAAACGTGACGCGTACAATTTACCCTACGTGTCCGAAATCCTTGATAATCTACGTGATGCTCGCTACTTATCCAGCATAGATTTATCTAAGGCTTTTGGCAAATACCCATAGCTCCCGAAGATCGAGAAAGACAGCATTCTATGTTCCGAGTCGTGGTACATTTTGCTTTAAACGAACCGCGTTCGGGTTGACCAATGCCCTGCTACGCAGCAACGTCTCGTGGACCTACTTTTTAGGAATTCGATCTTAAAGTATTTGCTTATTTAGACGACATAATTATCGTCTCAAATGATTTCAATACCCACGTCTCTCTTTTACTTCGTGTCCTGGAGAAACTGAAACAGGCAAACTTAACAATTAATAAAGAAAAGAGTCAATTCTTCAGAAGTCAACTGAAATATTTGGGTTATGTTGTTGACAGTAGTGGGCTTCGTACCGATCCAGAGAAAGTGCAAGCTATTGTTAACTATCCGACACCTACTTGTCGAAAGGACATTAAGCGTTTTCTCGGGACCGCAACTTGGTATCGACGCTTCGTCCCCAATTTCAGCACAATCTCAGGCCCACTTAACAAGCTGACTTCGAATAAAAAAGGTGGTCCAGCTTTCGTTTGGACACCAGAAGCTGACGCTGCCTTCAAGAAGCTGAAGGAATGCCTTGTCTCAGCTCCCGTTCTCTGCTGTCCTGACTATAGCAAGCCATTTGAGGTGCATACCGATGCCAGTAATTACGGTGTAGGCGCTATGCTCACCCAGGTCATAGACGGTAAGGAGCACCCAATCGCTTACATGAGCAAATCCTTATCAGCGGCAGAGAGGAACTACAGCATCACAGAACGAGAAACCTTGGCCGTTGTCATCGCTTTAGAGCACTGGCGTTGTTATTTGGAGAACGGACAGCCATTCACGGTCTATACAGATCATAGCGCTTTAAAGTGGTTCCTGTCTCTAAATAATCCTACTGGGAGGCTAGCTCGCTGGGGCGTTAGATTGTCCGCGTTCAACTTTGAGCTCAAACACCGCAGAGGCGTTGATAACGTCATTCCTGATGCCTTATCGAGGGCTGTTTCTGTGAATGCCATAAGCACTTCTGACTACTTCACTAAAACCAACGACCCATGGTATAAAAATATATACAATTCCTGTTTAACAAAACCACAAAATTATTCAAATTATCTAATAAAGAACAATGCCCTGTACAGACTCACGAAGAACAAGCACGAATCGGGCTTACTTTCGGAGTTCTCTTGGAAGGAGGTTGTTCCTTGCGAGTTGCGTGAGCAGGTAATTAATGAGAACCACGCAGAGCCCACGGCGGGTCATCTTGGTATCTTTAAGACATATAATCGCCTTGCTTTGCGTTATTTCTGGCCGGGTATGCACAAAGACGTCGTAAAATTCGTCAGTACATGCTCAAAGTGTCTCTCTTATAAGGCACAAAATCATCAGACTTTAGGTGAAATGGGTCGTCCAAAACAGTGCAGTCGCCCTTTCAGGTTATCTCCATTGACCTCATGGGCCCACTACCCGTCACTCGGAAGCAAAACAGCTACATTTTGGTTGTCACTTGTTGCTTTTCGAAGTTTTGTCTTATTACTCCCTTACGTGCTGCAACAGCAGTTTCCGTCTGCAAATTCCTGGAGGACTCGGTATTTCTAGTTCACGGAATTCCCAAACGGTTTATTTGGACAATGGAAGCCAGTTCATAAGCAAACACACGGAGTCACTCTTTGAAAGGTATAAAATCCCAAATATTTTCTTCACACCTAAATATACCCCACAAATTAACACCGTTGAGCGTTATAATCGCACAATTATAACATGCGTGTCAACATATGTTGATGATGATCACAGGTCTTGGGACATTTTCCTGCCAAAAATTCAATTTGCCATGAACAATTCCGTCAGTGAGGCGACTGGTTTCACGCCTTCCTTCTTGGTTTATGGCAGAGAAATTGTAACCTGCGGTTCACATTACGTTGATAATGACCTGGGTGATGAAATACTATTTCTCCCACGGGACATCTATGCAGAAAACTTGGGTTGCCTGTCGGAACTGTTCACCAATGTTCAATCAAAACTCTGGCACGCTCACATAAAAAACGCATCTCATTACAACACTCGCAGGAAGCCGTTGGAATTTAGAGTAGGTGATCTTGTGATGAAACGTACTTACGTTTTAAGTAACAAAGACAAGTATTTTTGCAAAAAACTCGCACCCAAATTCATTAAGTGCCGAGTTATTGCAAAGAAGTCCCCTCTGGTCTATGTGCTTGAAGATATGTCAAGAAAAACATTGGAACTTGGCATATTAAAGATCTTAAATCGGTTAGTTTGTATAAATAATTTTGATTTTCATTTCCCGTGTGGTGTCGGTTAAGAATAGCACCACCCCAACTCTTCCTGTGGGTGTCGTAAGAGGCGACTATAGGACAATTCAGAAGGGTCGGTTGGCGTTGGCACGGTATCATTAGGCAACTAACTAACTGTCCTTACTTACCTATCGCGCAGGTTATCTATCCGGAAGTACTAAACATATTCGTGCGGGTTCTAATCAGTTAATATATTAGTAACCTAACCTAATGAATGGATGCGTTAGAAACCCATATTGTGGTTCCTATTGTTTGTTTTTGTTTGTGAGAAGTATGAAAGTTAGATATGAAAGTGCTAACACGAATAAGCAACTGTATAGTACGGATTTTATTGCGGAAAGATGCAATAAAATCCTTTTGTGGCGCGCGGGGTAATGTAACGTTGCAGTTACATATTCTTACTAATTTAACTTAAACACCTAAAGTGTTCTAATTAAACCTAATTACAAACCTAATACCTTAGTAACAAAATAATTTCATAGTAGGATATTATCAAATCTGAAATCGTCACTGTTTACAAATTCCAAGTCGAGATGCGGCTATAATACTCAGGCCGTCGAGTTCTTTGTTAACCGATCGGCGTCAGTAGATGCCAGGTACCACATTCCAGCCTTTGTCTAAAACATGGCGTGATATTTTAAGCAAGCTGATTGGTCAAGACGGCCCTTAACAACCGCCGGGTCCACATTCGGAAACTATCGACATGTTTCGGCTGTCTCCGTGCCTTTGTGTCGGAGCTACGGTTGACCGCTACTGGCCATTCCGAAAATCTCGCCTCACGCACTAGGACGTGACGCGCTCCCATAAACAAATAAAACCGTTATCGTAAAAAGACGCCGGTAACGTACCTCGACATCGGCACGTTATTGCCATAGTTTTATATAGTTATTACGCGCAACAGGAAACCCCAATTGGGTAAGTGTTGATCAAGTATATTCCATGTACTAGTTCTAGAATTCACCACTTAGTGTTCATATTAAATACCTGTGGCTTCCACCGGAAGCATTTTTGCTGTAGGCTTATGTAAGCTTTGTTATATGTTATGTTATCTCTGCTACCAAGCATCAAGCCCCCCCGGCGTAGGTACCTATATACTTTGTGTCGTAACAAACAAGTACAGTAACGCTCAGCACAGGCTAGCTATTCAAATGTTCCTAACCGCTACTTATTTATTAGTGAGTTATTCCGTAATTTTATATTAGTGCATTTTATATTAATGCATAGATAAGTAGAAATGCTATTTCCATTTAATGCTTGTGCATCGATAAACTGTTCATTCTAGCATTTTCCTCAAGTACCTACTAATATTTGCAAGTCACTCAAACTGCAACCTTGTAATCTCCGTTCTGATAGTGAACGCTTACACCTTCTGCTTTCTCGGCTACTTCCCTTTATTAAGAAGACGCACTTCATGGGTTCACTATCAGCGGAGGAATTTTAGCACCATTCTACAGCGTGAACATTTATTCACAGGGGATTACCTTCGGGTTTGTTACCCACGGAACTGTTACCCTACGGGTTAAGAAACATCCAGAAGAATATCTCCGCTACGCACTACACCCATGACGGTGGACTTTCCGAAGTGAAGACGCTTCCTGCAGTACCAGCTCACTATTAGTTGCGACTGCGAGACCTCTACACTGAAGTGAAGACCCAGCCGCCTGTCGACCTTCTTCGCCAGGTTGTTTGTGAAACGTTATTTTTGGTTGCCGTCAGCTAGGGTGTACACTGCATTTATTTTTTGTTTGTTTCGTATTGTAACGTCTCAGTAAAAATTTTTGATTTTTTTTTTTTTAACGAATGTATTTTTACGTTTTTCCCGTGTGGTACCGGGTACGAATAGTACCACCCTTTTCAATCCGAGGGTGCCGTAAGAACCGGCAGAGGAAACTTGTCGTCGAAGTCACCACCAAATTCTTCACGTCATATTTTTTTTTTTCTCTCTGTCTCAATTTTTTTTTGTTACGCACAGCAGCTGTATTTTAATTATACACTGTACTGTTGGTGTACACACTAGCTGATTTTTTATGCTTTGTTTTTTTGGTTTTGTGTTGTGTTTTTACATTTTCAGATTTTTAATTTTAAATCAACCATAACGTTATTTAGTTAGTCTTCTGTAACAGAACGGAGTAGGGACACTTGATCAACACTTACGTTAATTGAGAGGCTACACATTTTTTATTTTTTCTCTTTTAAACAATCTCATTTTTTCCTATAACTATGGAATACCCAGTAAAATTTTTATCGTTACAAAAGACGGAATTAGAATACGAGGTGCTCATTAGAGGCAGCGAGCCTGGTTCGACGGTTATTGAATTGCGTAAACAAATCGTGGACTTGGGTCCCAAATTTCCTTCAGAGGATATTACAGACAGTCCCTTAGAAATTGAGGAAGATTTAAAGGGTATTTCCGATGTTTTAACGAAGATAAAGTTACTTCTTGATGCTCCTTTGGAAAAAAAGACGTCAGTTCGTGTCCAAAATTTATTGCACCACCTATATCATCGTTTTAACAGGTTAAGTCCTGATGAGAGTACACTTTCTGCTCATAATGCTTGCTTACGGGAGTATCAGTCTCTGTTCACTCGGTACAATGCAGCTGTAGAAGCACCAGTAGAGGACAAAATAATTACACCTATCGCAAACATAAACTTAGATCAACACTCGTCTATGCGACCTTTAAATATTAACGTTTCATGCGAGCGTGCTATAGCTGGCGAACTCACTAAGATTAAGTTCGACGGGAAGTCGTGTGTTCGCTCCTTTATTCAGCGAATTACGGAATTTCGCAAAGCTAGGGATATCTCATCATCGAAATTGTTGTCTTATGCAACAGAGATTTTCACGGGTGACGCTTTGCATTGGTTCCGTGGTCTTGACGGTCAGGATGACAGTTCTGATTGGGATGCCTTACTTACTCGTCTAAAAAAAGATTTCGATCAAACAGATTACGATTACCGGCTGCTCTCGGAAATACGTGCTAGAACTCAGGGTGAAAATGAGAATATTACCATATATCTCTCTATTATGTCCGGACTATTTTCGCGTTTATCTTCCGAATTGTCCAACGAGGATAAATTAGAAATCCTCCTCCATAACATTAAACCATGTTATGCTAGTACATTAGCATCGGCAACTACAATCCCAGATATTGACACCTTGAGGTCTCTTTGCCGTAATTATGAGAACATCCATGCTCGCCTTGCTAATTATAAGGAACCACCAAGACCTTCGTCAGAAACATTGGCACCGGAGTACGCTTACAATGGTCATTCATCTAATAGGTCTCATAACTCAAATCAAAATTACAAACCAAGTTCTAATGTTGGTAATAATTATGATAGAAACAGGTCTTACCCAAACTACAGAGCAAATGTAAATAAGCTAAACCCTAATAATTATGTACATGCTCTGCACACTTCAAATGCAAAACCTAAATTTTGCCCACGGTGTCGTGATAACACACACCATTTACGCCAGTGCACGGCAGATAGGAGTAAAATAATCTGTTTCGTATGTGGTGAGGTCGGTTACAAGACCCCATCGTGCCCTAAATGTAATACTAGTAAACATAGCCCTCCGTCAAAAAACTAGTGGGACTGCAGAATTGTAACACCGGAATAAAAAAAAATAAGTCAGACAGTGAAGATTGGTCTAAATGGTTACAAACTATAAAATTTTATTTCAATTCTTATAAAGTGTGTACAATTCTGCAGGATCAACCAACTGATGATCCCCGTCCGTATGCGACCATATACGTTAACCACATTTCTATGTTAGGTCTATTGGATACCGGTGCAGTAGTAACAATTATAGGTAACAATAGGCATATTGATCTTGAAAAGCAAGGTTTTAAACTACAACAAGGCCAAAGTCTTACTGTAACCGCTGCTGGTGGCCAACGTATGCATAGTATTGGTCATATGATTTTACCCGCCAAATTTGAAGGTACCACCCGTTTAATAGAGGCATTCGTTGTGCCTGACATAAAAATAGATCTCATCTTGGGCATTGATTTCTGGCTCAAGTTCAAACTTTTCCTAACCATCTTAAGAGCATTTCTTTTCTCAAGGACGTGACATCTATTGCAAGCATTGATTCAGCTCCTTCTTCCTGTTTACAAGCTTATGATCACTTGAGTCAGTCAGAGAAGGCTATAGCTGACAATATTATTGCGCAATTTAATGATATTTCTACAGAGAACAAGGGTTTGGGTGAAACAAAATTGGTCACTCACAGGATTGACACAGGGGACGTTCTGCCTGTTAGGCAACGTTACTACAGAATGTCTCCCGAAAAACAACGCATTCTTGTCGAACAGGTAGACGAAATGTTGAGTCTCGACGTCATTGAGCCTTGCGAAAGCGCTTGGTCTTCCCGGTATTAATCGTCAACAAGAAGAATGGACAGCCCGTTTCTGTCTCGATAGCCGGAAGCTCAATTCGGTGACTAAACGTGACGCGTACAATTTACCCTACGTGTCCGAAATCCTTGATAATCTACGTGATGCTCGCTACTTATCCAGCATAGATTTATCTAAGGCTTTTGGCAAATACCCATAGCTCCCGAAGATCGAGAAAAGACAGCATTCTATGTTCCGAGTCGTGGTACATTTTGCTTTAAACGAACCGCGTTCAGGTTGACCAATGCCCTGCTACGCAGCAACGTCTCGTGGACCTACTTTTAGGAATTCGATCTTAAAGTATTTGCTTATTTAGACGACATAATTATCGTCTCAAATGATTTCAATACCCACGTCTCTCTTTTACTTCGTGTCCTGGAGAAACTGAAACAGGCAAACTTAACAATTAATAAAGAAAAGAGTCAATTCTTCAGAAGTCAACTGAAATATTTGGGTTATGTTGTTGACAGTAGTGGGCTTCGTACCGATCCAGAGAAAGTGCAAGCTATTGTTAACTATCCGACACCTACTTGTCGAAAGGACATTAAGCGTTTTCTCGGGACCGCAACTTGGTATCGACGCTTCGTCCCCAATTTCAGCACAATCTCAGGCCCACTTAACAAGCTGACTTCGAATAAAAAAGGTGGTCCAGCTTTCGTTTGGACACCAGAAGCTGACGCTGCCTTCAAGAAGCTGAAGGAATGCCTTGTCTCAGCTCCCGTTCTCTGCTGTCCTGACTATAGCAAGCCATTTGAGGTGCATACCGATGCCAGTAATTACGGTGTAGGCGCTATGCTCACCCAGGTCATAGACGGTAAGGAGCACCCAATCGCTTACATGAGCAAATCCTTATCAGCGGCAGAGAGGAACTACAGCATCACAGAACGAGAAACCTTGGCCGTTGTCATCGCTTTAGAGCACTGGCGTTGTTATTTGGAGAACGGACAGCCATTCACGGTCTATACAGATCATAGCGCTTTAAAGTGGTTCCTGTCTCTAAATAATCCTACTGGGAGGCTAGCTCGCTGGGGCGTTAGATTGTCCGCGTTCAACTTTGAGCTCAAACACCGCAGAGGCGTTGATAACGTCATTCCTGATGCCTTATCGAGGGCTGTTTCTGTGAATGCCATAAGCACTTCTGACTACTTCACTAAAACCAACGACCCATGGTATAAAAATATATACAATTCCTGTTTAACAAAACCACAAAATTATTCAAATTATCTAATAAAGAACAATGCCCTGTACAGACTCACGAAGAACAAGCACGAATCGGGCTTACTTTCGGAGTTCTCTTGGAAGGAGGTTGTTCCTTGCGAGTTGCGTGAGCAGGTAATTAATGAGAACCACGCAGAGCCCACGGCGGGTCATCTTGGTATCTTTAAGACATATAATCGCCTTGCTTTGCGTTATTTCTGGCCGGGTATGCACAAAGACGTCGTAAAATTCGTCAGTACATGCTCAAAGTGTCTCTCTTATAAGGCACAAAATCATCAGACTTTAGGTGAAATGGGTCGTCCAAAACAGTGCAGTCGCCCTTTCAGGTTATCTCCATTGACCTCATGGGCCCACTACCCGTCACTCGGAAGCAAAACAGCTACATTTTGGTTGTCACTTGTTGCTTTTCGAAGTTTTGTCTTATTACTCCCTTACGTGCTGCAACAGCAGTTTCCGTCTGCAAATTCCTGGAGGACTCGGTATTTCTAGTTCACGGAATTCCCCAAACGGTTTATTTGGACAATGGAAGCCAGTTCATAAGCAAACACACGGAGTCACTCTTTGAAAGGTATAAAATCCCAAATATTTTCTTCACACCTAAATATACCCCACAAATTAACACCGTTGAGCGTTATAATCGCACAATTATAACATGCGTGTCAACATATGTTGATGATGATCACAGGTCTTGGGACATTTTCCTGCCAAAAATTCAATTTGCCATGAACAATTCCGTCAGTGAGGCGACTGGTTTCACGCCTTCCTTCTTGGTTTATGGCAGAGAAATTGTAACCTGCGGTTCACATTACGTTGATAATGACCTGGGTGATGAAATACTATTTCTCCCACGGGACATCTATGCAGAAAACTTGGGTTGCCTGTCGGAACTGTTCACCAATGTTCAATCAAAACTCTGGCACGCTCACATAAAAAACGCATCTCATTACAACACTCGCAGGAAGCCGTTGGAATTTAGAGTAGGTGATCTTGTGATGAAACGTACTTACGTTTTAAGTAACAAAGACAAGTATTTTTGCAAAAAACTCGCACCCAAATTCATTAAGTGCCGAGTTATTGCAAAGAAGTCCCCTCTGGTCTATGTGCTTGAAGATATGTCAAGAAAAACATTGGAACTTGGCATATTAAAGATCTTAAATCGGTTAGTTTGTATAAATAATTTTGATTTTCATTTCCCGTGTGGTGTCGGTTAAGAATAGCACCACCCCAACTCTTCCTGTGGGTGTCGTAAGAGGCGACTATAGGACAATTCAGAAGGGTCGGTTGGCGTTGGCACGGTATCATTAGGCAACTAACTAACTGTCCTTACTTACCTATCGCGCAGGTTATCTATCCGGAAGTACTAAACATATTCGTGCGGGTTCTAATCAGTTAATATATTAGTAACCTAACCTAATGAATGGATGCGTTAGAAACCCATATTGTGGTTCCTATTGTTTGTTTTTGTTTGTGAGAAGTATGAAAGTTAGATATGAAAGTGCTAACACGAATAAGCAACTGTATAGTACGGATTTTATTGCGGAAAGATGCAATAAAATCCTTTTGTGGCGCGGGGTAATGTAACGTTGCAGTTACATATTCTTACTAATTTAACTTAAACACCTAAAGTGTTCTAATTAAACCTAATTACAAACCTAATACCTTAGTAACAAAATAATTTCATAGTAGGATATTATCAAATCTGAAATCGTCACTGTTTACAAATTCCAAGTCGAGATGCGGCTATAATACTCAGGCCGTCGAGTTCTTTGTTAACCGATCGGCGTCAGTAGATGCCAGGTACCACATTCCAGCCTTTGTCTAAAACATGGCGTGATATTTTAAGCAAGCTGATTGGTCAAGACGGCCCTTAACAACCGCCGGGTCCACATTCGGAAACTATCGACATGTTTCGGCTGTCTCCGTGCCTTTGTGTCGGAGCTACGGTTGACCGCTACTGGCCATTCCGAAAATCTCGCCTCACGCACTAGGACGTGACGCGCTCCCATAAACAAATAAAACCGTTATCGTAAAAGACGCCGGTAACGTACCTCGACATCGGCACGTTATTGCCATAGTTTTATATAGTTATTACGCGCAACAGGAAACCCCAATTGGGTAAGTGTTGATCAAGTATATTCCATGTACTAGTTCTAGAATTCACCACTTAGTGTTCATATTAAATACCTGTGGCTTCCACCGGAAGCATTTTTGCTGTAGGCTTATGTAAGCTTTGTTATATGTTATGTTATCTCTGCTACAAGCATCAAGCCCCCCGGCGTAGGTACCTATATACTTTGTGTCGTAACAAACAAGTACAGTAACGCTCAGCACAGGCTAGCTATTCAAATGTTCCTAACCGCTACTTATTTATTAGTGAGTTATTCCGTAATTTTATATTAGTGCATTTTATATTAATGCATAGATAAGTAGAAATGCTATTTCCATTTAATGCTTGTGCATCGATAAACTGTTCATTCTAGCATTTTCCTCAAGTACCTACTAATATTTGCAAGTCACTCAAACTGCAACCTTGTAATCTCCGTTCTGATAGTGAACGCTTACACCTTCTGCTTTCTCGGCTACTTCCCTTTATTAAGAAGACGCACTTCATGGGTTCACTATCAGCGGAGGAATTTTAGCACCATTCTACAGCGTGAACATTTATTCACAGGGGATTACCTTCGGGTTTGTTACCCACGGAACTGTTACCCTACGGGTTAAGAAACATCCAGAAGAATATCTCCGCTACGCACTACACCCATGACGGTGGACTTTCCGAAGTGAAGACGCTTCCTGCAGTACCAGCTCACTATTAGTTGCGACTGCGAGACCTCTACACTGAAGTGAAGACCCAGCCGCCTGTCGACCTTCTTCGCCAGGGGAGTACCGTTCTACGCCAGCGAAAACAGACTACTTAGGCCGTACCTACCGCGACCCTTCCGGTTGTTTTATTTGATATTTGAATAAAATCTTTGTAACTGATGACGAGTACCCTCTCTTATTTTTATCCACTTAGGGTCACCCGTCACACAACATTTCTTAGTAAGATTTTTCCGAAATATGAAAAAAAATTGGACCTCCCATACAATCTGACACATGTTTTGGTCATTTTTGTATGGGAGGCCCAAGATAAGGTCCAAAATAAGAAAAGTTGTTCAGTTCCACGAGAAGAACATACCCTAAAAATATTTGCAGCTAATTTAATAGTACCTTATATATCACGCCTATCTATATCCCTTGTGGGGTACGGAGTGTTTTTAACTCTTATAAAAACCACAGCATTTTCCACAGGCGTACTGGACATCTATGGGTTCGAAACGTTCGAAATAAACTCGTTCGAGCAGTTCTGCATCAACTACGCGAACGAGAAGCTACAACAACAGTTCAATTCGCATGTGTTCAAGTTGGAGCAGGACGAATATATTAAGGTCAGTAAAAGTGTCTCTGTCTTTTAGTAAAGTATGAAACATTTGACCGGGAATGACTTGGTATTTAAAAGTATTAGTATCAGATATATTTTTCACAAGTTTTGCTTGGTTTGGGGCTAGATGACGCTTTGTGAATTGTTCAGGATACCTATTTATTTATTTATGAACCAAGATTGTGACGTTTGTGGTTTTAACGTCAAGATTAGTTTGTGAGCCCTTGATGAGCCCCCCTTTAGTTTTCTTTTTAGATTCACGTGTTGACGGCAGAATATTACTATTTGTGTCTTTCTTCTGTCAAAAAAACGCCTCCTGCTATCCTTTGGCGTTTTTTTTAATAATTATAAAAATTTAATATAAAAAAAATGTCTAGCGATGTCACTATAGTACGGCCTTTTGAACAGGCCATATTTGACATCTTTCCGAATCATGTATGTATATGCTATGTCAGAAGGTCTATTTTC
Organism: Phthorimaea operculella; assembly: GCA_024500475.1. Classification (NCBI taxonomy): domain Eukaryota; kingdom Metazoa; phylum Arthropoda; class Insecta; order Lepidoptera; family Gelechiidae; genus Phthorimaea; species Phthorimaea operculella. The sequence continues at coordinate 1,057,319 of JANFCV010000129.1, read as the reverse complement.
TTTGTTGACATGTCTTCCATAGTATGGGTTTCACGGTTTATTTGTCAAAGATGGTTTACGTTTTGTTACATTTCTTAAACTTAATCATAAACAAACTTTTCTTTTACAGGAAGAAATATCCTGGAAGATGATCGACTTCTACGATAACCAGCCGTGCATAGACCTGATAGAAGACAAGCTTGGTATCCTGGCGTTACTTGACGAGGAGTGCCGGGTGCCTCAAGGGTCCGACCAGGGTCTGGTCTCCAAGCTGCATGATAAGTGTGCTAAGTATCAGCACTTTATGAAGCCACGCTTTGGGAATGCAGGTAATTATTTATCCTCTTTCCCATCTAAGGGACCAACTGGTACTGGTTTTTCATACAAATACTAAGAACAACCAGTATACAATGGTACCTTAGAAGAGTAGATGGATTTGCTGGTAAAAGTATGTCATAGTGAACGGAGATTTAATTATTTTTTGACTAATTGAACCATAATTCTATTCATTCAATACAGAATGACTGGTGATTCAATTAGTTTTTGACGGAGAGATTATTAAAACAATTTGATTTTGACTACGTGAACTATGATTCTATTTAATTTTATGACACAGTATACATACATGCATGTATCAATCACGCCTGTTTCCCGGAGGGGTAGGCAGAGACTACATCTTTCCACAGTATACAATGAATAAATTAGTTATTGGCATAGTGGACCATGTAAGTCTAGACAAGTTAGGTATCCTGGCGTTACTTGATGAGGAGTGCCGGGTGCCTCAAGGGTCCGACCAGGGTCTGGTCTCCAAGCTGCATGATAAGTGTGCTAAGTATCAGCATTTTATGAAGCCTCGCTTTGGGAATGCAGGTAATTATTAGTTTACGACTAGTGCGAACGGTGATTTAATTAGTTTTTGACAGGATGGACAGTAATTTAATTCTATTTAGCTAATTAAATCATGGCACAATTAATTTTTTACTGCAAAGTGAACCATGATTCAATTAATTTACGGCACGAACGGTGATTCAATTAGTTTTTGACGGAGGGGTTCCAAAACCAATTTAGTCATGACGAACCGAATTTATAATTCAATTAATTTTTGACTCCGGTAATTATGATTCCATTAGTTATTGCCAAAATAAACCATGATTCAATTAGTTGTGTACAAAATGAATCATTATTAAATTAATTATTGGCATAATGAACCATGATTCAAATAGTTATCGTAAGATTCACAATAACTTATTGTCAAAGTGTATCTTGGGTCAATAAGTCTGTTGTTGTCAGAGTGAGTCATGGGTCAATAAGTCCAGACCTAGACAAGTTAGGTTACTTTCAATAAGTCTGGACAAGTTAGGTATCCTGGCGTTACTTGACGAAGAGTGCCGGGTGCCTCAAGGGTCCGACCAGGGTCTGGTCTCCAAGCTACACGATAAGTGTGCTAAGTATCAGCATTTTATGAAGCCGCGCTTTGGGAATGCAGGTAATTGAACCCTAGATCAATTAGTTTTTGACAGGATGGTGATTCAATTCGATTCTAACTGTGGGATGATTCAATTAGTTTATGTCAGAGTGATTTAATTTGTTTTCCACAGGATATATAGTAATTAAATTCTATTTAACTAACTAACTCCGCTGACTCAGTTACCCAAAGAGAAACCAAGATTTAACTAACTAAATCATGACACAATGAATTTTTTATTGTAATCAGGACCATGATTCGTTATTAATTAGTTCTCGACATGAACCGTGATTCAATTAGTTTTTGACGGAGGGATTCCAAAACCCATTTTTAATTACAAAGCAAATTAATAATTCAATTTTTGCTATTACCTTTAACAATGTTAGTTATTGACAAAATGAATCATGATTTAATTAGTCAGTGGCATACTGAACTATGGGTCAATAAGTGTAAACAAGCTTGGTATCCTGGCTTTACTTGACGAGGAGTGCCGGGTGCCTCAAGGGTCCGACCAGGGTCTGGTCTCCAAGCTGCACGATAAGTGTGCTAAGTATCAGCACTTTATGAAGCCACGCTTTGGGAATGCAGGTAATTGAACTCTAAATAAATTAGTTTTTGATAGGATGGAACAATGGTTCAATTAGTTCATGACAGGGTGAACTGGATGAATGGATGAATTCAATTAGTTTTTGACAGGTTTGATCGTAATTCAATTCGATTTTATCTATGTGAATAATGGTTCAATTAGTTCGCGACAGATATAATTGATTTTTGGCAAGGTAAATCGTGATTCAATTAAATTCTAACTAAGTAGACAATGAATCAATTAGTCAACAACATGAACGGTGATTCCACTTTATGAAGCCACGCTTTAGGAATAAAGATAATTAAATTCTAGGCTGAATTATTAGTTTTATGAAAGGGTGGTGATGGAATTCCATTTTAATTAATTGAACCGTGCTTCAATTAGTGAATGTATTGTACAAAATGAATCATGATTTAATTAGTTAGAGGCATACTGAACTATGAGTCAATAAGTCTAGACAAGTTAGATATTCTGTCTTTACTTGACGAGGAGTGCCGGGTGCCTCAAGGGTCCGACCAGGGTCTGGTCTCCAAGCTACACGATAAGTGTGCTAAGTATCAGCATTTTATGAAGCCTCGCTTTGGGAATGCAGGTAATTGTTAGTTTACGACTAGTGCGAACGGTGATTAAATTAGTTTTTGACAGGATGGACAGTAATTCAATTCTATTTAACTAATTAAATGATGACACAATTATTTTTTGACTATAAAGCGAACCATGATTCATTTAATTTACGTCACGAACGGTAATTCAATTAGTTTTTGACGGAGGGGTTCCAAAACCAATTTAATCATGACGAACCGAATTTATAATTCAAATATTTTTTGACTCCGGTAATTATGATTCCATTAGTTATTGCCAAAATGAACCATGATTCAATTAGTTATGTACAAAATGAATCATGATTAAATTAATTATTGGCATAATGAACCATGATTCAATTAGTTATCGTCAGAATCACAATAACTTATTGTCAAAGTGTATCTTGGGTTAATAAGTCTGTTGTTGTCAGAGTGAGTCATGGGACAATTAATCTAGTCCTAGACAAGTTAGGTTACTTTCAATAAGTCTAGTCAAGTTAGGTATCCTGGCTTTACTTGACGAAGAGTGCCGGGTGCCTCAAGGGTCCGACCAGGGTCTGGTCTCCAAGCTGCATGATAAGTGTGCTAAGTATCAGCACTTTATGAAGCCGCGCTTTGGGAATGCAGGTAATAAATACTACCTGATTCATGAAAGAAGGGAATCCAAAATTGCAATATTATTGTTGACAACTTGCTCAAATGTAATTTGAAAAACAATCCATAATGTTACCATTTCGGGTCTCTTTCTTCTTTGAATCAGGTTATATTTATTTTACGTCAGAATGAACGGTGATTCAATTAGTTTACGACATGAATGGTGATACATTTAGTTCACAACAGGGTGACAAGTAATTCAATTAGTTTCTGACAGGATGGATCGTAATTCTATTTTAGCTAAGTGAACCATGATTCAAATAGCTTACGACGGAGTGAACTGTGATTCAATAAGTTATTTGAAAGACGGGTCGTGATTCAATTATTTTAACTAATTTAACACCGATTGAATTATCTTATGAATATAAAGGAAACCATGATTTTATTAGTTATTGGCATAATGAACCATAGTTCAATTAGCCGAGACCAAGACAAGTTAGGTATCCTGGCGTTACTTGACGAGGAGTGCCGGGTGCCTCAAGGGTCCGACCAGGGTCTGGTCTCCAAGCTACACGATAAGTGTGCTCAGTATCAGCACTTTATGAAGCCTCGCTTTGGGAATGCAGGTAATTATTATAAATCCCATTCAGGGGACCAATTTACACTGGATTTTCATAGAAATGCTAAGTATATTTTATAGGAACTAAATCAAACTCGACAGTTCACTTTAATAAACTTTTGATTCACTATTTGGGAACGCTGCGGAAAGGTCCGCGCGCGGCTTTTTTTGGCAAATTTAACCATGATTCAATATTTTTTAACTAATTGAACCGTGATTCCATTCGTTCAATACAGAATGACTGGTGATTCAATTCTTTTTTGACGGAGAGATTATTAAAACAATTTGATTTTGACTACGTTAACTATGATTCTATTTAATTTATGACACAGTATACATACATACATGTATCAATCACGCCAGTTTCCCGGAGGGGTAGGCAGAGACTACATCCTTCCACAGTATACAATTCGTTAACGATAGAGACAACGGTGGTGAATCAATTGGTTTTTGAGACGGTAAATCGTGATTACATTCTATTTTAGCTTAGCGAACAAATATTTAAATAGTTTATGACGACGTGAACCCTGATTTAATAGGTTGTTGGCAGGGTGGGTCGTGATTCAATCCGATTTTAACTGAGGAAACCAAGATTCAATTAGTTCACGATAGGATGAACGCCGCGTGATGCCGGCCTAGAATAACATCCCATTCTACCCGTAGGTGTCGTAAAAAGTGACTAAGGGATAATTATCCAGGGAATGGGCAGCAGCGTTCCCTGTGAATTAAACATCTTGCACTGCGCTCGCCAATCCGCCTGCCAAGCGTGGTGAGTATGGCAATACCCCCCAATACGGTGGAGGCCCATGTCCAGCAGTGGACTGTTGTGGCTGTTAAGGTAAGGTATGAACGCTGATTAAATTAGTTTTTGTGGGAGTGGATTTCTAATCAATTAGATTTTGCAATAACAACTTATAATTTAATTGATTTTGGTCACAGTAAATTATGATTCAATTAGCTTATGACGAAGTAAAGCATTTTTTTTAAAGCGTGATCTTTGATCCAGTAAAAATATGACATAGAAAACCATGCTTCAATTTGTTTATGATTGAGTAAACCATGCATGACTGAATTACTTTTTTTTGGGTTGATCTTAATTTAATTCGATTTATTATGATTATACAATCTGTTTGTCGACTGGCCCGATGGCGTAGTGGATAGTACCCCTGCCTGCCACGCCGATGGTCGTGGGTTCGATTTGGTTCGATCCCCACCGACACAAATGTTTGTTAAGTCAATTTTCAAATATTTGTGTTTAGTCTGGGTGTTTTCTATGCATAATATGTATGTATTTACAAAAAAAGTATATATGTACTGATATCAGCTATCTAGTTCCCATAGTACAAGCTTTGCTTAGTTTGTTTGGGGCTAGATGGCGCTGTGTGAAATGTCCAAGATATTTATTTATTTATTTAGTTTATGATTATACAAGAATTCAGTTTATGATTAAACAAGAATTCAGTTTATTAATAGGAATGTCGGCCTAGATTTAAATGGTTATCTATCACTGTGACAATTTCTTATTCAATTTAATTTTGCATCTTTCCAGCGTTCATAATAAAACACTTCGCCGACAACGTGGAGTACCAATCCGGGGGCTTCCTAGAGAAGAATCGGGACACTGTATCTGAAGAACAACTCGAGTGTATAAAATCAGCCACATCGTGTCGCCTCATCCATGCTATGTTTGCGAGTGAGAGTCAAGTGGTAGATCAGCATTCCACTCTACCGCCGCCTAGTAGGAGGAGGACCACACCTTCTGTGCCTGTGGGGAGTTTGACAGTGAGTTCTTTTTATACCAACATAAACTTATGGAATAAAGTCGCAAAAATACGAAAGAATGCGCAAAAAACACAAAAAATACAGCAACACACAAAACAAGGACACTTAAAATACACAAAAATACAGCAACACACAAAACAAGGACACTTAAAATACACAAAAATATAGCAACACACAAAACAAGGACACTTAAGATACAGAAACACAAACATAAAACACACACAAACACAAAACATTCACAAACAAAAAAAAAGCATATAAATTACACAACACAGCCAGACAAAACAGCTACTTAAACACAAGCACACGCTGTTATTAAATCAGCTACAGTAAGGTCACCGTAATAAGTCTGATTTGACACATGTCGGATTTGCGCAAATGCCATAGCAGGGAGTCTATTTTCCTATGATGACTTCTGTTTTGGTATTAAACTGACAGTTGTCAAATCGGACTTATTCAGTCGGCCTTACTATACGTCGTGTCGTCTCATCCACGCTATGTTCGCGAGTGAGAGTCAAGTGGTAGACCAGCATTCCACTCTACCGCCGCCTAGTAGGAGGAGGACTACACCTTCTGTGCCTGTGGGGAGTTTGACAGTGAGTTCTTTTTATACCGACATAAACATAAGGAATAAAGTCGCAAAAATACGAAACAATGCGCAAAAAAACACAAAAATACAGCAACACACAAAACCAGGACACTTAAAATCTTAAAAAGCACAAAAATACAGCAACAAACAAACATGAAACACAAACACAATACACACTAAAACACAAAACATTTACAAACAATAAACACAAAAAGGAGGCATATAAAATACACAACACAGCCAGACATAACAGCTACATAAACACTATAGTACGGTCATTCGAATAGGCCATCTTTGACAGCTGCCAAACCCTTACTAGGGAACATGTCAACAAAGAAAAATAGACCTTATGACATAGCATTAACATGATTTTGACAGCTGACCGTACTATAGACACAGTGTCAGGGCAATAAAGCTAGAAAGATACTTTAAGAGTATAGAATAAGCTACATCGTGTCGTTGGACGACTCGGTGTCCCTCACGAAGAGAGAGAGAGTCACATCGTGTCGTCTCATCCACGCTATGTTCGCGAGTGAGAGTCAAGTGGTAGATCAACATTCCACTCTACCGCCGCCTAGTAGGAGGAGGACTACACCTTCTGTGCCTGTTGGGAGTTTGACAGTAAGTTCTGTTTATACCATCATATAGACTAGACAAAAAGCACGCAAAAAATATACTGCATGCAACAAAAAACTATTATAACTTCCATTTCACACATAAAATACACAGCATCATAAAAAACAGACATAAAACGCACACACACATAAGACGTGTGAAAGAAGACACATGAAACACAATATAGCTACACATAATAAGCACGGCACAAAAATTGACACATCACAACACAAATATAAAGCTATAGTACGGTCATTCGAATAGGCTATATTTGACAGATTTAAAACCCATGCTAGGAAACATGTCAACTAAGAAAAATAGACCTTCTGACATAGCATTAACATGATTTTGACAGCTGTCAAATATGGCCTATCCCATACTAGAATATACGGCAACAAAGAAAAATAGACCTCATGTCATAGCAATAACATGATTTTTACAGCTGTCAAATATAGCCTATTCAAATGACCGTACTATAGACACAGGGAGTATAAAATCAGCCACATCGTGTCGTCTCATCCACGCTATGTTTGCGAGTGAGAGTCAAATGGTAGATCAGCATTCCACTCTACCGCCGCCTAGTAGGAGGAGGACCACACCTTCTGTGCCTGTTGGGAGTTTGACAGTAAGTTCTTTATACCAACATAAACTTATGGAAGAAAATAGTAAAAATACGAAAGAATGCGCAAAAAAACACAAAAATACAGCAACACGAAACACAAGAACACTTAAAATGCACAAAAATAGAGCAACACACAAAACAAGGACACTTAAATACACAAAATATAGCAACACGAAACAAAAAACATAAAACACACTCAAACACAAAACATTTACAAAAAATAAACACAAATGGAGGCATATAAAATACACAACACAGCCAGACATATTAGCTACATAAACACTATAGTACGGTCATTCGAATAGGCTATATTTGACAGCTGTCAGACCCTTACTAGAAACAATTTCAACAAAGAAAAATAGACCTTATGACATAGCATTAACATGATTTTGACAGCTGTCAAATATGGCCTATTCAAATGACCGTACTATAGACACAGGGCAATAAAGCTACAAAGATACTTTAAGAGTATAAAATCAGCCACATCGTGTCGCCTCATCCATGCTATGTTTGAGGTTCAAAGCTACATAGATACTTAATAGTAGGGTAGCCTTAGACAAATATTGGCAAAACAAATTGTAGTTACCATCTTAGGACCAGTGATACGAATAGGAAGAAGAGTAAGCCCATCATAGATAAAAAAAAGAAGTATAGAATAAGCTACGTCGTGTCGTCTCATCCACGCTATGTTCATGAGTGAGAGTCAAGTGGTAGACCAGCATTCCACTCTACCGCCGCCTAGTAGGAGGAGGACTACACCTTCTGTGCCTGTGGGGAGTTTGACAGTAAGTTACTTATACCAACATAAACATAAGGAATAAAATCACTAATATATGAAAGAATGCGCAAGAACAAAAATACAGCAACGCACAAAACAAGGACACTTAAAATACACGAAAATACAGCAACACGAAACACAAACATAAAACACACTCAAACACAAAACATTTACAAAAAATAAACACAAAATGGAGGCATATAAAATACACAACACAGCCAGACATAAACACTATAGTACGGTCATTCGAATAGGCCATATTTGACAGCTGCCAAACCCATGCTAGGAAACATGTCAACAAAGAAATAAAGACCTTATGACATAGCATTAACATGATTTTGACAGCTGACCGTACTACAGACACAGTGTCAGGGCAATAAAGCTACAAAGATACTTTAAGAGTATAAAATCAGCTACTTCGTGTCGTTGGACGACTCGGTGTCCCTCACGAAGAGAGAGAGCCACATCGTGTCGTCTCATCCACGCTATGTTCGCGAGTGAGAGTCAAGTGGTAGACCAGCATTCCACTCTACCGCCGCCTAGTAGGAGGAGGACTACACATTCTGTGCCTGTTGGGAGTTTGACAGTTAGTTCTTTTTATACCAACATAAACTTATGGAAGAAAATCGTAAAATTACGAAAGAATGCGCAAAAAACACAACAAATACAGCAACACACAAAACAATTACACTTAAAATACACAAAAATACAGCAACACGAAACACAAACATAAAAGACACTAAAACACAAAATATTCTCCAACAATAAATACAAAATGGAAGCATATAAAATACACAACACAGCCAGACAAAACAGCTACATAAATACTAGCACACGTTGTCATAAGAATGAGAGGTATAAAGTCAAATAAGCACGCAAATAAATAAATCAGATACTTTCACTAAACAAAAAACATCTATAAAGCTAGATACAGTATCTGAAAAACGACTTGAGTGTATAAAATCAGCCACGTCGTGTCGTTGGACGACTCGGTGTCCCTCACGAAGAGAGAGAGAGAGTCACATCTTGTCGTCTCATTCACGCTATGTTCGCGAGTGAGAGTCAAGTGGTAGACCAGCATTCCACTCTACCGCCGCCTAGTAGGAGGAGGACTACACCTTCTGTGCCTGTTGGGAGTTTGACAGTAAGTTCTGTTTATACCATCATATAGACTAGACAAAAAGCACGCAAAAAATATACTGCATGCAACAAAAAACTATTATAACTTCCATTTCACATATAAAATACACAGCATCATAAAAAACAGACATAAAACGCACACACACATAAGACGTGTGAAAGAAGACACATGAAACACAATATAGCTACACATAATAAGCACGGCACAAAAATTGACACATCACAACACAAATATAAAGCTATAGTACGGTCATTCGAATAGGCTATATTTGACAGATTTAAAACCCATGCTAGGAAACATGTCAACTAAGAAAAATAGACCTTCTGACATAGCATTAACATGATTTTGACAGCTGTCAAATATGGCCTATCCCATACTAGAATATACGGCAACAAAGAAAAATAGACCTCATGTCATAGCAATAACATGATTTTTACAGCTGTCAAATATAGCCTATTCAAATGACCGTACTATAGACACAGGGAGTATAAAATCAGCCACATCGTGTCGTCTCATCCACGCTATGTTTGCGAGTGAGAGTCAAATGGTAGATCAGCATTCCACTCTACCGCCGCCTAGTAGGAGGAGGACCACACCTTCTGTGCCTGTTGGGAGTTTGACAGTAAGTTCTTTATACCAACATAAACTTATGGAAGAAAATAGTAAAAATACGAAAGAATGCGCAAAAAAACACAAAAATACAGCAACACGAAACACAAGAACACTTAAAATGCACAAAAATAGAGCAACACACAAAACAAGGACACTTAAATACACAAAATATAGCAACACGAAACAAAAAACATAAAACACACTCAAACACAAAACATTTACAAAAAATAAACACAAATGGAGGCATATAAAATACACAACACAGCCAGACATATTAGCTACATAAACACTATAGTACGGTCATTCGAATAGGCTATATTTGACAGCTGTCAGACCCTTACTAGAAACAATTTCAACAAAGAAAAATAGACCTTATGACATAGCATTAACATGATTTTGACAGCTGTCAAATATGGCCTATTCAAATGACCGTACTATAGACACAGGGCAATAAAGCTACAAAGATACTTTAAGAGTATAAAATCAGCCACATCGTGTCGCCTCATCCATGCTATGTTTGAGGTTCAAAGCTACATAGATACTTAATAGTAGGGTAGCCTTAGACAAATATTGGCAAAACAAATTGTAGTTACCATCTTAGGACCAGTGATACGAATAGGAAGAAGAGTAAGCCCATCATAGATAAAAAAAAAAGAAGTATAGAATAAGCTACGTCGTGTCGTCTCATCCACGCTATGTTCGCGAGTGAGAGTCAAGTGGTAGACCAGCATTCCACTCTACCGCCGCCTAGTAGGAGGAGGACTACACCTTCTGTGCCTGTTGGGAGTTTGACAGTAAGTTACTTATACCAACATAAACATAAGGAATAAAATCACTAATATATGAAAGAATGCGCAAGAACAAAAATACAGCAACGCACAAAACAAGGACACTTAAAATACACGAAAATACAGCAACACGAAACACAAACATAAAACACACTCAAACACAAAACATTTACAAAAAATAAACACAAAATGGAGGCATATAAAATACACAACACAGCCAGACATAAACACTATAGTACGGTCATTCGAATAGGCCATATTTGACAGCTGCCAAACCCATGCTAGGAAACATGTCAACAAAGAAATAAAGACCTTATGACATAGCATTAACATGATTTTGACAGCTGACCGTACTACAGACACAGTGTCAGGGCAATAAAGCTACAAAGATACTTTAAGAGTATAAAATCAGCTACTTCGTGTCGTTGGACGACTCGGTGTCCCTCACGAAGAGAGAGAGAGCCACATCGTGTCGTCTCATCCACGCTATGTTCGCGAGTGAGAGTCAAGTGGTAGACCAGCATTCCACTCTACCGCCGCCTAGTAGGAGGAGGACTACACATTCTGTGCCTGTTGGGAGTTTGACAGTAAGTTCTTTTTATACCAACATAAACTTATGGAAGAAAATCGTAAAATTACGAAAGAATGCGCAAAAAACACAACAAATACAGCAACACACAAAACAATTACACTTAAAATACACAAAAATACAGCAACACGAAACACAAACATAAAAGACACTAAAACACAAAATATTCTCCAACAATAAATACAAAATGGAAGCATATAAAATACACAACACAGCCAGACAAAACAGCTACATAAATACTAGCACACGTTGTCATAAGAATGAGAGGTATAAAGTCAAATAAGCACGCAAATAAATAAATCAGATACTTTCACTAAACAAAAAACATCTATAAAGCTAGATACAGTATCTGAAAAACGACTTGAGTGTATAAAATCAGCCACGTCGTGTCGTTGGACGACTCGGTGTCCCTCACGAAGAGAGAGAGAGAGTCACATCTTGTCGTCTCATTCACGCTATGTTCGCGAGTGAGAGTCAAGTGGTAGACCAGCATTCCACTCTACCGCCGCCTAGTAGGAGGAGGACTACACCTTCTGTGCCTGTTGGGAGTTTGACAGTAAGTTTTATATACCAACATAAACATAAGGAATAAAATCGCAAAAATACGAAAAAATGCGCAAGAAAACTCAAAAATACAGCAACACACAATACAAGGACACTTAAATACACGAAAATACAGCAGAAACAAAGCAAGGAGGACTACACCTTCTATGCCTGTTGGGAATTTGACAGTAAGTTACTTAATGCAGACACATGACAATATAATAAGCATCACAAAACATAGAGACATAATTAATACAAAAAAACACACTAACACTTATAATACACTGAAGAAACATACACCTAGTAGGAGGAGGACTACACCTTCGGTGCCTGTTGGGAGTTTGACAGTAAGTTCTTTTTATACCAACATAAATATAAGGAATAAAATCGCAAAATTACGAAAGAATGCGCAAAAAAGCACAAAAATACAGCAACACACGTAACAAGAACACTTAAAATACACAAAAATATAGCAACACACAAAACAAGGACACTTAAAATACACAAAATTATAGCAACACATAGACACTTAAAATACAGAAACACAAACATAAAACACACAGAAATACAAAACATTCACAAACAATAAACACAAAATGGAGGCATATAAAATACACAACACAGCCAGACAAAACAGCTACATAAACACAAGCACACGCTGTTATTGAATCAGCTACAGTAAGGTCACCGTAATAAGTCCGATTTGACACATGTCGGATCTGCGCAAATGCCATAGCAGAGGGTCCATTTTCCTTTGATGAATAACCTTTTAGTATGAAACTGACAGTTGTCAAATCGGATTTATTAAGTCCGCCTTACTATACATCGTGTCGTCTCATCCATGCTATGTTCGCGAGTGAGAGTCAAGTGGTAGATCAGCATTCGACGCTTCCGCCGCCTAGTAGGAGGAGGACTACACCTTCTGTGCCTGTTGGGAGTTTGACAGTAAGTTCTTTTTATACCAACATAAACTTATCGAAGAAAAACGTAAAATTACGAAAGAATGCGCAAGAACAATAATACAGCAACACACAAAACAAGGACACTTAAAATACAGAAAAATATAGCAACAGACAAAGCAAGGACACTTAAAATCTTAAAAAGCACAAAAATACAGCAACAAACAAACATGAAACACAAACACAATACACACTAAAACACAAAACATTTACAAACAATAAACACAAAAAGGAGGCATATAAAATACACAACACAGCCAGACATAACAGCTACATAAACACTATAGTACGGTCATTCGAATAGGCTATATTTGACAGCTGTCAAACCCTTACTAGGAAACATGTCAACAAAGAAAAATAGACCTTATGACATAGCATTAACATGATTTTGACAGCTGACCGTACTACAGACACAGTGTCAGGGCTATAAAGCTACAAAGATACTTTAAGAGTATAAAATCAGCCACATCGTGTCGTTGGACGACTCGGTGTCCCTCACGAAGAGAGAGAGAGAGTGACATCGTGTCGCCTCATCCACGCTATGTTCGCGAGTGAGAGTCAAGTGGTAGACCAGCATTCCACTCTACCGCCGCCTAGTAGGAGGAGGACTACACCTTCTGTGCCTGTTGGGAGTTTGACAGTGAGTTCTTTATACCAATATAAACATAAGGAATAAAGTCGCCAAAAATACGAAAGAATGCGCAAAAAACACAAAAAATACAGCAACACACAAAATAAGGACACTTAAAATACACAAAAATACAGCAATACACTAAAGAAGGACACTTAAATACACAAAAATACACCAACACGAAACACACTCAAACATAAAATATTTACAAACAATACACACAAAATGGAGGCATATAAAATACACAGCACAGCCAGACATAATATAGTACGGTCATTCGAATAGGCCATATTTGACAGCTGTCAAACCCTTACTAGGAAACATGTCAACAAAGAAAAATAGACCTTATGACATTGACAGCTGACCGTACTATAGACACAGTGTCAGGGCAATAAAGCTACAAAGATACTTTAAGGGTATAAAATCAGCCACATCGTGTCTTTGGACGACTCGGTGTCCCTCACGAAGAGAGAGAGAGTCACATCGTGTCGACTCATCCACGCTATGTTCGCGAGTGAGAGTCAAGTGGTAGACCAGCATTCCACTCTACCGCCGCCTAGTAGGAGGAGGACTACACCTTCTGTGCCTGTTGGGAGATTGACAGTGAGTTACTCAATACAGACACATGACAATATAATAAGCACTGCATAATATAGAGATATATAAATACACAAAAACATGTAGTTTTTACGCGACTTACTTGTTAATTAGTTGGTAGAAGGAGTAGCCCTCTACGTTTCAGTAATCAGCCGAAACGTAGAGGGCTACTCCTTCTACCAACTAATTAACAAGTAAGTCGCGTAAAAACTACATAATGAGTGATACTTGTTCGTTTAATAACACAAAAACATAGTAACACTTACAATACACAAAAGAAACATACCTACACAAACACAAAACAGAGAAACACATACCTTAAATACACAAAAATACAGACACAAAAACACAGGACAGAAGGCTAATAAAATAGCAACACAAAATATTGACACATAAAAAACACAAATACACATAAAGCTACACACAATGTTAAAGGTTCAAGCTACATCGATACTTAATAGTAGGGTAGCCCTAGACAAATATTGGCAAAACAAATTCTAGTGACCATCTTAGGACCAGTGACACTAATAGGAAGAAGAAGAAATATAGAATAAGCTACATCGTGTCGTCTCATCCACGCTATGTTCGCGAGTGAGAGTCAAGTGGTAGACCAGCATTCGACGCTTCCGCCGCCTAGTAGGAGGAGGACTACACCTTCTGTGCCTGTTGGGAGTTTGACAGTAAGTAACTCAATACAGACACATGGCAATATAATAAGCACTGCATAATATAGAGACATATTAATACACAAAAACACACTAACACTTATAATACACTAAAGAAACATACACCTAGTAGGAGGAGGACTACACCTTCTGTGCCTGTTGGGAGTTTGACAGTGAGTTACTTATACCAACATAAACACTAGGAATAAAGTCGTCAAAAATACGAAAGAATGCGCAAAAAACACAAAAAATACAGCAACACACAAAACAAGGACACTTAAAATACACAAAAATACAGCAATACACTAAAGAAGGACACTTAAATACACAAAAATACAGCTACACGAAACAAACATAAAACACACAGAAACACAAAACATTCACAAACAATAAACACAAAACATTCTCCAACAATAAATACAGAGTTGAAGCATTTAAAATACACAACATACAGACATAACAGCTACTTAAACACTATAGTACGGTCATTCGAATAGGCCATATTTGACAGATTTCAAATCCATGCTACGAAATATGTCAACAAAGAAAAATAGACCTTATGTCATAGCATTAACATGATTTTGACAGCTGACCGTACTATAGACACAGTGTCAGGGCAATAAAGCTACAAAGATTACTTTAATAGTATAAAATCAGCCACATCGTGTCGTTGGGCGACTCGGTGTCCCTCACGAAGAGAGAGAGAGAGAGAGAGCCACATCGTGTCGTCTCATCCACGCTATGTTCGCGAGTGAGAGTCAAGTGGTAGACCAGCATTCCACTCTACCGCCGCCTAGTAGGAGGAGGACTACACCTTCTGTGCCTGTTGGGAGTTTGACAGTAAGTTTTTTATCAACAAATTAAACACTAGGAATAAAGTCGCCAAAAATAAGCAGGAATGCGCTAGAAACACAAAAATACAGGAACACACAAAACAAGGGCACTTAAATACACAAAAATACAGCAACATGAAACACAAACATAAAACACACGCAAACACAAAACATTAAAATAAAAACAATATGGAGGCATATAAAATACACAACACAGCCAGACAAATCAGCTACATAAACACTAGCAAACGCTGTCATAAGAATGAGAGGTATAAAGTCAAATAAGCACGCATATAAATAAATCAGATACTTAAACTAAACCAAAAACACCTATAAAGTTAGATACAGTATCTGAAGAACAACTTTATAAAATAAGTGTATAAACAACAAGAGTATAGAATCAGCTACATCGTGTCGTCTCATCCACGCTATGTTCGCGAGTGAGAGTCAAGTGGTAGACCAGCATTCCACTCTACCGCCGCCTAGTAGGAGGAGGACTACACCTTCTGTGCCTGTTGGGAGTTTGACAGTAAGTTACTTATACCAACATAAACATAAGGAATAAAGTCGCCAAAAATACGAAAGAATGCGCAAAAAACACAAAAAATACAGCAACACACAAAACAAGGACACTTAAATACACAAAAATACAGCAACACACAAAACAAGGACACTTAAAATACAGAAACACAAACATAAAACACACACAAACACAAAACATTCACAAACAAAAAAAAGCATATAAATTACACAACACAGCCAGACAAAACAGCTACTTACACACAAGCACACGCTGTTATTAAATCAGCTACAGTAATGTCACCGTAATAAGTCCGATTTGACACATGTCGGATCTGCGCAAATGCCATAGCAGAAGGTCCATTTTCCTTTCATGACTTCCCTTTTAGTATGAAACTGACAGCTTTCAAATCGGATTTATTAAGTCCGCCTTACTATACATCGTGTCGTCTCATCCACGCTATGTTCGCGAGTGAGAGTCAAGTGGTAGACCAGCATTCCACTCTACCGCCGCCTAGTAGGAGGAGGACTACACCTTCTGTGCCTGTTGGGAGTTTGACAGTGAGTTAGAAAATACGCTAATAAGAGATATATCAATACATAGACACAAATAACAGCTCCACAAAACATAGAGATGCACACATACATATATAAACATTAAACACAAAACAAAGACACTTAATTACACAAAAATACAGCAACACACTAAACAAGGACACTTAAAATACACAAAAATACAGTAACACACAAAACAAGGACACTTAAAATACACAAAAATACAGCAACACACAAAACAAGGACACTTAAACAACACTAAAATACAGCAACACGAAACAAACATAAAACACACAGAAACATTCACAAACAATAAACACAAAATAGAGGCATTTAAAATGCACAACACTGCTAGACAAAACAGCTACATAAAAACCGGCACACTCTGTCAAAATAATGATTGTATTAAAGCGTAAAAAATATACTTTAACTAAACAAAAACAAGTATAAAGTTAGATACAGTATCTGAAGAACGACTTTAATGGTATAAAATCAGCCACATCGTGTCGCCTCATCCATGCTATGTTCGCGAGTGAGAGTCAAGTGGTAGACCAGCATTCGACGCTTCCGCCGCCTAGTAGGAGGAGGACTACACCTTCTGTGCCTGTTGGGAGTTTGACAGTAAGTTACTTAGTACAGACACATGACAATATAATAAGCACTACGTATAATATAGAGACATATTAATACACAAAAACATAGTAACACTTAAAATACACAAAAGAAACACACACCAACACAAAACAGAGAAACACATACCTAAAATACACAAAAATACAAACACAAAAAACATAGGACAGAAGTTTAATAGAATATACAGCAACACAAACATAAAACACACACAAACACAAAACAAAAAAAAGCATATAAATTACACAACCCAGCCAGACAAAACAGCTGCTTAAACACAAGCACACGCTGTTATTAAATCAGCTACAGTAAGTTCACCGTAACAAGTCCGATTTGACATATGTCGGATTTGCGCAAATGCCATAGCAGGGAGTCTATTTTCCTATGATGACTTCCCTTTTAGTATGAAACTGACAGCTTTCAAATCGGATTTATTAAGTCGGCCTCACTATACGTCGTGTCGCCTCATCCACGCTATGTTTGCGAGTGAGAGTCAAGTGGTAGACCAGCATTCGACTCTGCCGCCGCCTAGTAGGAGGAGGACCACACCTTCTGTGCCTGTTGGGAGTTTGACAGTAAGTTACTAAATACAGACACATGACAATATAATAAGTATCACAAAACATAGAGACATAATTAATACACAAAAACATAGTAACACTTATAATACACTAAAGAAACATACACCAACACAAAACAGAGAAACACATACCTAAAATACACAAAAATACAAACACAAAAACACAGGATGTTAATAAAATATACAGCAACACAAAATATATAGACACATAAAAACACAAATACACATAAAGCTACACACAATGTTAAAGGTTCAAAGCTACATAGATACTTAATAGTAGTTTTGTCACTATTTGTCTAAAGCTAGATAAATAGTGGCAAAACAAATTCTAGTTACCATCTTAGGACCAGTGACTCGAATAGAAAGAAGGAGTATAGAATAAGCCACATCGCGTCGTCTCATCCATACCATGTTTGCGAGTGAGAGTCAAGTGGTAGATCAGCATTCCACTCTACCGCCGCCTAGTAGGAGGAGGACTACACCTTCTGTGCCTGTTGGGAGTTTGGCAGTAAGTTACTAAAACACAAACAAAACTCAATATAGCAACGCAATAGATGGATACATAAAATAAACAAAGACTTATAACACAAACAGAGCAGAAAAACCAAAACGAAACACAAAAAACATATCAAAAATAAAGCAATACAAAACATAAAAGTGGGGAGTTTGACACTAAGTTATTTAATGCAGACACCTGACAATATAATTACACAAAATACACAGCACCACAAAAAAGAGGAATATAAATATGTACACAAAAACACAAAACAGGGAAATATAAAATACACAAAACATAATACAGAAGGTAAATAAAACAAACAGTCGCTTAGATATGAGCTTCAAGAGTTTGAAATGCCATTTATGAGAATAATATAGCACCACAAATTGCTCGAAGGACCGATAATCGGTGGAACAGGAGAGTTGTCGAGTGGAGACCACGTCCGGCAGGCGCACCGTAGAACGGCCCCCCGCGAGATGAACAGACGATCTGGTCAAGTCCGCGGGGAAATGCTGGATGCAGGCCGCTTCTAATCGGACAAGGTGGAAATATTTAGGGGAGGCCTATGTTCAGCAGTAGACGTCCTATGGCTGATATGATGAATTAGGGAAACGGCGCGCGGAGCGCTTATACAGATGGCACACTCAGTACTAGCGACGACTTGGCGCTTACTGACTTTAAGTGAAAATAACCAGGGGAAGTCAAGGTAACTAAGAAGTTGGTTGCCACGAACGTCATATTTCTAGCATAAAATTGGCTCAAAAACATAGGATGTTTTGATTTTACTGTTTTGATATTCTTATACTTATATTGTTGACAGTAGCAACCCTGGCTATGTAACAAATGACAATTGCAAGAATCCTAAATTGGGTCAAGTGAACTTTCTGTAAACTCTGTTTTTGATAGCATTGGAGTGCATTAAAATCTCGATAGATTCAGTTTTTACCTGACTGCCTCAGAAGGAGGGTTATGTTTTTCGAGAGTATGTATGTATGTGGACAAGAAAATTCTTTTTCACGGGCTACAGCCCAAACGGATAGTTGGATTTTGACATATAAGGTGTCGTTAAATTCGTCTCAGCAACGCGAGTGACACTGGCTATATTAAAAAAATATAGATTCAAGATGGCGGATTTTTACAGCAAAATACTACTTTAAAAATTACCGCAGTGTAATACCTATTTGTGTATTTATTTTCCAGCAACCAGCCAAACGCAACTCGGGCCCAGGCAAGCAGACAGTCGGGGCTCAATTTCGCGCGTCACTTTCCGCGCTTATGAGGACCTTATCGGCCACTACACCGCACTACGTTAGGTGTATCAAGCCTAATGATACAAAGCAAGCTTTCGTCTTTGATTCGGCGAGAGCAGTCAATCAACTCAGGTAAGGGACATGGCACACGCTTTTGATAAGCTT
This sequence comes from Phthorimaea operculella, assembly GCA_024500475.1. Taxonomy (NCBI): domain Eukaryota; kingdom Metazoa; phylum Arthropoda; class Insecta; order Lepidoptera; family Gelechiidae; genus Phthorimaea; species Phthorimaea operculella. The sequence goes on along the minus strand of JANFCV010000129.1, from coordinate 1,037,553 downwards.
TCTTTATTGTTTCAATAGGAGTGCCTTAGGGAAATAAATTAGGTCTAGCGTTATTCATAATGTACATTACAGTAATAAGGTCAAATATAAGCAAATTTCTGTCCGCGCTTTATGAGAATACTATCAGCCACTAAGCCGCACTACGTTAGGTGTATCAAGCCTAATGATACTAAGCAAGCTTTCGTCTTTGATTTGGCGAGAGCTGTCAATCAATTAAGGTACGTTTAGATGTTTAAAGTGGAAATGGTCTTAGAAATGTGGCAAATAAGTAGCACAGAAAATAACACTACTTTTGGAGTACCTCAGGGAAGTATACTTAGTCCTCTTCTGTTATTCATGATTTACTAAGATTATTCTCGAGTTTAGACAGGATATTGTCAAGATTTTTACAATACTAATAGCAAAACAATAAAGCCATAATTTAGGGTCGACAAATACACTTGATAAGCTTCATTTAGGACTACCTCAGGGCAGCATATTAGGACCTGTTTTATTGAAAGTGTATGTACTTAAAATTGTATATTTTTGTGTTTTCAGAGCTTGTGGTGTACTAGAAACCATCCGGATATCGGCCGCGGGCTTCCCATCGAGATGGTTATATCAAGACTTCTTCCTCAGGTACAATTTCTGTGCAAAATTATATTATTATGGTAATGTTAGAGTATGGTAAATAATTCTAATACATATATGTTAAACTTATATTATTTTGGCCTAGTTGTATGATATTGTTTATCGTATTCTATGAAGCACTGTTTTTTCTTGAAAGGAATTGACTTCCAAAATTACCAAAACATTATAAAACAACTAAATCTCATTCCATTTTCTTATATTGAAGCAGTAATACTTTTGCCGTTTTTTCATGCCGTATGATGCTGGCTTAGAATAGCATCACCCCATATCTTTCCCGTGGGTGTTGTAAGAAGCGACTAAGGGATGATGATATTTGAGAGTTGGTGTGTATTGCAATATTAGGCGACAGGCTGACAACATGTCACTATGGTGATACACAGTCTAGAGGTAGTGTTCTGAATGACTCTCAAACTTATGTAACTGGCCGTTTTACAGCCGTTTACGCTCTGCCTACCCCTCAAGGGATATAGGTGTGATATATAAGGTGTAAAAAATCAACTGCAAATATTTTAAGGGATGACCCTGCCCATGAATGTAACTGATCAACTCTCCCCAAGGAACATAGGTTAAAATATGAAACACAAATTTCGACCTCCCTTCGAAATGTTATCAGCAGGCCCAGACAATTTGTATGGGAGATCGATTTTTTTCATATTTCGTTCTATGTTCCTTCGAGAAAGTGGTTCAGTTTTATGAGCTTAAAATACTTCTTGTTGTTTTTTATACATCTTCCCAAAGAGGGTTGACGTCAGGCAGGCGGCCGGTCGTAAAATTAAGCCAAATCCTTTTGCAACAAGATTTTGTGTTTATACAAAACATGTTGCGCTGACCCCAAGTAATTGGAATAAGGGCAGGAAGATGATGATGTATGTAATACTTTTTACCTGACTGCCTCAGTTATGTTATGTTTCGAGAGTATGTATGTACGTTGTTTGATTCCGAAGCTGATCTTAGCGCAGTGGAAGCAAATTAAAGTTATCTTAAAATCTAAAACTAAATGGTCGATCAGCCTCGGAACAACATTTGACTACGATTCGTAGTGCTCTTTACTATAGCTAAATAAAATAAATTTAATGAGAGAATTTTGTTCCGGAAAGTTTCCGGCCGAGAAATTCTTGTTTCCAAAATCTACTTAAACAGGGCCCAGCAACGAATTGCTTACCGTGCGAACCATGACGCCTTTTCTTGTGAGTTTAAGTATGACAGGAATCAGGTATTCAGGATATTTTAGGAGCGCAGGAATAGGGAATAACCTAAACTCACAGCACTGGAACATCCGCTCGTTCTCGAACTCCTTTCCTCCAATTTGCACTATAGTTCACAGTTCGACATCACATAATGTTTTTTAACACAAAATAACTAAAAGATTTCTCTCCGAATGAGAAATCGGCCCCGTTGGCATCCAATCATTTATAATTAAAATACGTAGCTATCGGCAGCCACGACGCGAGCCAACGAAAAGTGAGGTTATATTTTGCCGGCGGTCGCGTGACTCTCAATCAAAGCGCCGGAACCAAAATCACTTGGTTCACTTCCCCACCGCACAGGGAACCCTTCCTTGTGGCAAATAGCACACGAGAAAACCGAAAGCACATTATATTTATACCACTTAAAACTAAAATTCGCATCAACAATGCGGGCGACGGCAGAGGACGTGACAATGACAGAGCAGTGTTGCCAGCACCGCGCGCCCATTTTATACGAAAACTAAACATTCACCCGCCCCGGACCGACCCATCGGTCCGCTCTATGCATGGCAGGCGTGATAATGTAGCTACTGCTCGCTTAAGAACTGAATCCCCCACCTGAACTTCTGCAACTCGAGGAGTGCCATCACTACCCGGAAACAGGTTGAGAATGCGCCCCCGGCGCCAACGCAGTGGCGGTAGGTTGGCATCCTTAACCAGAACGAGATCCCCAATGCAGGGGGGTTCAGTCCTGTCCGTCCACTTAAGGCGTTGCTGCAGAATGTGCAAGTACTCAAGCGACCAACGCTTCCAAAAGTTTTGAGTCATTTGCTGCAACAACTGATAACGCGACAAACGATTGCTATTCACCTCCGTATAGGGATATTCCGGCAAGGCGTTAAGTGGGCGGCCAATTAAGAAATGCCCTGGCGTCAGGGCCTCTAAATCATTTGGGTCTGAGCTGAGCGGACACAAAGGACGCGAATTGAGTACAGCCTCAATTTTACAAAACACGGTCGCCAGCTCCTCGAAAGTCAAAATTGTTAACCCTACAACGCGCAACAAATGCGTCTTAGCGGACTTTACAACCGCTTCAAAAATACCACCCCAGTGAGGGCACGCTGGTGGATCGAACACCCAGGTAATGCCCTGACGGGAGAGGCCCGTGCTGATGGCTTCTTCGTTCTCCCTTAAGAACGTTACAATTTCCTTCATACACCGATCAGCACCCTTAAAGTTGGTACCACAATCCGACCTGATCAGCGCTGGTCGCCCTCGTCGCGACGTAAATCTCTCCAGCGCTGCCAAAAGGCCTCCGTAGATAGGTCGGCCACGAGCTCCAAGTGGACGGCCTTGGTGGCTAGGCACACGAACACGCACAAGTACGCCTTGATAGACTTTGCGTTCCGTAGGCGTGATGCCTTTACCATGAAAGGGCCTGCAAAATCCGTTCCCACACCTGCAAACGTCCAGGCCTCCGTCACCCGGTCCGGTGGGAGATCTCCCATCTGTGGCTGCATTGTGGCTGCCTTCAAGCGGTAACAAGGCAAGCACCTAAACACAACGCTACGTACCGTTCGTCGTCCCGATAAGATCCAAAACTCGCGCTGTAGAATGGCCAATAGCGCATTACAGCCCGCGTGCGAGTTTTTCTCATGACGATCCCTGACTAAGAGCTCAACTAAGGGTCCCCTTTTGGAAGTAACAGTGGATGCCGAGCCGAAAAGGGCAGGCTAGCGTTCCGAAGTCTGCCTCCAACCCTGAGCATACCTTGCTCATCCAGGAATGGGTTGAGGCGCACAATTCCTCCCTTCAGCTTTCCACGTCCATCCCTGAGCAGCCTGACCTCCTCTTCAAAATGTTCCGCCTGGACGACTCTAACCAATGAGCATAGAGCCGCATTCCGTTCCGCAGGCGAGAGGACAGGTGTAAAGTTCCGTTCTGCTTGAGGCTTCCTGCAGTTGTTCACGAACCGTTTGATCCAACCTGTCACCCCAAGAAGTTTGTCGAGGAGCTATACCGTTCCAGCAAGAAAGCTGGGTTAGGCTTCGGTACGAGTTGCCCCACGTTCACTCGCAAACCTCGATCAGGTGGCCCAAGCGGCGCCCTGCACTCGTTGAATGGCCATTCCTGCGGCGACTCAGTCAGCCATTGAGGTCCCCACCACAGTGGGTGACTCACCAAATCAGGTGCCCTGCACCCGCGCGAAGCGCAGTCCGCTGGGTTCCATTCTCCCGGTACGTGCCTCCACACTAACGGAGTTTCCGACCCCGTAATCTGTGACACCCGATTTGCCACGAAAACCTCAAGTGTATGTACCGACGTCTGCAACCAGCACAGAACTATCCGACTGTCAGTCCACGCGTACACCGTTTCATCCAAGTTGATGGTACCACGCAGATTGCAGGTTACATGATTTAGCAAGCGCGCTAGAAGAGCTGCCCCTGCCAATTCCAATTTGGGGATGGTCCATCTAGTTCTGACTGGTGCCACCTTACTTTTGGCCATAACCAGACGCACGTGCACAGTTCCCGTTGAACTTGCTGTCCGAAGGTATACAGCTGCCGCGTACCCTCGCTCCGAGGCGTCACAAAACCCATGTAGGGTAGCCTTACATCCCACCGATGGGACTAACTTGCGGGGTATCGCGATGTGCACAATCCCTGGTAAGGTGGTCACAAACTTGAGCCAATCCTTCAACAACTCTCCGGAGAGTTGGTCGTCCCATCCTAAGTTGGCTAGCCACAACCTTTGTAAAAGCACTTCGCCATGAACGTAACCGGGGCGATCCATCCGCTAGGATCGAACGTTCTAGCGATTGTCGACAGTACCGACCGCTTAGTCCAAGTTTTCTCCAAAAGGTCGGGCTCGATCTTGTACGTGAATACGTCATGCGTTGGCCTATATTGCACCCCGAGGATGCCCAACGTGTTTGGATTGTCCGGGTTCTCAAAGAGGTGCGGGTCCTGATGGAACTCGCCTGGCAAACCGGCCAGGAGCTCTGGGCAACTGGACAACCATTTCCGCAACTCGTAACCTCCTGAACCCATGATCGCGATCAACTCGTCTCGTAGAATTAGCGCCTGCTCCACGCTATCAGCACCCGTGCAGATATCGTCCACGTAGACGTCGCGATCCAGTACTGCTGCGGCTCGAGGATATCTTACCCTTTCCTGTGCGGCCAACTCTCGCAGCGTACGTACTGCCAAATACGGACTTGGCTTAAGTCCATACGTCACCGTGTTAAGTTCGTATGTGACCATCGGCTCATCTGGGCTCTCACGCCACAAAATCAGCTGATACCGACGGTCATCCGGATGTATCATGGTTTGGCGAAACATCATTTTGACGTCTGCGACGAACGCTACCTGGTGTAACCGAAAGTCTGTGAGAATGTCCACAATGTCCCGGTTCAATTTAGGACCCGCGTGCAAACATTGGTTCACAGACACACCATTCGAGGTAGGAGCAGAACCGTCAAACACCACCCGTATTTTCGCCTCAGGTGACTTCAAGACAGCCAGGTGTGGAATGTAATAATGCTCGACACACCTCCAATCCAGGCTGGACACCGACATGTGGCCCAATTGAATATATTCCCGCATGAATTCTATATACTTCTGCCGAAGTGCTGGGTCTCGCCTCATCTTCCGCTCCATTCCGAGTAGTCTCCGTTCCGCGAGCTGTCGCGAACTACCTAAAGCGGGGCGGTTTGGGAGAAAAGGTAGCCTGGTCACGAATCTGCCTGACGAGCATCTCGCAGTGTTGTATTGATAGAACAACTCGCACTCGTCATCCTCTGGCTTCCGTCTGTCCGCCGTGGGCGGCTCTTCAGACTCCCAAAACCTCTGCAGCACCTCTGACAGCACACTACCATAGAGGACCGGATCCCCTTCTGGTAGGTCCTGAGGTCTCCAAACTGGGCCGAAAACAACATACCCTGTGGTATCTACGGCCACCAAACCAGTTTCCTGGAGTACCTTCTTCCTACCGCACCATAATCTCCGAGGACGTCTGACCCGAGAAGTACGTCCACCGTACCAGGAGTATCAAAATCAGGATCAGCTAACTCCAACCCTGTGGTTAACCCTCGTACCGTTGGTGGTAACCTAACCTGAGGGAGTTTCCCAACCACTTCATCCAGCACCACGGCTGAGACTTGATAGCTGACCCTGTACATGTGCTACCTAATGCGAACTCAAAGTTCGTCTGACCCCGAATGTCAGGCACATTTAGGCCCCGATGCCTACAGCTTCATCCTCACTTGGCCGTACATTTAGGCCTAGCCTACTCACCAGCTTACTCGATACAATACATCCCTGAGCCCCTGTATCCAGTAGGGCTCTTACTTGAATGGTCCGGCCACCGTATCCCCATACCCAAATCTTAGCCGTTGGCAAAAGTACCGTGATTGGACGGGAGCCGAAGCTGATGAGTAGGCGGCGATTACCTAGCGGGAATCTAAACGCGGTGAGGCCGCGTCCCGCGGGGTATCCTCACTACCCAAACCTGTGTATGGGTCCCACTCCTGCTGGTAGGGAGGTCTGCCCATAAAGGCCATGGCTGGAGTTCTATAGTACCCCGACGGCAAACGTCCGTACCGAGGTTGCGCCTGTAGCCGCGGGTACTCAGGCATAGGCGGGGGCATGCGTGGGTCTTGAGACCCAACCAGGTGGCTCAAGCCCGCAGAATACTGCATGTACCCTGGTGGCTGCCTAGTGCTCCCCTGACACCCGCCCGTTGAATCCCGTACCTGGGATGGGTGTCCTTGGCCACGTTCCTGTGCCGCTCTTCCCCAATCCGGCACCTGCTGCCGTGGTGGGGATTGTCCCCACGTCCTTGGGTAAGTGGGCTCCGTCTGTTGACGTCCCCCTGCCTGTCCCTGTGACCGATGCGGAGGTGGGCTCCTCCTTGGAGGGTGGGAGCGTTGCTCCCTCCCTTGGTGGGCAGGCTCCTTCGCTGATCCGATCCAGCGCTGCCCCGGCGCCTCCGGAGCGATTCATGCAGAGCAGCGGATGGTGTGCACCCTGGCAGTACCTACAGTTGGTGCTTGAAGGGCACTCGCACCTGATGCGGCCCCAGGCACCGAAAACACCAACGCCTCTGCTGTGCCACACCCCGTCTCCTCTGAACCCGCTGCGCAGCAAACTCCTGACACGCTGCCACCCCGTGGCCTGTCTCCCTGCAGTAGGCACACCCTGATTCCAATGCGGTGTTGTACCGCCTGGGTTGCCCACTGTTGCCTCCTCGCGCCGGTGCACCCGGCCGTTCCGGGTGGCGAGGGGCAGAGGTCTCCTTGCGAGGGCTTCACCAGCCTGGACGTCCACTCGCCTGCTTTCGGCCTCGAGGAACGACTTCAGATCCTCGTAGGTCGGGAGGTGGTCCGAGGACTTGCCCCCATGTAGCTGCTCGAATCGAGCGACCATTTCGCTCGGCAGGCGGCGAAGCACTGTGTGGACCAAGATATAACCGTAGCCCGCCACTGGCAAACCCTGTCGCTCTAGTGCGCTGACCGCGACACTGACTGGGTGGAAGATTTTCTCGCGGAGGTCCGTACCTCGCGTTATGGTTGGTATTGACAGCCACTGGTCTAACAGCCTGTCTACAATCAGGCGCTTGTTTCGATACCGGTCGGTAAGGATCTTCCACGCCACCTCATAATTGCTATCCGAGACAGCCAAATGCGTCAGCAATTCATGAGGCTCTCCATGTAGCCTGGACATCAGCTGAGCCATCTTGTACGCCGGCGTTATGTCCGTCCGTGTGTGGACCACACTGCTATACAGGTCCTCAAACGCCGGCCAGTCGGCGTAATCGCCTGCAAAGACTGGAACCGTAACAGGCGGAAGAGGCACCTGTAATCCTTGTCCCACTTTACCACGGAATGGCTTTTCCTTTCCGTCACGTCGCCTAGATATGTCCGCAGCTGCCTGCGCAATGTCCTGTGCCAGCTCCAAGCACTGGCTTACATCGCCCTCAACCAGCTCCTTATCTTCAGGGTTAGGAGCTTCCTCAAGGAGCATGAGGCACTCTGTGAGGTGTTCCGACACAACCCGAACCCGTTCATCTGCCTGTAGTGCACTTTTCAAGAGCGCGTCCTCCCGGTCCTCGCGGCCGATCATTGCCGCTGTGGTAGTAAACCACCTTAATTCTGTCTTTATAGCAGCCTTATACCTGGCGATCGAGGAGCCATGGTACCAACTTTTACACACTCGACTTAATAAAAACGAAAACCAATAAACAAATACCACAAAATAAATGTTAGTTGACTGGCCTAGACCTTACCGATAAGGTACCGTTCACTAGGCAAACAATACAGTCACAAAAAAAAACCGAAACAATATTTTCCAAAATTAATAAAATATGTGGGTAATATAAAAAACACGCTTAATACTAAATTACGGCTAACTATGTTGCAATAAAGCAACCACGCTCTGCTACCAAAAAATGTTTGATTCCGAAGCTGATCTTAGCGCAGTGGAAGCAAATTAAAGTTATCTTAAAATCTAAAACTAAATGGTCGATCAGCCTCGGAACAACATTTGACTACGATTCGTAGTGCTCTTTACTATAGCTAAATAAAATAAATTTAATGAGAGAATTTTGTTCCGGAAAGTTTCCGGCCGAGAAATTCTTGTTTCCAAAATCTACTTAAACAGGGCCCAGCAACGAATTGCTTACCGTGCGAACCATGACGCCTTTTCTTGTGAGTTTAAGTATGACAGGAATCAGGTATTCAGGATATTTTAGGAGCGCAGGAATAGGGAATAACCTAAACTCACAGCACTGGAACATCCGCTCGTTCTCGAACTCCTTTCCTCCAATTTGCACTATAGTTCACAGTTCGACATCACATAATGTTTTTTAACACAAAATAACTAAAAGATTTCTCTCCGAATGAGAAATCGGCCCCGTTGGCATCCAATCATTTATAATTAAAATACGTAGCTATCGGCAGCCACGACGCGAGCCAACGAAAAGTGAGGTTATATTTTGCCGGCGGTCGCGTGACTCTCAATCAAAGCGCCGGAACCAAAATCACTTGGTTCACTTCCCCACCGCACAGGGAACCCTTCCTTGTGGCAAATAGCACACGAGAAAACCGAAAGCACATTATATTTATACCACTTAAAACTAAAATTCGCATCAACAATGCGGGCGACGGCAGAGGACGTGACAATGACAGAGCAGTGTTGCCAGCACCGCGCGCCCATTTTATACGAAAACTAAACATACGTGGACAAGAAAATTCTTTTTCACGGGCTACAGCCCAAACGGATAGTTGGATTTTGACATATGAGGTGTCGTTAGATTCGTCTCAGCAGCGCGAGTGACACTGGCTATATCATAGTCCGGTTCGTTCTCATAGTCCGATTCGTTCTTCCCAGAACAACTCGTAAGCCCAGTCTCGCCCCAAGGGCGTGATTGGGCTGGTTGTTTGAACAACCACCCACACACATCCGGGTGAGCCCTCGCTCCCCACCAAATAGTTAGGTGTAGTTTTTACCGGTCCCGGGACCGAGAAACATAGGCCCGTATTTATAAATCTCACTCAATACCGCACTCAATAGCGGTCTCAGCTGATACGCACTTGAGTTGTGATCATTATCTTAAGATCGTCACTTATTAATAAACCGTCATCAAGTGCGTATCAACTGAGATCGCTCTTGAGTGCGTGAACTTGAGATGTTTTTGGTTTGGATACTAGACTATAGACAGAGTACTAGTTTTTAAATGTGCGTTTTATTTTTGCTTCCTCACTCGATTAGAACATTTAAGAACATTTGAGAACATTTATCAAAATATAGGCATAAAAATATAAATCATCACATGCGAACAAAAAAATTGTATATAAAATTGATTTATTTAGTTTTAAATGATTTTTAATGTAATTTATAGTTCCAATCTGTTAAGATTTACGATTACGAGTGTTACGATCTTCTTGGTAACGATGGAAACAAAACGCTACCTTAGTTGTCTATCTGTCACGTCATCTCAATCAACGTTTGTTTTGATGTCCTGTCTTCCAGTATCCATTTGAACAAATGGTAAATTTTAAATTAAATTCATTGTTTGTTAAGACAAAAATGGACCGCCATTAAATAAAGAATAGAAAAGAGTAGAAGCATCGAATGGCCCCTAGTAGAGTGCCCACAACCAGTAGCATTGAGGATGTTCAAGATATTTCACAAACAGCACCAATGCATATGGTTGAGATTCATGATACCATTGATTCGGATGCCTATTTTATGTCCTAGGTATCTAGTATGAGTAGTACTGGTAAGTAGTTGTTATTTAAATTATCTATTACTTCATTTCTGATCTGGTTAGGACATTGCAGACCGAAGTCCGATCCATCTCATTGTCTGTAAAAAAAGTTCTGGCTGCTGTTTCTGATAGTAGATAGCAGTGGTTAGAAAACCATTTTATGGGCCTACTTATTAGTAGTAGTAGATACCAAGTTTTGTCTGGCCACACTTCGGCTGCGCGTCCCACACGACAGAAGAAGAAGAAAAAGTAATAATTTACTTATTTTTACTAGTGTCAAGGTTGTAATGTAATAATATATCACACTTGTAAAACCTTAATTGTTCAATTTACTTAAAACGCATTATTCAAATTGCAACGCATAATTCAAATTATATTATCTTTTGCAGATTCTGAAGAAGTTCTATTAGATACTGAAAGTAACCAGACCGAAAAATATGATCTATATATCAGCAGAGACCAAGGAAGCTTTGTATTAGAATATTATGTTTCTGTCTTTCTTCGTAATGAGAGATGAAATAGACATTCGTACTTATTTGTTTAACTAAGGATTTCAAATTACTGGCATAGTAATAAAAGTCTAGTATTTCAAATTAATTATATTTTTTTAACTATTTTCTTCAAATACCTACCAATAAAGACATGGATCTCCTGAAGAAGGCCTTAGGCTCATATCACACAAGCGTTTTGCGAGCAGCGTAACCGCCGGACTCGCGGCGACAACAACGATTTCGGTCGCTACGCATCTGCCTCTGCTCCGCGTGTGCTCGCAAAACACTTTTGTGAAATGAGCCATATAGGTATCGGTACAATGTAGGGTATCCGTTGTCGCTTTTAAGTCTTACAGTAAACATGGCCTGTGTGTATTTCACGAAAACTGCATAGCAAAGCCTGAGGACCTCAGCCAACTGGTTCCAACCAAAATAATCTTCATTTGCCCATAAGTTTTAAGCAAGCGATAGATATCTGGCCACAAAATATCTCCATTAGACGAGATTAAAGTTAATTTCTAACACACTATCCTCAAAATACATTTTAATCCGTAGAAATTGAACAAAAATCATGATCTCAAGTGAAGGTTTGACAGCACTCAGAAAATCAGCTCTTGAGCTACAACTCAAGACCGCACCTAAGTGCTGAGATAGATTTATTAATACGGCATCACTCACTTGAGATGACGTACTTAAGTTAGAACTGAAGTTCAGTCTATTAATTAAAGCAGCAAGCAACTTAAGATCGATCTTAAGTGTGATCTCAAAGTTGAGTACGATTTATTAATACGGGCCATAGAGCCCATTCCTAAAACTGGCTATATTAAAAGTTCATAAATTCAAGATGGCGGACTTTTATCGCAATATACAACTTCTTCTTTTTTTTATTATGGCTTTTGCCAATAAGCAATTCAGCTAGTGTCAGTGAAATTAGATTATCACGTCAAAGAGGAATATTAGGTTACCGCAGTCGGGTTTTTGTTTTTTAAAATACATATACTTGTTTCAGATACCGCCTCCTTTGCCCGCACAAGGACGTGGACCGGAACGACGTTAAGGCGACGTGCGAGAGGATTCTGAAGAGGCACATTAAAGACCCGGACAAATTCCAGTTTGGGGCCACGAAGATATTCTTCAGGGCTGGGCAGGTGAGACGCAAAACAGTCTTGGCCTTAGAGTATATAGGTACAACGTGTTACAAAACAATACATACATCCAACTATAAAAGGAGGTCAAGACACTCGTGAAACTGAACAACTTTTCCCGTGGAATATGGGTCGAAATTTGAAAAACAAAATTACCTCCCAAATTGACTCGGTCGGCTGGTACATTTTGTATTTGTTGTTCCGATCCAGTATAAGCAAGCTATAGAGTGCGGCTAAAAAGTTAGAACGGGTGGCAGTAGTAAGCACACAGCTTCTATGTCCATCAGTAGCAAAACGCCAGTGACAACACTATTAAACCTCTTTATCTTCTTATACATTTGACGTCGGTATCTATGGAACAAATGCTTGCGTTTGACAGTATGGCGCGGGGCGATACACGCACTCTATAGCATGCTTATTTATACTCTAAGGAAGAGGCACATCAAAGACCCGGACAAATTCCAGTTCGGAGCCACCAAGATATTCTTTAGGGCTGGTCAGGTAAGACGCAAAACAGTCTTGGCCTCAGAGTATATACAACGTGTTACAAAACAATACATAAATCCAACTATAAAAGGAGGTCAAGACACTCATGAAACTGAACAACTTTCCCCGTGGAATATGGGTCGAAATTTGAAAAACAAAATTACCTCCCAAATTGACTCGGTCGGCTGGTACATTTTGTATTTGTTGTTCCGATCCAGTATAAGCAAGCTATAGAGTGCGGCTAAAAAGTTAGAATGGGTGGCAGTAGTAAGCACAGAGCTTCTCTGTCCATCCTTAGCAAAACACTTCTGAACGGTGCCACGAAGATATTCTTTAAGGCTAGTCAGGTGAGGAACGAAACTTTTCAAAAAAAAAATAATCTTCATGCGTGTGCACCCACTTAAAAACATAAAAGTGATGTGGTACATTTTTTAAGTAGTGTTCATTTTAAAATAACTATTTCTTTCCCGGTCAAGATCTATCGTAATTTTTTTGTTTATACAGATATTTTCATACAAAAATTGTTTTGCTTGTGTATTTTAAATCATACTATCTTAACGCCCGACATATTGAAAGAAAGAATGAAAAAGCAACTGAAAATTCCTTTAATCTTAAATAAATATTAATATATAATTCATACTTATTATAAAATAAGGTCGCTTTTTAGGTTTCTCTGTCATAGACACCGGTAACATCTTCTAAACCTCGCAACGGATTTTGATGCGTTTTTATACAAATAAGAAGGAAAGTATATCCTCGTATCGTAACGCCCAATGTACATTGTATTGTACAAAATAGTTAACGTTAAAATAACTTGGGCGGCACAAGGATATTTTATATGTATTATACAAGTCGAAAAAACGTCTTATTCCTACGGTAAAATGAGTTCCAGTTCCAGCGCAAGAAATACTAACAAGCGAACATCCTAGGCCTTCAAGTCATACCAGACAATATCGTCTTTATTTTTCACGAAAGAGTATAATTTGTGTCTACACTTTCCATATGTTTTATTATTTTGTCCAACAGGTGGCGTACTTAGAAAAGATCCGCGCGGACATCCAGCGTCTATACTGCGTGCGCGTGCAAAGTTGCGTGCGACGGTTTGTAGCCAGACGCAAGTATTTGAGGCTACAACGTGCTTTACGAGGCTTACAAGCACATGCAAGGGGATATCTGGCTAGAAGGTGAGTCAAGGTCATTGTAAGAAGGTCAAGGTCAAATAAATAGTGTCAAGGTCAAATAAAAGGCGCAATGAAACGTGTTACAAAACAACCAATGAAGCTCACGTGGGAGGTCTAGATTTTTTTAATTTTTCGACCCATGTTCCAGTTGTTCAGTTTTATGAGTACCTTGACCTCCTTTCAGCTTTATTGGATGTTTTGTAACACCCACTATAGAAAGTCAAATACAAAGATCCGCGCGGACATCCAGCGTCTATACTGCGTGCGCGTGCAAAGTTGCGTACGAAGATTTGTAGCCAGACGCAAGTATTTGAGGCTACAACGTGCTTTACGAGGCTTACAGGCACATGCTAGAGGATATTTGGCTAGAAGGTTAGTGATTTCATATACCAATTTAATATAACCAGTTGAATTAGAGAGTCAAGGTCAAATATAAAGAACAAGGTCATATATTAAGGTCAAGGTTACAAGTACAAAGTTGCGTGCGGCGATTTGTAGCCAGACGCAAGTATTTGAGGCTACAACGTGCTTTACGAGGCTTACAGGCACATGCAAGAGGATATTTAGCTAGAAGGTGAGTCAAGAATAATGTAAGAAGGTCAAGGTCAAATAAAAATTGTCAAGGTCAAATGAAAGGCGCAATATAAAACGTTAATTAGCGACGAATTGTAGCCAGTCGCAAGTATTTGAGGCTACAACGTGCTTTACGAGGCTTACAGGCACATGCAAGGGGATATTTGGCTAGAAGGTGAGTCAAGGTCATTGTAAGAAGGTCAAGGTCAAATAAAAAGTGTCAAGGTCAAATGAAAGGCGCAATATAAAACGTTAATTAGCGACGAATTGTAGCCAGACGCAAGTATTTGAGGCTACAACGTGCTTTACGAGGCTTACAGGCACATGCAAGAGGGTATCTGGCTAGAAGGTTAGTGATTTTATATGTCAGTTTGATGTAACCAAAATTAAAATTAAAAAGTCAAGGTCAAATAAAAGTGTAAAGGTCAAATATAAAGAACAAGGTCATATATAAAGGTCAAGGTTACAAGTGCAATGTTGCGTGCGGCGTTTTGTAGCCAGACGCAAGTATTTGAGGCTACAACGTGCTTTACGAGGCCTACAGGCACATGCAAGGGGATATCTGGCTAGGAGGTGAGTCAAGAATAATGTAAGAAGGTCAAGGTCAAATTAAAAGTGTCAAGGTCAAATAAAAGGCGAAATAAAACGTTTTACAAAACAACCAATTAAGCTCACGTTCAAATTAAGTTAATTTTGTATGGGAGGTCCAGATTATTTTAACATTTTCAAGCCATGTTCCATGGAGAAAGTTGTTCTGTTTTATGAGTACCTTGACCTACTTTCAGCGTTATTGGATGTTTTGCAACACCCACTATAGAAAGTCAAATACAAAGATCCGCGCGGACATCCAGCGTCTATACTGCGTGCGCGTGCAAAGTTGCGTGCGGCGATTTGTAGCCAGACGCAAGTATTTGAGGCTACAACGTGCTTTAAGAGGCTTACAGGCACATGCAAGAGGATATTTAGCTAGAAGGTGAGTCAAGAATAATGTAAGAAGGTCAAGGTCTAATAAAAGGCGCAATATAAAAGGTCAATTAGCGACGAATCGTAGCCAGACGCAAGTATTTGAGGCTACAACGTGCTTGAAGAGGCTTACAGGCACACGCAAGGGGGTGTTTGGCTAGAAGGTGAGTCAAGAATAATCCAAGAAGGTCAAGGTCAAATAAGTGTCAATTTAATATAACCAGTAGAATTAGAGTGTCAAGGTCGAACATAAAGAACAAGGCGATATATTAAGGTCAAGGTTACAAGTACAAAGTTGCGTGCGGCGTTTTGTAGCCAGACGCAAGTATTTGAGGCTACAACGTGCTTTACGAGGCTTACAGGCACATGCAAGAGGATATTTAGCTAGAAGGTGAGTCAAGAATAATGTAAGAAGGTCAAGGTCAAATAAAAAGTGTCAAGTTTAAAGGAAAGGCGAATATAAAAGGTCAATTAGCGACGATTTGTAGCCAGACGCAAGTATTTGAGGCTACAACGTGCTTTACGAGGCTTACAGGCACATGCAAGGGGTTACCTGGCTAGGAGGTTAGTGATTTCATATATCAATTTCATATAACCAGGAGAATTTAAGTGTCAAGGTCAAATATAAAGAACAAGGTCATGTATCAAGGTCAAGGTTACAAGTACAAAGTTGCGTGCGGCGTTTTGTAGCCAGGCGCAAGTATTTGAGGCTGCAACGTGCTTTACGAGGCTTGCAGGCACATGCAAGAGGATATTTGGCTAGGAGGTGAGTTAAGGTCATTGTATGAAGCTCAAGGTCAAATAAAAAGTGTCAAGGTCAAATAAAAGGCGCAATATAAAAGGTCAATTAGCGACGAATTGTAGCCAGACGCAAGTACTTGAGGCTACAACGTGCTTTACGAGGCTTGCAGGCACACGCAAGGGGATATTTGGCTAGAAGGTAATCAAGGTCATTTTAAGAAGGTTAAGGTCTAAAAGGAAATGACAAAATATATAATATAAGGTCAAATGTGCGAGATCAAGGTCATAATGGTTGGTGAAAACATCTAATAATATACTGCCACACACAGTATCCAAGTTCTCGATCTGTTAATGCTTTGTATCTTTCAATCCATTTTTCATCTTCAAGGTGGCTATTCATTGGTACATTTCTGGGACAAAGTTTCGAAACATTGCATAAATACTACTAACAATAAATACGTATTTTAAACAATGTTTCAGACACTTTGCTTCTTTCAGTCACTTTGTTTCTGATGCAAAGTTTCTGGGATCTTGTCTCCAAGAAATACCTGGCTTTATTTACTAAACTATCGTTTCTTTTTCGGCTACAGAAAAGCGCAAGAGATCCGTCGCAACCGCGCCGCCATCAAAATACAACGCAACGTCCGCGGCTGGCTCGCGAGAGTCAAATACCAGAGGCTTAGAAAACTTGCTATAGGATTACAAGCACATGCCAGAGGGTATCTTGCTAGGAGATTGTTCAAGAACAAGAAATTGCTTAAAGCGGTAAGTTCATAATTATTTTCCTGGGTTCAAAGTGAAATAAAGGTCAAAGAACAAGGTCAAAAGTCAGTAAAAAGGTATAGAGTAGTCATAATCGAACGCAACGTGCGTGGAGTCAAATACCAGAGGCTTAGAAAACTTGCTATTGGTTTACAAGCACATGCGAGAGGCTATTTGGCGAGAAGACTTTTCAAGAATAAGAAATTGCTTAAAGCGGTAAGTCGTAGGTTATTGCAAGGTCAAATATAGTTAGCCAAGGTCAAATATATTTAGTCAAGGTTTTCTAAAGGTTAAAGTCAAAAAGTTTTAACTTTTGAATAAAATAAAATAAGGTTAGTTTTAATTCGCTTCATATCTAGTTTCTTACATATTTTTCTTGTTTCAGACGATCACAATTCAAAGGTACATACGTGGTTACCTGGCGAGGAAACGAGCTGCGAAGATGAAGAGACAAATCATCGTGGCGCAGGCTGCGGTAAGTTACGATTTTAAAACGGGGTCATGAAGTGAACACGTTTTTACGGGAGGTCCAAAATTTTTCGTATTTCGAAAAAGAATAAAAAAAATTCAGTAAAAAGCGCGTAGTACACTCATAATAACTATTCCATATAGACATTCCAAAGTTATGCACATCGTCATTGATTTCAAAGTCAATTGCAGCCACTACCCCACTCACACAGTCAAAGAACCGTGTACGACACGGCGTGAAGTAAAAAAATGGGATGACTAAGCAAACAGGTTCTGATAACGACAATTAGCAGAAGGGTTACAGATATTCGCACTCAATCTCAACTGCTTGAGTGGTGTAATGGTTAAGAGGGCGGCATGTAAATTAAGATATCGGTGGTTCGTATACGTATGGGTCTCAATATTTTTTTTTCTTTTTTTTTTGTGTGTGTGTTTTATTTTAACTAAACTAAACTAACCACCAAAATTTTATGTTCAATTACCCACCTTAACCTATGATATGAACTGTAGATTTGGAGTTTGATATCGTATGACTGTCATTGTTGGTTACGCGCAGAATGTTGGCGCTATTTTCGTTTTTTTTTTTTCGATTTCTTACGTTATTCAAAATTCAGGCAAATATAAATTTGGAGAAAAACATAATAACGGTGATCCTACAAAATACTGAATAGGTAATTAGTCAGGCGTCGTCACATTTTATATCGGTTAGAATTAGAAAAATTACGATTGCATTTACCTACCATTATAACGGGGCCCTCACGTTAAGTCCGTTACTGCGCATTATTAGCGCAGCACTGACGCATTCGTCTGTCATATGCGAGAAAATTGCAAATTCCCCATACTATATAAAAAAACGAAATGCAGAAACTTGCGTCGACGGGTGCGTCTGTCAAACAACGCAACGTAAACACTTGACATTATAGTAAGGGGAATTGGAAATTTTCTTGCATATGACAGACGCATGCGTCAGTGCTTTCGTTTCGTTGCAGTCGGTTTTTAGTACGGGAAATTAGTTCTTTTTATAATCTGAGGGACGCATGCGTTAGCGATGTGCTAAAATTACGCAGCAACAGGCATTACCTGTGGGTCCCGCCAATTTATGCTCAGTTTGATAATAAAAATGTAAGATTCTTTTTGGATCACTAACAGGGAATTTGTTAAATATCTACTTTCAGCTTAAAGTTTTTGACACTTTACTTACTTTACCTACCTACTCGTGCTTTTGTTTATTACCTTGTTAAATAAAGATATTTTATTAAAAAATATATTTACTAACCTTATTTAAAATAATAACACCTAGAAATTTAAATTAACTTAACTAACACATGCTAATTAAATAAAAGAATTACAAAAAAAGATAAAAAAGTTAAAAAAGTCATGTTAGATCAGTGGGGATCGATCTCACAAAAAGTGATTTATAGTCTGACGCGCTTACACGCTAAGCCACGGTGACTATGACTGCTAACGTCGAATTAAGGCATCAGAATCTTGCCATATGATTAATAATAAAAGGAGGATCATAGGACGCACGTTTAAGAGTTTACTGAAGTTATCTTTCGAATACATAAAAAGTTCTGCCTTAAAATAACAGATGTCGCACTTTGTCGTAGCGATTGTTTTGAGATTTTGAAATTTAAGACGTTGTTATAAGAGTGGGTATTGAGTTTACGCATTGATGTTGCAAGTGTGTGAGTTGAATAATCGTCCCAACGTGCAAATGATTTTAAAAGTGCATAACTTTGCAATGTCTATATGGAATAGTTATTATGAGTGTACATGCCCTTTACTTAATTAAAAGTAACCTCATACAGAGGTAAAACTATTCTAAGCTGGCACCACACGGCATAGCTTAGTTTTTAATCTTTATTTTTTTCGGCAGGTTAGTTATGTTATCAGTCTATATTTTTTTCAACAGGTCCGCCGCTTCCTAGCGCGTCGTCAATACAAACGTCTTCGCATCGAAGCCCGAAGTCTCGACCACGTCAAGACACTCAACAAGGTAATATCATAAATTAGGGAGACAGCGTGCGGGGCGCCTTTACAAATGGCTCACTCAGTACTAGCGACGATTTTTACGCTACTAAATTTAACTGGAAATAACTAGAATCTAGGGACTCAAGGTCACTAAGAATATGGTTGCCACGAACGTCTTCTTGGATTAAAATTGGCTCAGAATTATATGACGTTCTTGTATTACAGATTTTGCTGTTTTGATATTCTTATACTTTGAGATTTTTGACAGTAGCAACGCGGGCTACGCAACAAGGTGATAATAGGGAAAATCATTATCATTATCATTGTATATAATAAAATTTAAGTTGATAAAATGTGTGTGCCGATAAAACTTAAAAAGGGTTCCCTGAACGATAAAGGGACTTATATTGAGCAATAGCCCTTTATCTCCCCTCGAACAAGAATGTTCCCGTTTTAACTTAAAGGGCGTATTTTTAAAGATATAAGGGATTTTCAATCCCTCAAGTAGTGGCGCCATATGTTGTCGAGTAGGTAGTCGAACTCCACGTCCAGTTCGTGATCTTTGATGCAATCTGTTTCAAAATTGTGGATTTTAAATGCAATCTATTTCAAACCTTTTTATTAGACCAAACAGATAAATACCGCGAGTGAAACCGCGGGCGGAAAGCTAGTCCTAAATAAAACCTTCTGTAAACTGTTTATTTTGTGCCTGAACTATCATTAATTAAAAGATTTTTATTTCATGTTTAGGGCCTGGAAAACAAGATTATCAGTCTGCAGCAAAGACTCGGAGACGCCATGGAGAAGAATAAGATGATAGAACCACTACAGCAACAGATCGCTGACCTCAAGTATGTGTTTGCTTTTACACAAATCTCCTTAATGTTAACCAGCTGGTGGACCGAGCTCGCTCGGTTTTTGTTTCTTATGCGTTAGTTCCAAAACAACTTACAAACACAGTTACACTATTCTTACTTACCAACAGATGTCGCTGATAGTTTTAAACAAATTTACAAAAAAAGTGCGAAGCAATGATTTTTGGAAAATGAAACCTATATCTAGAATCTAGATTGATTTATCGCCCCCGAAAACACCTATTTACGAAATTTTGTGAAAATCGTTTTAGCGGTCCCGAAAATTATACAATTCTTGCTCGTTTAAAGGTATAAGATTAATATATATTTTTACCTTAATATCTTAGACTGACTATATTTTTTTACCTTAAAATCATTAAATTTTTGCATTAAAATCCCAATACCTATACCAATACATTACTGTCTTCTTTCCAGAGCCAAACTAGAACTACTAAAACTCGTCGAAATCGAATTCAAAACTCTCAAAGTTGAGACCAACAACAAGACCAACCTTATAACCACTCTACAAGCAGAGTTGGAGGCAGAAAGAGACAGCAATAGGCGGCTTATTGAAGAGAAGAAAGAGATAGAAGAACAGTATAAGAAGGATAGAGATATTTGGGAGGCGGAGAGTGAGAAATTGGCGAAAGAGTTGCAGAGCAGTAAAGAGCATTTTGAGATGGCGTTTGAAGGTAAGACATTCAAATAATCACGCCTATATCTCGAACGGGGTTAGCAAAACGTTAACAGCTGTATAAATCGCAAATACTTAAGGAACGTTTGAAGGTAAGTTAAGCCAGTCTATTTGCATGTAGGACTAAGATGAACCTATGATACTCGATGAACCCTGGTATCAGAGTTTTTCAACTACCTACCACAAGTAGCAGACCTCTGACATGACAGTCATAGACAGCAACCAAGACCGAAAGTTAAACGTGCCCTCCGAAGCATAGAACCATCTTACCTTATAGTACATAATAAGTCGAATACTGATAGTCGCTTATTGCGTTTCTGTGTGTATGTCGTGCAATTCGCTAACTCCTCCTTCCAAATCACGGAATGGATTTTGATGCGGTTTTTTTAGGGTTTCCTAGTCTACTAGAAACCCTTATCATTTCGTCAAGTCTGTCTGTCTGTCTGTCTGTCTGTATGCCGCGCCCTCATAACTTCGTCAGTTTTGGAGCTATCGACATCTGGTGCGAAGATAGATCGTGTTGACCCAAAATTAGAAATATTAAGGTGGTTCGTTACGTCATACAAACGAAAAACTGCACTTCAGTCGGGTTACACATGAGCTGTAGAGTTTCTTTTTAAAGAAACTTTATTCTGAATGATGAAGGCACACGTAAATTTGTCGCAAAACTACTTATAGTTAAAAGATAATCAGTATTTTCTGCACAATAAAATTATACGTATTTATTGCAGCAGTAGCTCCATCTATTTTCGTAAAGTGGCGACTCGCTTTTTACGGGAAAATCTGATGATTTAAAAATTCTGTTTAGTGTTTTGCGACAATCTTATATACCCACGGGACTCCCCATCAAGTTTTTTAAACCGACTCTTGTCTCCTTTACATACATAACTCCATTGAACTTTTGTATGGAAAACGGAACGCCTTAAGAAAAAAATATTTGAATCGTTTTTTGGACCCCCTTCCCATACATGTGAAAGGAGGGCAAAAATTTTTTTTTTCTTCTGTAATATTGAGTAGGGTATCGTTGAATAGGTCATTTAAAACTAAGGGGAGGTTTCTTTTAAACAAAGTCTCTTAAATGTTTCTGTCTTGAGATATTTGCTTTTAAAAGAGGCGTTTTTTAGCCATAATTTGTTCCAGCTGTAACTTCTAAAGTACGCATGCTAAAAATTTTAAAAGAATATGGAATATAGTTCTTAATATGAAGTTACCATGAAAACTATAACGGAGACTGTACCACTAAATATTAAGGAAATATTAAAGTTTTTCAATTTGCGGTTGGTAACCATACAGCTGCAAACAAACGAGCTACAAAATTAACTTTGTAATGCTGAAAGACCTGATATTTAAACGTTGACTACGAAACCCTATTTGTGAGCGTGTCTGACACGCTCTTGGCCGCTTTTTTTGTAATAGCTAGAGTGATTGAAGAGGGAGGATTATATGCATATGACATGACGGGAAATTGCCATTTCCCAGCGGGAAAATGAGTTTCAGCATATTTATAGACTTATAGTATAAGCAATCTGTAGAGTGCGCCTGCACTAGTCTGCACACAACCTCTATCTCTAACAGTAGCGAAACACCAGTGACAGCACTATTGAACCTCTTATAATAAGTTCTCATGGTTCTCATACATTTGACGTCTGTATAGCTAGGGAGCAACTGCTTACGCTTTGACAGTACGCCGCGGGCCGAAACGCGCACTCAACGCAGACTCTATAGCTTGATCTAAAGTTGCATAAACGATTGTAAACCTTGCCTTGCATTATCAAATCCAAAGCTGCATTATGCCAAAATCAATTACGAGGTTACTATGATAAAGGCTACTAATAAATAAATACTAATACACTTCGGTGTAAAAGATAAAAACACGATAACACCAGATAATAAAATAATATCGGAGATAGATTAATTATTTGCCGACGTACTACATGGCGATCGATATTATAAACAAAAAACTTTGACCTAGAATTGTAAAAAAGTTAATAAGTGAGGGGTAAATGTGAAATACAAAGTTTAAGTCCGTTCATATAGTGTGGAATTAAATTCTTGAGAGCCTGTAGTTTTTTAATGGGAGTGTGAAAATAATAATACATGTCTTTATATCCCAAATAAATGCATTCAAAAACAGACAAGACAAGACATCAAAAAAAGTGTCATAGCAAATCAAAAAAATTTAAAAAAACTTCCTAAATAATGTGAACTTAAAGTGCTAAATTTAAACACTGATCTGGCGTTATACGTTGTTTCAACTCCCTGCCTGTTCAAATAAATAATAAATTTAATAAGTATGTAACCCTGACTCAATCTAGGTTCAAACCTGTATCTTGGGATAAAAGTGTTAAAACAAATTAATCATGTGTACAAAGAATGTGAATTGTGTGTTTAGTGGCAGTGGTTTTTGTTTACTTATTTGATAATGAAACTATGCGATAATAATTCGGTTGTGAATTACATTTTGTGCTGTGGCTAGTAAAAGAAAACGGTCAAGATGTGTAGAGAACAGATTATGGAAACTGTTAGTTAACTTAGAGATGTTATAAAGAGTTTAACGTATATAAAAGCTAGCTATAAAGTGCGCCTAAAAAGTTAGAAGGGTTGGCTGTACTAAGCACATAACCTCTCTGTCTATCAGTAGCAAAAAGCCAGTGACAACACTATTGAACCTCTATAACTTTTCATACATTTGACGTCGGTATCTATGAAGCAGCTGGTTACGTTTTGACAGTACGGCGCGGGGTGATACGCGCACTCTATAGCGAACATAGACTTGAACCAGATGTAAATAAATAAAGAAGTGCTAAAACCATGGTTTTGCCTCTCGAGATGGACATGAAAGAAGCAAAAGATGCTACTATCAAAATTAAGAAAGAAATTGAACAAGAAGAACTGGGTTCAGAAGTTGATAAACATGAATATAAGTTGCCTTCAGTTAAAAACATCAAGAATGCTATCGAAGCTACTTATAACTTAGACAATACACAACAGCCTTTAGCAGAAAAAGGAGGGACTACCAATGAAATAGATAACTTAAAACTTGCTTCTGAAAAACATATAAAGCAAGTTATAGACAATAACACTGAAACAAATGTAAAAGTTGATGCAACTTTAGCAATAAACATCAAAAAGATGATAGAAACAGCTAATGATACAGATGTAGTGAATGCTTCTGCTATCAAAGATATCAAAAAAGTTGTTGATGTTTTTCATGATTTAAAACAGAAGGATGAAGATCCTGTTAAAAAAGATACTAAAACGGAAGAAAAGACTTTGGATGTTGATATAGATAATATTCCTCGTGTAAAAGATATAAAAAGAGCAATAGAATTGACTTTTATTGAAGAAAATAATACAGCAGGACAAAGACGTGACTCTTTTTACGATTTGTCTGAAGTCAAAGTTGGCCTGGTTAAAGATATAAAGAAACTACTAGAAGAATACAATACTCAAGAAATTGAAATGGTTTTGGACGAAAATACTAAAAATCCCAAGCAAAGTATACTCAAGAATGCAGTGGATTCTAATATTCTTTCAAAAGATTGTGAATCGGAGTCAAAAACGGTGTCATTTTATAACAATGACAATGATAAAGTAACGGATACTAAAGAACCAGAATTATCACACCAAGATTCAAAAGTAGATGGAGCTAAAAACATACATACAAATGATACTAAAACCACAAGTAATAATGAAATGAATGTTTCGAACGCAGTCAGTACAGCGGGGGCAGCTAATGTACTTATTTGGGCTAATCATTTTAAATACACGGCAAAGTTTTGGAAAGGTATGAATGACTTTTGAAATAAAGCGATAGCATTAAATAAATTAGTAAGTAAAGTAGGCATTTGGAAAAAAATATGTACTATTACAACTATTACATTTAACGATTCCAAATAGGCAGTTGTGATTTTAAATGCCATTCGATGCATTAGGTATGACAGACGGAATGAAATATTACTGTTAATAGATGTAGAAGGAACGAAAAAGTTGGGGACAGATTGTCTAAACGAGGAAAGGTACAAAAAAAATATTTTATCTACACTCAGTTCGTAATATTCGTTTTACAGAATCGAAAGTACGAACGTAATGAACTGCATTACGAATATACAGCCTTTAAAAAAAACTTTCATACTACTGGCAGCTACATAAAGTAACTCGATTTCTAGTATTTGAAAAAAAAATTAAACGAATTGACCCGCGTACCAAATTGTAATCTGTTCCAATTTGACACTGGCCATCAGTAAGTCGAATGAAAAAAAAACAAGTGTCACCCGCGGCGGGACGACACTTGAAATTATGAGGACTTATTTATTATTAAATCTTTGCTTCAAATCATTTTTCGGTTTAAAATTCACCGATAAATGCTATTTAATTTTAAAAGTTGTTCAGTTTTTATGAGCCTCCATTTTAACGTTTAGTTAAAAAGTTACGTATGTATAGAAGTCGTTCAGTTGGTGGTTCGTAGATAGGCTTGCAATCGCCATAGTGCAGTGCGGAGGTTTGAATTATTTTTCATAGTTTTTCTTGTAGAGTGTAGATAAAATAGTGTATGCAACTGCAAATAATTAGGCTTTAGAATGCTCGTGTCAAACTATTATCACACATCCTAAAGCCTCTCATTATTAGGCAGTTGCATAAACTACTATTTTGTAGTTAGGACGCGAAACCCATAAAAAACGTTATAAAAGTCGTGAATGTAGATTTTACATCTGACAGAGATGAAAGAAATACTTGACTGGTTCGTAAATAAAATACAAAAGTTATATGCTTAAACAAAAATACTACAGACTTCATTCATCGTTGCTAGCTAAGCTAGAATTTTTAAACACCAAAATTATACAAAAGTTATTGTTTTGACTCCATCAAAAACATAGAATTGTGACGTCATATTTCAATAAATTCATACAAAATATTCGGTCGTCTTAAAATGTAGCTCATTTGACCTATCAAGTAGCAATGTTTTGTTTTTCTTGAAAATATAAGAGGGTTGCTTCACAAAACTTAAATAGTTACAAGTCGAATTAAAAGATGAAACTTAAACCTAAGGAGTTTGTTTTTCTTGACTTTTGAGTTGATGATAATCATTAAAAATGATAAAATTGATATTAGCGTCAAGAGGTTGAGAAATTCATCAGGGTCCGCTAGGCACCCGTAGCTCAGTTGGCAGAGCGGTGGGACGGTAACCCACGGTCCCGGGTTCAAGTCCCGGCGGCGGTCGCTAATGAATTTTTTATTTTGTCATTTTCATTTTATGAGAATATACAGGGTGTTGATTTATATGCGTGCCATAGCTTCAGTGTAGGTTAAGTATCGATCAAGAATGTGCCGTAAATAAATATTGAAAAAAAAAACAGATATAGTCATAGTAGGTTGTTGACGAGGACGGGAAATAAGACTTTGACTGACGAGTAGAGTTTGAAGTCCGAGCCGCAGGCGAGGATTTTAAAAATACGAGTCTGGCAAAGTCATTTTCCCCGAGGCTTACATAGTGCTTTTCTCAAAAAAATGCTAGGAAATTATAAAGATTTTAATTTATTTTATAGTAATTTGATATAAAAAGTTGTTTTACTGATTACTAAGTCAAGATGTGGATTAGGAGTTATTCTTTTTTTATTTTGTAATTTCTGAACGATTTCGATATCGCGCCAGAAAAGTTGTATTGGAATCCATTGCTGGTGTGTAAAAAAGAAATCGTTCAGAAATTACAAAATCACAGACAATGTCAAACTTTCTGGATTGTTTTCTTGAAAGAAATTGTAATATTTCCTAGCATGTTTGAGAAAAAACTTTTTTTTTGAGAAATCAATTTTTGACTGTTGTTGTTTCGAGTGTCCCATACAAGTACTTTCGTCTAAACAACTTTGAGATTGAACGAATTTTGGCTGAGATATAGCCATTTGAATTAAAAGTCAGCCAAGTTTAGCCAAGTAAAAAGTTTTTTTTGTGACTGGGATTTTTTTCAATATTTTTTACGGTCTCCTTTATCGATACTAAACCTACCCTGAAACTATGTTATAACTGTGAGTGCATTACAAAACCCACTATGATGGTAAACATGATGTTTTTCCCACAGAACGCGACAAACAGCATGAGGCTGAGAAGCGGGCACTCAGCGCCGAACTTGAAGCGGAGAGGCAGAGCCGACAAAAACTGCTATCATCTCAATACGAACTACAAGAGCGGCTGGATTCTCTGCAGAGGTAAATATGTTATTTTGACCAAGATTTCCAATTTCTAAGACAATGCCTGGTTGTGATAGTTTTTACCTGCGGTTTTTACCCAAGCGTAGCACTCTTCATTCATAAAATTAGGCTGAAATTATAAGTTGCAGCAATAAAAATCAACTAGATATTACATAGAATACTACAAATTACATAGAATGCTTTTGCTGAATAAAAGTGCATTACTTACCAAAATTGTCATATAACACTTTTTAAGTTAAGATTGTATTATTTACTTTTTACAGCTATAAGTTCCCATATTTTTCTAAGGTTTTATACTGGGTGTTTCAAAGCAACAAATAAAGCCGAAAGGAAGTCAAGATTCTCATGAAATAATATATTAAACAACTGTACCGCTATTCGAAACATAAAACAAAATATGAGAGCGGCGATGCTTTTCCTTTTTAGGACGGTCGGTGGCGGCTATATCTGTCCCTTTCTAGCATGTGACATCTCTTTCTCGCATCCCCTCCGATTGCGACACGAGGCAGGCGCGCAGCGCTCTTGCCTTCATTGGTGATGTGTTTCCCGGCGGGAGCGGTCGTGGTGAGAAGAGAAAATAATTTCAAATCTTTTATTTAAATTATTTTCAATAACGGTTTTTTCCGTTCGAAAAAATTATCGTTTTCTTATTCGAAAATATTAATTGGTCTATATCTGTTCCTTTCATGAATTTATATTTTATTTAAGTGTAATTTTATTCCAGGTTTTCTTTCAGGTTTTA
Source organism: Phthorimaea operculella (assembly GCA_024500475.1). Classification (NCBI taxonomy): domain Eukaryota; kingdom Metazoa; phylum Arthropoda; class Insecta; order Lepidoptera; family Gelechiidae; genus Phthorimaea; species Phthorimaea operculella. The sequence continues at coordinate 1,010,188 of JANFCV010000129.1, read as the reverse complement.
TTTTTCAGCTTTTAATTATTGTTGCTTACGAGCTCGACATACATTTCTTATTTCCGAAATACGGAATAGCCAATGTGCAAAAATACCGTGTGGATCCAATCTACATAAAAAGGTTAGTCAAATACCATACTAAGTTGACAAATCAGTGCTTTGATTACGCCATATTTGTGAAAACACGTAATTTCCATACGTAAATCAGTCAATTGTCATGCAATTGTCTGAATATCTTAAGAGTTCTTCGTTAGCTGACGAAAACTTATTTAAAATGTGCTTCCATTCGAACACAGCCCTTGAAAACGCTTGGACCCAAAAATATGAAATTTATTATATAGCTTTCAAGTTCTATACCGTAGTAGCATGATTAGCTATTATACGTAAGGTAAGCAACAATGTAATTTGAAAGTGTGACCTATACTATAATATTACGAGTGGGTTGTTCTTAACGTATCGGGTTTTCTATAAAACCTAGAAATCAACTCCTGCGCAAGGAGGTTTTCAGTGTCTAAAAACTCGTTAATGGGTGCTAAACTTTTGTCCTCGCAAACTTTTTGCGGGGTCACTCACGAATCGAAGCTAAAAAGTCCAGCATAAGTATGTAAAGTCCATTTCGATGCATTCCTCATCTTAAAAATATTAGCCATATTGGGCACCAATATTTATTCTTTCTCTGGTATCTATGTACCTAGAGAATGACATATTTGCGATCTCACTCAGACGTAGTCGCATAATTTCAAATTCAAACTAAATTTCAAGTACCTAACGAGCTCAGCTCTACAGCAGCGTTGTGGTGCAGTGCAGCTATGATACTTTCTCTAAAGTTAAAGCTTGTCATTATAAAATGCACGGCAAATCCGTTTGGTACTACAAAAGTGCTAAACCTAAAATAACTAATCTTGCTTTTTATAAAGCTTCCAATTATTTTAAACAATGTCTAAGGCTAAACTACAAGGAAATTGCAATGCCTTTTGCTGCTAAGCAAAATAAGAAGCAATAAAATTAATTATAGTTGCAAAATTGCATAAAGAGCGCCTGCAAACTCAGCGCCTCGTACGAAAATACCGTTTACGCGCGCCAACGCCCCGCGCCATACCTATACGAACCATGTTCCTAAAAAAATTACTGGCAGCGCGATACGATTTAGTCCTGCCTAAAATACTCGCACATTTACGTAATAAAAATCATAAGAAGAAATAAATGCGAAATTTGAAGTCGGTGAGTCATCCCAAACTTGTCCAAATGCTCACCTACGAAATTCTACCTGCAGTACGTCATGTTGCTAAGAGCAAACGCAAATATTACTGATTCTATGTCTTAACATTTATACATGCCCTTCGGCAATTTGAAAAAGATTCATGATTGTAAAACCTACTAGCGCAATCAATTCGCTAAAATAATGATTCATTTCGTGCTTGCTTGCATGTCAACACGTGTTCTAAAATGAACATACACTGTGATATTTCACATACTACCTACTCACGTAAGCGCTTATCATGTAACATTTTACATGAAACAGACAAAGGGTAAGGAAAACATTGCAAGCGCCTACAATATAGGTACTAATATTGGCCTGCCTGTCGTGGGTACTCGGAAAACCTCTGCCATTCGAAACTATCCTAAGGGGAAATCAAAATCTATTCCGTTCTCAAATCTAACGGATATGCAAAATTAATCTGTATGAGCATATTGTGAAAGTATCTAGTTACGTCACAGCAAAATAATTCACTGTCCTGTCACCTTTAATTTGGTAAACAAGCTACATTTTCAAAGCTATGCGCAGATATCTAATCTCGCAAAAAAAAAAAAAAAAACATAATACGAAGCGTTCGAAACGAACCTATATCTAAGCTAACATATCTATATAGAGGTAGATACTATATCTAAGCATGCATTGACACTTAAACCTGTAATGTAATATGATTCATAAGATAACATAAAGATGGTAAGGTACTTATCTACTTACCAACATAGCCCCTAAATAGTCCAGTGCATTCTACACAGTTTTATCATTGTCATAAAAACATGTCTAACTATCAGGGCAAATTTAATGCAGGTCCCAATAAAGTGAAGACCACTCTATTGTTTACACTCAAATCGGGTACAAGATATGTACTTATTACCCATAGTTGCATTACCCAATCCTTAACCGAGTCAATTCTCAAAGAGTTGACAACTATGACAAAAACGAGGGTATAGCTACTGAAATATTTCCATACTAATCTGACTAGCAAAATACTTGTTCATAAAGTTGACATGCGATTCAGAAGAGTCAGAACTGCTAAGGTTGCGAAGAAATTCAGATTATCGCATCTGAAGGCAATTTCAGTCACAAAGTACCTAAACAACCTAATATATGATGCGTAAAGTAGGTACCAAGACAAGAAATGTGGCCCCTCAAGACTGAGTTGAATTGTTCAGTTTAACGTTAATATATGCCGTTACGAATGGCGCCTTTGTCAGGCGTTCCATAATTTTGACACAATCACATAAAATCATGCCTTTTACCCTGTGGATAGGCAGAGCGTAAAAACTTTTAATGGCAATTCAAGGAACATTATAACAAAATCGCATTGATGTCGTCGTCACGTTCGTTGACACGTCGTCAACCCATTGATTTAAATCCTTATAGATACACATGGTGCTCACAAGGACATAGTATAAATAGAATAACATTTATCAGCCAAGTATTTGTAGCAAGTCAAACTACTTTACCCCATCTTTGCTCATAGTTAGGGTTGCCGACCGTCTGACTGTACAAAGCCATGTCTGGTCAAATACGACATGTCCGGCCTGACCGAACTTTTAGCTAGGCCACGCACTTGAGGACACATTCTCAAAGAAATTGACAACCCACAAATTCACGGATATGTTAAGTGCAATCGCAAATTTCAGTGCGTGCAGTGCAATCAATTTCTATACTACTCGCTCGTGTTTATATTTCTATGCATGCCGTTGTTCAACCTCGTAAAATAAATATGTTGCAAGAATACTTGCTAAAATAACATGCGGGCAGCGTACTTTTGTACCAGCCTACAAGTGTGTTGAGATCTAATACCTACATACTTACATACATACATATATCACGCCTATATCCCTTGCGAAGTAGGCAGAGCGTAAAAGGCTGTAAAAAACGGTCATTTACACCATGTCTGACAAAGATTTGAGAATAATTCAGAAGTCTGTATATCAACATAGTGACAGGTTGTCAGCCTGTTGCATAAAACTGCAAGTTAATGAGCTTTCGGTTTTGGTTGGTTTCGACACGATGTAAGCCCGGTTTTTCTACGTATATACCGCTATGGCTTGGCAACCCTATTCACGGACATTTATATGAAAAACATTAGCCGATATGTGAAGATTGTCTTTCATCCATACCTATACGAAACATCGAACTGTATTCCAACAGGAGTCGTTACGTATAAAATCTATCTACCCTCAATAATGTTTATGATTGGAATATAATCATGGAATATGTGTGTAGGTACTTGGTAAATACCAACTCGCACGTTTTTTATTAATACAGCTTTATTAAAAGTTGTACAATGTCACGTACATTGTACAATTGTGTAAGAAATGTCGTTGATGTTAATTTTATGTGGTTTGCTGGATGTTATACGGAAGGAAATCACAATAAAGAAAGGCGTCAAATCCGAAGTGCGTCTAATGTCAACACTGAAGTAAATTGCATAATGTAAGTAGTAATGCATGATGATAAGTGCGCGATCAGCGCGTTTGTATGAATCGCACGAATACAGAGTCTTATTATAAAGGACCTCACAATAATGTCGAGTTAGCTTGTACATACACTAAAGAAAGCTTCAAATGCTGAATTCCTTAGAAATGCTTAATTCTTTAGATAAAGGATCATTTTCAATACGAATATATTTGACTTTTAAAATCAGAATCTGTCTCTGGTGATTCATTAATCCGACTCAGGTTCTTGTCGATATTTTCAACCTATTTCGTTGAAAGAAGGATGCAGAATCATGTTCATAACTACGATGACCTAAAGTGGAAATGAGATAACATTTAATAAATTAAATGTATCAACTCTAAAGCTCAGCTTATGCATTAAGTATAAGCGTGTGAAATAAAACTTCTAGGTACATATACTTTATTTGCTTACGCGTGTATTATGCGTAATTCTGCTGAAATCTCATTATCCTTCGTCTAAATTTTGCTTTCTTGTCTTATGCAACAAAATAAACGTTTGCCATACTTCAAATACGACACGTATCGTATAACGACTACTATGTTATGATATGAACGACTAATGACCGTAATTGTGGTATCTAGTGTCTAGCTGATATATTTCTGTAGTTTATCCTGATTATACTATACTTCACCAAGCTAGAGTAAGTGGTTACACTAAAGGGCAAATCCTTCAAATTGCTATCATGATAAGACAACATAAATACTGTTCTTCTGTCATGCCCTTCACCAACCCCCAGGGGGTTCAGGCAGGAGTGACTTCAATAGCATATATTTCAAGGTAGGGTAGAGTGATCTTACCCGAAGCATGCACGAGTGCACTCCAAGTGCACTACCCTATGACATCATACTTGTTCTCTTTATAATTATAACTTAATACTTTTAAGTGGAACCTTGCTAAAAGCAACTATCTTTGATTAATATCAATTCCTACTAATATTTACAATTGTGTAGCTGTTGTAAGAAGAACTTAATGAATATGGTTGCATAAATTATCTTAATGATAATTTATGCAACAAATGTGTACTTTCCTATACACTATATCAATTGCTAACTGTTTCAAATTTTAAATAATGTAATAGTATTTCATATCTTCCTATCCTATAATAAATAAAAGCACATTCATGAAATATAAATTATAAAATATAAATAATATTTATATTACTTACTTCAAGCTTATAATTGTTTCCTCTTTCTCCTAATAAAATAGGTCATTTTATTATTTATCTGTCTTTCACATTGGTGATTGCTCCACCAGGCGATAACAAACAGGTCTCATATTTTGTTTTATGTTTCGAATAGCGGTACAGTTGTTTAATGACAGCGTTTTACCTATCAATAAAACGCTTATTAAATAACTTACCCTATTCGAAACATAAAAGTTTCTCAACTGCCTGGTGATTAAATAAAAAGAAAATGTATGCAAACATACATTTCTTTTTATAAATATGAGATCCAATGAAGGCAAGAGCGCTGCGCGCCTGCCTCGTGTCGCAATCGGAGGGGATGCGAGAAAGAGATGTCACATGCTAGAAAGGGACAGATATAGCCGCCACCGACCGTCCTAAAAAGGAAAAGCATCGCCGCTCTCATATTTTGTTTTATGTTTCGAATAGGGTAAGTTATTTAATAAGCGTTTTATTGATAGGTAAAACGCTGTCATTTAGACTTCCCATACTTTCCGAATTGAGTTACTATGGGGTGTCAATTATTTTTTTCATATTCGGAAGTTGTTCAGTTTCGTGAGAATCTCGACCTCCTTTCAGCTTTATTTGTTGTTCTGTTGCACTTTGTATGTATTTGTTATTTTTAGGGCTCCACAACAAAAGGAACACAGAAGATCTCTCTCTGACGCCAGCAACAATTCGCAACAAGAAACTACTGTTGAAGATGTAAGTATACCACCGTTTATAGTTATCGGTTAGGGGTGAACCAGCCCATAAAGCTGAACAACTTGCGTCAAAGAACATTATTACTATTTTTTGCACAACTATTACTCATTCATTACAATAAAATGACTTTACGAATATAGGTTTAGGTTTAAAATCCAAAATAAACACAACTGAAAATTATTTATTTATTTAAGTCATTTAATTTGGTTTGTTTGAGAGGTCCGAAATTCCTTTAGGTGCATAATGTCCAGTGGTGAAAAAATGTTTAGTTTGCATAATGTCCAGTTTGTAAAATGTCCAGTTTGCAAAATGTCCAATTTGTAAAATGTCCAGTTTGCAAAATGTCCAATTGCAAAATGTCCAGTTTGAAGATGATCTAATTTGTAAAATGACCTGTTTGCAAAAATACAATTAGCGAAATTAAGGGGTGAGTTCAGACTATGAAACCGAACAACTTTCCCCAAAACACATGGGTCAGTGACCCAGTATTTTATATAAACTGGACTTATTGAGAACTGGACATTTTTCAAACTGGACATTTTGCAATTGGACATTTTGCAAACTGGACATTTTACAAACTGGACATTTTGCAAACTGGACATTTTTTCACTTATTATTTATAGTGTTATTTTGTAGTCAGTGCGCACACTTTGCAAAATGTTTCTACTCGTGATTCTGAACAACTTTTACTATGGAACAAACTGAGAAATAAAAATAAAAAAATTTGGCTGCTCCATTACATTTTTGCCAAGTAGATATGATTTTTTCTATGGTACAGTCACTCACGTTAACTCATGAACCATTCCATTTTTAAGGTTTCGATTTACTTGCGATTGATATCGACAAGTCGGACATAAACTATGTTGTACGATTCAATAAATGGTTCGGCATCTAGAAAAGTATCAATTATTGCTGTAAAATATTACAGTTTGAAAAAATCAAAACCTCACTTTTTAGATTGAACATGACTTCATAAGTGAGTGGGAGAGACTATACATCCAATTTTTTTTTGCGCATTCGGCGGTAGTCCCATAGTAAAAATCGATCATAATCACGAGTAGAAAGAAACACCCTGCAAAGTTTTCGTACTGGCTAAAAAGTAACCCTGTATTTAAACTTCGACCTATGATTTTTAGTTAACTGAAAGTTATTCAGTTTTATGGGCTGGTTCTCCCCTTAAAATATTTACAGTATTTTTATCTGATGTTTAAGAACTTTGCCGACCGGATTGTGTCCGCTATAGTCATTTTCCCGTGGATAAAAGGTATTTTCCCGACACGTGTTTTACATAACCTTCCTCTTGAATCACTCTATCTGTTACAAAAACCGCACCAAAACCCGTTGCGTGGTTTAGAAGGAGCTAGCGAGTTCCGCGATAGACAAAAAAGCGACTCCATTTGAAACTGCGTCCATCCATATGGACTACTGGTGCGAATCTGCGATGCATCGGTCTCATGAGTGTCTTATCGGCATGAGTTCTCTACGATAAGCTTCTTGTACCCAATCGGGGCAATCGCTAAACTTTATGTAGCTTAGTTCAGCTTTTACTCTGAACTAGTGAAAGACTGGACTGTTGTGGCTGTAAAGGTAAGGTAAGGTAAGTGAAAGAGAACGAAACACGAAATGTATATTTGCAAAATAAGTAGGCAACTGTTTCGATTTTGCAAATATACTTTTCGTCTTTCGTTCTCTAAGCTACATGAGCGACTCCATTTTATACTATGTTTAATGATATTGACTATGTTCTCATTACAGGACTACGGCTACGGGTCGGTGCGATCCGTGGAAACAACTCGGCCCGCATTGGAAGCTGTGAACTGGTCCGCGGGAGCTCACAACGGCACTGCACCGGTAATGTTCTCATTACAGGACTACGGGTCGGTGCGATCCGTGGAAACAACTCGGCCCGCATTGGAAGCTGTGAACTGGTCCGCGGGAGCTCACAACGGCACTGCACCGGTAATGTTCTCATTACAGGACTACGGGTCGGTGCGATCCGTGGAAACAACTCGGCCCGCATTGGAAGCTGTGAACTGGTCCGCGGGAGCTCATAATGGCACTGCACCGGTAATGTTCTCATTTTCTATTCTACAACTAGGGATTGCTATCGCGCAATGCGGGATCCCGCACTCTTTTTCAAAACGCGGATCCGCGAATCCCGCCCATTACAATTACCTACGCAATTAAAAAACCTTATCATTATGCTCTGTTAGGATTTTAATGCACTCACAGTGCTTGCTATATTATTCTCACAAGTGAAAATAAGAAATAGAAAAAATGTCATAAATCGACCGGAGATCGGGACCGGGGCTCAGTGGCAGAGCGGTGGGGCGTTTACCCATGCGGCCCGGGTTCGATCCCTGGTGGATGCATGACATTTTTTCTATTTCTTATTTTCACTGCTTTTTTTTTAGCTTGTAAATGGCGGAAGCGCGAGAGCGTTTGGGAATGCTATTGCAGGTGGTACCACCGCCACCATACGGTTGACCATAGTCGACAGATATTCAGCCGAGGTAAAAAACTCTACGTCGCCTTTTACGAAACACCTTGAGTGGACTAGGGGATTATTATGTTCCTTGACTAGGGGTGGCAGTATAGCAATATGAATAAAACTTATGTTTTCAATGTTTCCTTAGATCGCAGACGCGGGCCTAGTACTTCGTATGCAGAACAAGATATCAGCGCTGCAGAGCGAGTTGTCCAGGACTTCCAAACGAGCCAACGATTTGGAGGAAAGGCTTATGAGTAAGTCAATTCATTTACGTTATTCATTTCTTTGAGGTGCATATTGTCCATTTTGCAAAATGTCCAGTGGTGAAAAAATGGCCAGTTTGCATTATGTCCAGTTTGCATAATGGCCAGTTTGCAAAATGTCCAATTAGCGAAATTAAGGTGTGAGTTCAGACCATGAAAGCGAACAACTTTCCCCAAAACACATTGGTCAGTGACCCAGTATTTCATGTAAACTGGACTTATTGCAAACTGGACATTTTGCAAACTGGACTTTTTGCAATTGGACATTTTGCAAACTGGCCATTATGCAAACTGGACATAATGCAAACTGGTCATTTTTTACCACTGGACATTTTGCAAAATCGACATTATGCACTTAAAGGATTAATTTCTGTTTCTTACTGCTTAAAATACATTTAAGAGGAATTTCAAACTGCGATAGTTTTTGAAAGAAAAAATAAATGCTTTAGAAATGCGTATTGCTTTCGCAAGCAAATAAAAATAAATTAGTTTATTTGTTTTTTTGTAAGCATTTTAAATTTTAAATTTATTCGTATAATATCTTTCATTTGATAATCGAAACTATTTACACAATTGTATAAAGATGCAAATTATGGTATGATTGTTTTTATTGCGAATGTAGAAAGTACAAAATTATGTGTGCCGTTTTAGTCATAATAGCAGCGACTTATAAATATGCAAAGGCACTTTAGCTTTAAGCGTTAGTAAGTAACATAAAAGCTTCAGATTAATAGATGCAAGTCTTGCAAATTTTGACAGCTATCAAATCCTTACTAAAAGATATATCAGCATAGTATATAGTGTTACATTTAATTAAGTACAAATCTCCTGAGGGTGAGATCTACTCACAAAACTGAACAACTTTTGTTAGAAACTTTTCTTCGAAATACGAATTAAAAAATTGGACCTTCCATACAAAAATGTTGAAAAAGTGTGTCACTTAGTATGGGAAGTCCATTTTTTTTTCACATTTCGAAGAAAAGTTTCTAACAAAAGTTGTTCAGTTTTGTGAGTAGACCACACCCTCAAGAGATTTGTACTTAATTAAATGTAACCGTATACAAGCAAGCTATAGAGTGCGCCTAAATTCTAAAAAGTTAGAACGGTTGACAGGAGTCAGAACACAACCTCTCTGTCTGTCAGTAGCAAAACACCAGTGACAACACTATTGAACTTCTGTAACTCCTCATACATTTGACGTTGGCATTTGTGAACAATAGCTTACGCTTTGACAGTACGGCGCGGGGCAATACGCTTGCTTATATAGGGTGTTCGGCAGAACGTTGAACATACGGAAAAGGGTGTTAATACTCGTGATTCTGAACAACTTTTACTATGGCGCTACCTGCGAATTCGCAAAAAAATCTTTGAATTTTCCATAGAAAAATTCATACCTAGTCGGCAAAGATGTATGGAACACCTAAAATTTTTTATGCTAATTCGCATGTGGCCTCATAGTAAAAGTTGTTCAGAATCATGATTAGAAACACTCTTTTTCGTATGTCCAACGTTCTGCCTAACACCCTGTATATATAAGGTGTAAAAAAATCAACTGCAAATATTTTAAGGGGTGAATCAAACCATGAAACTGAACAAAATTCCCCAAAAAACATGGGTCGATACGTAAAAAAATAATTCTGACCCATACAAAATGTTACAGCCGGCCGAGTCAATTTGTTGTTTGGAAGGTCTAAATATTATTATATTAAACCCATGTTCCTTGGGGAAAGTTGTTCAGTTTCATGATCTGATTCACCCCTTAAAATAGTTACAGCTGATTTTCTTACATCCTGTATACTCTAAGGCGCAAACTCCACCAAAAAGACGAAGGGCATAGGACGTAAGAATGACAGTTGACAGACAAGTGATCGTCAAATATTCAACAAAACAATAGTTTTTGATGCTAGCTGTCATAGATGCGACGCTTTGGCGACGCTTGTGTGTGCCTTTGTCAATACTTTTTCGTACATTTTGTATGGAAACGTCGCGATGTCAAACGTCAAGCGTCATGCCCTACGTCCTAAGTCCTCTCCATGTCCTCTCTGTGGAGTTTGGGGCTAAGGTAGCAGCAATCGTTTGTATTTGACAGGTGTCAAAATGGCCTGTATTTATTTAATCGTATGGCGTTTATACATGTAGATCAAGCCGTAGATTGTTAAGCTTGACGTGCTTACCGCTTTTGTCCGCAGACCGACTAAAATCGCCTCCTAGCAATCCCAACGAGGAGAGATTCAAAGTGGAAGAGCTCGAGATTGAAAACAAGAAGTTGCGGGAGCATCTTGACAGGCTGAGGGCTACAAGTGACAGCTTGCTGGTCTCCAAGGAGATTATTGGTGAGTCGTCATCTAATCAACCTACAACAAACCACGCGACGGATTTTGAGGTGGTTTTTTACCGGAGTCACCCAAGAATCAAAGTTTGTATGACGTATTTATTGCCTCGGGAAAACGATTAGCAGCTATAAAAGGTAACATTTTATTAAGTAGAAATATTTTAGAGGTGTTTTCTACTCACAAAACTGAACAACTTTTACAATACATAATAAAGTTTTGGTCCTCCAATACAAAAATGTTGAAAAAGTGTGTCACTTAGTACGCGAGGTTCACTTTTCTTTTCACATTTCTAAGAAATATTTGTACTTAATTAAAAACCCTATATACAAGTATAACGAAGAGAGATTCAAAGTGGAGGAACTCGAGATTGAGAACAAGAAGTTGCGGGAACATCTTGACAGGCTGAGGGCTACAAGTGACAGCTTGCTGGTCTCCAAGGAGATTATTGGTGAGTCGTCATCTACAGCACACAACAAACTACGCGACGGATTTTGATGCGGTTTTTTAACAGAGTGACTAAAAGGAAAGATTGTATGATGAATATTATAAAATAAGTGCCGGGAAAAAATCTTAATAATGTGACAGTTTACTGGTTTCCAAGGAGATTATAGGTAAGTGATCATCTACAACCACGCAACGGATTTTGATGCGGTTTTTTAATAGATAGAGTGACTCAAGAAGAAAGTTGGTGAGTCATCATCACATCAGCCCACAACAAACCACGCGACGGATTTTGAGGCGATTTTAACGGGGTGACTCAGGAGGAATGTTTGTATGACGTATTTATTGCCTCGGGAAAACGATTACAGGTATTTATGGTTACATTTTTTTAAGTACAAATATTTTAGAGGTGTATTTTACTCACAAAATTGAACAACATTTATTTGGAAACTTTTCTTCAAAATACGTAATAATCTTTTGGATATCCCATACAAAAATGTTGAAAATGTGTGTCACTTAGTATGGGAGGTACCATTTTCTTTTTCACATTTTGAAGAAATATTTGTACTTAATTAAAAACCCTATATACAAGTATAACGAGGAGAGATTCAAAGTGGAGGAACTCGAGATTGAAAACAAGAAGTTACGGGAACATCTTGACAGGCTGCGGGCTACCAGTGACAGCTAGGAGATTATTGGTAAGTCACCGGGTCGTTGGACGACTTAGTGTCCCACTCGAAGAAGTACAAGTAGATACGTAAGTCATCATCGAATCAGTCTACAACATACCACGCTACGGATTTTAAGTCGGTTTTTTTATTGATAGAGTGACTCAAAAGAAACGTTGGTGAGTCATCATCAAATCAACCTACAATAAACTACGCAACGGATTTTGATGCGATTTTTTAATAGAGTGACTTAAGAGGTAAGTTTATATGAAGTATTTATTACATATGCTGGGAAAACATCTTATTCCCATGAGAAAACGAATGTGGAAGAACTCGAGATTGAAAACAAAAAGTTGAGGGAGCATCTTGACAGGCTGCGGGCTACAAGTGACAGCTTGCTGGTCTCCAAGGAGATTATTGGTAAGTCGTCATCAAATCAGCCTAGAAGAAACCACGCGACGGATTTTGATGAGGTTTTTGACTAAATTGAGTGACCCAAGAGGAAAGTTGGTGAGTCATCCTCAAATCAGTCTACAACATACCACGCTACGGATTTTGAGGCGGTTTTTTTATTGATAGAGTGACTCAAAAGAAACGTTGGTGAGTCATCATCAAATCAACCTACAATAAACTACGCAACGGATTTTGATGCGATTTTCTAATAGAGTGACTTAAGAGGAAAGTTGGTAAGTCGTCAACTACAGCCCACAACGAACCACGCGACGGATTTTGATGTGGTTTTTTAATAAATAGAGTGACTAAAGAAGCAAGTTGGTGAGTTATCATCACATCAGCCCACAACCAACCAAGCGACGCATTTTGATGCGATATTTTAATAGAGTGACTCAAGAGGTAAGATTATATGAAGTATCTATTATATGTGCCGGAAAAACATCTTATTCCCATGGGAAAACGAAAGTGGAAGAACTCGAGATTGAAAACAAGAAGTTGCGGGAGCATCTTGACAGGCTGCGGGCTACAAGTGACAGCTTGCTGGTCTCCAAGGAGATTATTGGTGAGTCGTCATCTACAGCACACAACAAACCACGCGACGGATTTTGATGCAGTTTTTTCAATAGACAGAGTGACTTAGTAAGTCATGATCACATCAGCTCACAACAAACCACGCGACGAATTTTGATGCGATTTTTTTGAATAGATAGACTGACTCAAGAGGAAAGTTTATATGAAGTATTTATTATATGAGCATCTTGACAGGCTTAGGGCTACAAGTGACAGCTTGCTGGTCTCCAAGGAGATTATTGGTAAGTCATCGGGTCGTTGGATGACTTAGTGTCCCACTCGAAGAAGAAGAAGAAGATAGGTAAGTCATCATCGAATCAGTCTACAACATACCACGCTACGGATTTTAAGGCGGTTTTTTTATTGATAGAGTGACTCAAAAGAAACGTTGGTGAGTCATCATCAAATCAGCTCACAACAAACCACGCGACGGATTTTGATGCGATTTTTTAATATAGTGACTCAAGAGGAAAGTTGGTAAGTCGTCAACTACAGCCCACAACGAACCACGCGACGGATTTTGATGTGGTTTTTTAATAGATAGAGTGACTAAAGAGGCAAGTTGGTGAGTTATCATCACATCAGCCCACAACAAACCAAGCGACGCATATTGATGCGATATTTTAATAGAGTGACTCAAGAGGTAAGATTATATGAAGTATCTATTATATGTGCCGGAAAAACATCTTATTCCCATGGGAAAACGAAAGTGGAGGAACTCGAGATTGAAAACAAGAAGTTGCGGGAACATCTTGACAGGCTGAGGGCTACCAGTGACAGTCTGTTAGTTTCTAAGGAGATTATTGGTAAGTCATCGGGTCGTTGGATGACTTACTGTCCCACTCGAAGAAGAAGAAGAAGATAGATAAGTCGTCATCGAATCAGTCTACAACATACCACGCGACGGATTTTGATTCGGTTTTTTAACGAAAGTCACTCGACTTAAGAGGAAAGTTTGTATGACGTATTTATTGCCTCGATACTTAACCTACCCTGAAGCAATGGGACGCATTTTAATTAACACCCTGTATACGAGTATAACGAGGAGAGATTCAAAGTGGAGGAACTCGAGATTGAAAACAAGAAGTTGAGGGAGCATCTTGACAAGCTGAGGGCTACAAGTGACCGCTTGCTGGTCTCCAAGGAGATTATAGGCAAGTCACCATGCGACGGATTTTGATGCGGTTTTTGACTGAATAAAGTGACTCAACAGAAAAGTTTGTATGACGTATTGCTAGGGAAAACGATTAGCAGATATATAAGGTTGTTTTATTTAAGTACAAATATTTGAGAGGTGTGTTCTACTCACAAAACTGAACAACTTTTATTAGTTTTTTTTATTTATTTATCAATTTATTGTACATAATAAAATTTATACATAATTTTCTTCAATATACGTAAAAAAACTTAGGCATGCCATACAACAATGTCGAAAAAGTGTGTCACTTAGAATGGTCCAATTTTCGTTTTCATAGAGAAAAGTTTCGAATAAAAGTTGTTCAGTTTTGTGAATATATTGTCCCTTGGAATATTTGTACTTAATTTAACCCTATATACGAGTATAACGAAGAGAGATTCAAAGTGGAAGAATTCGAGATTGAAAACAAGAAGTTGCGGGAGCATCTTGACAGGCTGAGGGCTACAAGTGACAGCTTAATGGTCTCCAAGGAGATTATTGGTAAGTCGTCATCCCCACAAACCACGCGACGGCTTTTGATGCGGTTTTCGACTGAATAAAGTGACTCTACAGAAAAGTTTGTAGACGTATTGCTAGGGAAAACGATTAGCAGATATATAAGGTTGTTTTATTTAAGTACAGTTGTTTTAGAGGTGTGTTCTACTCACAAAACTGAACAACTTTTATTAGATTTTTTTATTTATTTATCAATTTATTGTACATAATAAAATTTATACATAATTTTCATTTAAAAAACGGTGAAACAGATACATTTTTCTACAATATACGTAAAAAACTCTTGGACATCCCATACAAAAATGTCGAAAAAGTGTGTCACATAGCATGGTCCAATTTTCTTTTGTATAGAGAAAAGTTTCAAATAAAAGTTGTTCAGTTTTGTGAGTATATTGCCCCTTGGAATATTTGTACTTAATTTAACCCTATATACAAGTATAACGAAGAGAGATTCAAAGTGGAAGAGCTCGAGATTGAAAACAAGAAGTTACGGGAACATCTTGACAGGCTGAGGGCTACAAGTGACAGCTTGCTGGTCTCCAAGGAGATTATTGCTAAGTCATCATCCCCACAAACCACGCGACGGATTTTGATGCGGTTTTCTTAAAAGATAGAGTGACCCAAGAGGAAAGTTGGTGAGTCATCATCACATCAGCCCACAACCAACCAAGCGACGCATTTTGATGCGATTTTTTAATAGAGTGACACAAGAGGTAAGATTATATGAAGTATCTATTATATGTGCCGGGAAAACATCTTATTCCCATGGGAAAACGAAAGTGGAAGAGCTCGAGATTGAAAACAAGAAGTTTAGGGAGCATCTTGACAGGCTGCGGGCTACAAGTGACAGCTTGCTGGTCTCCAAGGAGATTATTGGTAAGTCGTCGGGTCGTTGGACGACTTAGTGTCCCACTCGAAGAATAAGATAGGTAAGTCGTCATCAAATCAGCCCACAACAAACTACGCGACGGATTTTGAGGCGGTTTTTTAATAGATAGAGTTACTCAACAGGAAAGTTTGTATGACGTTTTATTGAATAGCAGCTATTTATGTTTTTTTTTAAGTACAAATATTTTAAAGGTGTGTTCTACTCACAAAATTGAACAACTTTTATTGGAAATTTTTCTTCATTAAGTATACATAATAAACTTTTGGTCCTCCAATACAAAAATGTTGAAAAAGTGTGTCACTTAGTACGCGAGGTTCACTTTGCTTTTGCAAATTTCGAAGAAATATTTGTACTTAATTAAAAAACCTATATACGAGTACAACGAGGAGAGATTCAAAGTGGAAGAGCTCGAGATCGAAAACAAGAAGTTGAGGGAGCATCTTGACAGGCTGCGGGCTACAAGTGACAGCTTGCTGGTCTCCAAGGAGATTATTGGTAAGTCGTCGGGTCATTGGACGACTTAGTGTCCCACTCGAAGAAGAAGAAGAAGATTGGTAAGTAATCATTATTATTTATCAGTTCACAACAAACCACGCAACGGATTTTCATGCGGTTTTTTATTAGATGAAGAGGAAAGTTGGTGAGTCATCATCAAATCAGTCTACAACATACCACACAATGGATTTTGATGCGATTTTTTAATAAAGTGACTCAAAAAGTAAGTTTATATGAAGTACTAGCTGCCCGTCAGCGGTTTCACCCGCTGCAACCTATTATTCCGCGGGAAGAAAGCATTACTCGCCAAGAGATGTCGCTGTTAGTTTTCGGCGAAAACGTTTAAAACGCGAATCGGCTCGGTCACGCCACCTTTGCAAAAATATTGGAATATGCGTGATCCCGTAGGAATAAGACATTTTCCCATGGTAAAAAGTAGCCTATGTGTTATTCTAGATACTCTTCTATATTTGTGCAAAATTTCATGTCAATCTAACCAGCCGTTTTAGCGTGATGTCGTAACAAACACACACACAAACATCCGCCTTTATAATATTAGTAGGATTTATTATATGTGCCGGGAAAAAATCTTATTCCCATGGGAAAACGAAAGTGGAAGAACTCGAGATTGAAAACAAGAAGTTGCGGGAGCATCTTGACAGGCTGCGGGCTACAAGTGACAGCTTGCTGGTCTCCAAGGAGATTATTGGTGAGTCGTCATCTACAACAAACTACGCGACGGATTTTGATGCGGTTTTTTAACGGAGTGACTCAACAAGAAAGTTTGTATGACGTATTTATTGCTTCGGGAAAACGATTAGCAGCTACAATTTATTAAGTACAAATATGGGGTGAATTTTTACTAGTGACCGATAGCAAAAACTCAGAACTTTCTGGTGATAAGGAACAACTTTCCCCATTGGTCGAAATATGAAGAAAAAATGTGGACCTCCCATACAAATTGCCGATGAGCTGATTTGAGTTACTATGGGAGGCAAATTTATTTTGTATATATTTCGACCTTCTTTGGGGAAGTTTATCCTTATCAAGTTATCACCAGCTGGTTCTGAGTTTTCGCTATCGGTCACTAGTAAAACTTCACCCTATATTTTAGACGTGTGTTCTACTCACAAAACTGAACAACTTTTATCAAAATCTTTTCTTCAATATACGTAAAAAATATTGAAAAAGCGTGTCACTTAGTATAGGAGGTACAATTTCCTTTTTCGCTTCTCGAAGAAATGTTCTAATAAAAGTTGTTCAATTTTGTGAGTAAGACACGCCCTTGAAATACTTGTGGTTAATTAAATTTAACACTATATACGAGTACTAGCTAAAACCCAAAAGATATGCAGAAAACGCAACAAACATTTTTTTGCGCGTGGGCGCTACGAGGCTATTCCAACGGCCGTACTTTAGAGTGAACACTAAGTCATTGTGAATAAAGTAATGTTTGGTCATCAATGCCACTTTATCATCTGTCGTTATCTTATATCAGGAAAACATGCTAAGCCGTCTGATATACGTACATTTGAGTTTACTATTGTGACTGATAACGAAGGTTGCAAGTTCAATTCCTAATTCATTTTACCTAGTTTTAAATAGATTAATATTCTATATTAGTTGCCTATTAATGAATTTACCAAACGCATCAGCAATTTACGCAATACAGGAAGTAACAAAATGGGTATAATAAGCGGATAGAGGTCAAGGTACTCATGAAACTGAACAACTTTCCCTATGAAACATGGATCAAAATATGAAAACAATTTTCAACCTCCCATAGTAAATCAAGCACCTGATCGGCAATTTTGGAAGCATGGTCCATTTTTTTCCATTTTTCGGTCAATGTTCAATGGGGAAAATTGTTCAGATACTCAAGTTATATACCCTTTTTATTACTCTCTGTATAACATGATTCATTAAAAAAAGGACCCAAAGTGAAAACAATATTGTCCGCGTATTTTTCATAATACATTTAAGCAGGATGCAATAATGTTGCTATTTGGATCCTTTTCTTTAATGTAGGTTATATCATCATCATCATGGGTCATTGACCCAGTATTTCATATAAACTGGACTTATTTCGAACTGGACATTTTGCAAACTGGACATTTTACAAACTGGACATTTTGCAAACTGGTCATCATGCAGACTGGACATTATGCAAACTGGACATTTTGGCCATCCTCTTCTTATAAGTCGGGTTATGAACTAAGCTAATGGTAGACTGGTTTTGCAGCTCAACTTGGCGTGATGCAGAACGAGTTGGACCGGAGACGCGACGAGTGCATACAGCTCAAGAGTGTGCTTTCTAACCAGGTGAGAAAATGTTTACACACACACATTCAAACATTACAGGAAAGTCGCACTACATAAAGAATATAACCCGTGGAAATGAAACATTTATTTTTATAGTAATTTTAAAATGTAAAGTTTTAAATGGAAATACAGATTTATTTTGTTGCAAAATAATAAATGTCTGGTTCTTTTGAGAACGGATAAACGAATGGAGATTCCAATAAATAGAATAACGTGGACATATATTTTATAGTCGTACAAGTGATGTTAAAAAATTAATTGTAAATAAATAAACATAAGAAATTTAATACCAAATTTTTAAAACACTTCTCGTGTTAGGTAAACAATTTTTTGGAAAACTTCCAAAATTTCACCGCAGGCAGGATTTGAACCTGCGACCTTCGGCATCAGTACTGCCGACGCCCTAACCAACTGGGCTACCGCGGTTCTAATCGAGCCCGCGAAATTATGGAAGTGTATCTTGTCCACTATCGCGTGGATGGGCTCCATCTACCGGGATAGTTTTGCAACTAATTCCCAGCGACTAATTCATTCTTTACAGATTGAATGTAGTCAAAGCGATGAAAACCCGCGATAAATTGAATACCAAATTTTTATTCTTAGTTTGATTTATTAGTACTCTTAAATACATACAGTCAAGGATACACTAGTCTAGGTCACAAATTAGGGAGACAGCGCACGGAGCGCCTTTACAGATGGCTCACTCAGTACTAGCGACGATTGTGACGCTTACTGAAATGAACTGAAATCTCAAAGGAACTCAAAGTAACTAAAAAGATGGTGGCCATGAACGTCATATTTCTTACATTAAAATCGATTGAGACATAATCATGTAACGTGTCATATTTAAGTGACAATCGCTTAAATCCTGAATAGGGTCAAGTGATCCTTCTGTAAACTCTCTATTTTGTGTCTAGGTCTTATTTACACTGCGGACATGTATTTTATCTATCTCCGACAAGACACGTTATCTTAGAATAACATATTTATATTTCTTATCTGTAAAGATGGCTGCAAATACAGAGTGTTAAAGATTTTATTTAGAAATTGCTGTGTTTGAGTGATTTGTAATTTACAGGAAAATACCCTGTGTTATAAAATCATTTGCCTTAAATGCAAACACAAATATGTCCAGAGTATTTGTCCGTCTGTATGTGACATGATTTTTATCATGTACATTGAATAAACAGTCAAACATCCATGTTAACCATATTTCTTTAGTAATGTACCTCAGTGACACAGTGACATTTGTAACTTTTATGTAATTATTAATATTGTGTGGGTCAGTGCGTCTCTGAAAGACCCTTATTAATCTAAAATTTCAAAGCACTGTTTAAAATATGTCTGTGAAAACGCCACTACAAAAGTATAACTTTAAGATGCCTCAGATACGGCCAATACCAAATATATCTAAAACTAGAATTTGTAAGACTTTATATATGGACTGGTGGGATGTACCGTGCGAGAGCAGTAAATGGATTAAAAGGAAAAAGGTACTTACTCCCTTTGTCATATGGGCTAAGCAGTCCACTGCTGGACATGGGACATTGCCATACTCACCACGTCAGGTGGTTCAAGTGGCCGAGTTCTGGGCACGCAAAAATTGCCAAGTTAGCCATTGATACGACAAGAAGCAGGTGGATTGGCAAGAGCGTAATATGTTGCATTTACAGGGAACGCTGCTGGCCATTCCGTGGGTGAATTTATCCCTTACTCTCATTTGCGCACGGATTGAAGTAGGATTATTCTAATTTAAGTCGAGTTTACACGGCATATTTTTGAGATGACGACCAAACTGATAAAAACCGATAGTTTTAAAACGTAAACAGTGCCGTTACAATTAACTGTGCCCTCCGAAGCACGGTAGATGAGGAGATAAACTAAAATGTCTGTTTTCTATTTCATTAGGAGAAACCGTGGTATCAAACTCTTAAGAGTGTTGTGAGTATTGAAACTGACAAATGAAACGAATCGAAGGCTTACTCACATCGCGTTTTATTTAACCGCATGTTTTTTTTATTAATGAAGCCATTTCTTTGACAGCTATTAAAAAAAAAAGTACTTTGTGAAATCATCGGTAGGTGGCGCTAGCAACAGATGCACGTAAATGCTTGCAAGGTCTATCTATAATAAAACTAGCGTTCTAGTAATAGTGCGGTCTATGATTTTTAAAAATTCATTTCCGAACTATCAAAACGTTTTTCATTGCTCGTAAAACTTACTTACTGATTTGATTGTCATGCATGAATTAAATAATCGATGTCAAAAAAGGCCAGTGCAAGTCATTCAATCTATCAATAATTTTACTAGTACTAATTTTTACTTTTTAATAGCTGTCAAAAAGGCCGCATTTTATTATTTCAATTTATTTAATCAAATTCTAAAATGCATGTTTGTTTTATTGATTTTGTGTATAATTTATTTTTTATTCTCCCACTCATGCATTCCGTTGCGGTCATTGCATGGTACTTATTCTTATTTAATTTTGATTGAATTATAATATACTGGGTGAAATTTTACTAGTGACCGATAGCGAAAACTCAGAATCGACTGGTGATAAGGAACAACTTTCTTCGAGGAACATAGGTCGGAATATGAAAAAAAAATGGTTACCTCCCATAGAACTGATCGTCAGTTTTGTATGGGAGGTCATTTCCCTAAGTTCTCTGGGGAAAGTTGTTCCTTATCACCAGCTGGTTCTTAGTTTTTACTATAGGTCACTCGTAAAATTTCACCCTATGTACAGGGTGTTTTAAAGTTTTGCATGTATTAATGAACTGTTTATTTTTACATTTTGTGACACTCTTTTAAGTTTTTATGCAACATTTTAACCTCTTATGAGTATGTTCAGTTGATGTCTTGATATTGTGTTGTATTGAATTGCGATTGTTCAAATTATTATAAAAAGCTTACAAACTAAAATGATCATATTTTCCAGTGTTTTTTGCTACATTTGTACAATTTGTATTTTTGTACTTTACAAATACTTTACAAATATCTCTTTTAAGAGATAAGCTCGCCCTTGCAACAAATTTTAGTTAATATGTTTCTGTATAATTGATGCAGTAAAGAGTATATATAAATAGCGCAAAGAATAGTTCAATAATTAAGTGCCTATATAAACCTGTAGATACCATATCACGAAATTGGCAGAAACCATATCACCCTTATAATCGGCTATAAAACAATTATAAGAGTTGCAGTCTTATAAAGGTATCCAATCCAGCTATAGAACAATAATAAGAGTTGGAGTCTTATAAAGGTATCCAATACAGCTTATTTACACTAACACTTTCTGACAGACGTCAAACCTCAAGTCGTTGGCATCTTCCAATTACGGTGCTGATGTGGACATCATCAACGAAGATGGCGAATTGGCGACGGCTTACGAAGCACAGAAAGGAATTAACAGGTACCGCTGCCTTTATAGAACTAGAAGATGTATAAGAGTTTTAGCTATTTATTTATTTATTACTCAAGTTGATGCTACGTAGGTCAGTATAACTTTTACTCCTGAAATATAAAATGGAATTAAAAAGTACCGTAGCTTATACAGGGAGTAACAGAAAAGGTATAGTATAACAAGCCGAAAGGAGGTTAAGGTACTCATTCAACTGAATAACTTTCCCTATGGAACATGGGTCGAAGTGTGACAAAAAAAAATTTGGACCTCCCATAGTAATAAATCAATCAGCTATTTGAAAGTTTTGTATCGGAGGTCCAATTTTTTATATTTCGGTTTATGTTCCATAGGGAAAGTTGTTTAGTTTTGTGAGTACCTTGACCTCCTTTCGGCTTCTTATACCCTTTCTGTTACTCCCTGTTCCTAATAAATTCACTGCAAATATTGGGTATGTTCTACTCGTGATACTGACCAACTTTTCTTTGTAACATTTTTCCGAAATATGAAAAATTATTTTGGACCTCCCATACAAAAATGCCCAAAACATGTGTCAGTTTGTATGGGAGGTCCAATAATTTTTTTTCATTTTTATAAACTTTGTTTAGTTCTACGAGTAGAACATACCCTGAAAATATTTGCATGGTATTTAATAGTAACTTATAGAACTAGAAGTTTTAAAAGTGTTTTAACTATTTATTACAAAACTAGATGCAATGTAGGTCAGTATAACTTTTAGTTATTTGATATCACGATGAATTAGCTGCATCTTCTGAAGAATAAAATGGAATTCAATTTGAATACCGTAGCTTTTATAGAACGAAAAGCTGTATAAGCGATTTCATTTGACAACTGCTTTAAAAATAAGAGTAAAAACAAGTCACAGCACAGTATTCAGATCTAAAAGTTGGGTTTTAAACTTCACATATTTTTTTGAGTATTCTTTCTTTTTCGAGTTTAACTAACACCAAGTCATCCAATAGAGTTTTTCAACCGCCTACTACAACAACAAGTAGCAGGCCTGTGACCTGGTTGTGTAACGACTGACGGCCCAAAGTGTCCTCTGAAACACGGATCCATCTTGCTTTTCGGACAATCAGGTGGTTCAGCCTGCAATGTCCTAACCAGACTGGGAACAGTTTTGATACTAATATCAATCGTTGTTTCAAAGGCAACTGCAAGAAGAACTCCAAAACGAGAAACGATTCTACTCGGAGCATATTTCGAAGAGCAAAGCGGAGATTGACCGACTGCGGGAAGAAAACGAGAGATACCAGAAGTAAGTATTCTTTAGTTGTGTTATTTATTTCTCATGTGTAGATTAGATACATTATACAAATATCCAAAACTTCTTTCGCTTCATCTACATTCAGCAAACATATTTCGCGCTACATTTTAAGCTTAATCCCACTAAGGTGGCCTGATTTCTGCTTTAAATAAAGTTTTATTTATTGGTGGGATTAAGCCTTTTAAACTCTTCCCATTATCTATTTATCTTTTCATAATATCATCAATTTTCACTTTGCATGTTCACATTTTCATATTTAGTTTTAGCACATACCACCATCATTTTTCTTTCAGCTGCAAAGAAGAGCATTCGAAAACACGAAGGCTTTGGGAATACTTCAAGCAAACGTTTTTAAATTGCAACATTTTCGTACACCTCACTTTCAAAATCATATTTTCGATGTAGTTTTATGAAAACTGTGATATTTAGTTGTTTGTTTGTCTATTAGTTTGATTTTTACTTCTTATTCCGTTATTTTTATACTCTAGACTCTGTGATAAGTGTTAACGTGATGTGATAGTAAATATAGTTTTAGCTGAGTTTTGAAAGTAAATGTTTTTTAATTTGATAAACGATGCATGTCATCTATTAACAACGTATGGATTCTTCTGTTGCGTTAGTATGATCACATATATTTTTTTATATGAAATATACCAATTACAAAAACATTGTAAAGAGTATCGTTTATTAAACTATCAGACAGCCTTTTCATTTTCTTATTTTCTAATTTGAATATTTCGTATTTTCCTTTTATTAACCTATTGGGAAATCTAGTAATTTAGAAAAACCGATCGATCTCTGAGAGAGACACAATCTACGTCGCATTGAGTTAAAATATAATTAAATAAGGTTACTTTTAAAATATATATTTTATATAATAAGGACGTGTTTTACTCACAAAACTGAATAACTTTTCTTAGAAAATTTTCTTTGAAATACGAAATAATATAATGGATATTCTACTATAGGTACCATACTAAAAACATTTTCAACATTTTTGTATGGGAGGCCTAAATTCAGTTCAGTTTTGTGAGTAGAATACGCCCTTAAAATATTTATACTTAACTAAATGTAATCTTATATATTAGTCAAACAGTAAAACAATAATGTTACTGATGTTTTAGGTTGCTAAGCGCCGACTTGAGTTCAGAGCCGAAGACCAAAGAACAGGAGTTTGCTCAAAATGAAATCATTCGACTTGCATCGGAAACGATGGCCTTGCAGGTACGTTTTCACCCGACTACCACAGGAGGGTTATGTTTTGCAAGAGTATGTATGTAGACAAGATATTCATTTTCACGGGCTACAGCCCAAACGGCTGGACGGATCTTGACATGTGAGGCGTTGTTAGATTCGTCTCAGCAGCGCGAGTGACACTGGCTATATTAAAATTCATAAATTGTAAAAAGCGGATTTTCATCGCAAGTTACAACTTTGAAATTACTGCAGTCGGGTTTTTCTTTTATTTATAATACACCTGCTTGTTTCGACTTTCATATCTGTTTATTACTACTATAGTTACGGATTTACGTTAAATAAAAAAATACAACGTGTTGCAGAACAAAAAATAAAGCCGAAAGGCGACCTAGGTATTCATGAAACTGAAGAGCTTTCCTCATCGAACGTGTGACGAAATATGAAAAAAAAATTATCCTCCCATACAAAATGTACCAGCCGACCGAGTCCATTTGTATGGAGGTTCAATTTTTTTAAAATATTTCGATCTATGTTCCATTGGGAAAGTTGATCAGTTTCGTGAGTATCTTCTTTCGATTTTATGTGTTGTTCTGTAACACGATGTATTTTTTTATTTAAAGTAAATCCATAACCGTATCGTAACGTTGTTTTATAACACGTTTTAGGAACGTGTGGACAAACTATCCGAGAGCTGCAGGAGATACAAGAACCAGATCCGGCTGCTTGTTAACAAACTGAAGGACGTCGGCGTTATGGATGTGTCTGATATACTCGAGAGTAGCGGTTAGTATAAAGTTTTCTTATTTCCCTTTTTTCCCGTCTTGCCTACTCTACTCAGGTTATAATTTCAAGTCCCAAGTATTGAAAAACGCAAGATTAAATTGTAAATGGCGGCCGCTGCTTCCGGTTGTGGCAGCAAAACAGATTTATTCGTGTATCACTGCGCAGAACTTTGCCCCGATTACGAGAATCCTTGCACTTTTTAACATCTTACAAGATTAAAAATCATGAACACTGTGCTTTCAACAAAAATACGGCAACCACAAACTGTTTTTATTTTTATTCCATTAGGTGTGCGAGTATGGACAGATGTATTTTAGAGCGGGAGAAAATGACATTCTGTCGCCATATACCGACAGTTGGTATCTTAAAATGCGGACGTTATGACTATTTCCAGAGTATAGGTTCTATATTAGCCCTATAATATTCTATTCGATTTCTCTTCTTATAGTAACTTTTTAATTTATATTATAAGACAAGTGTATGTTATTGTTGGCACAAAACATTTTTTAAAATTATAAGGTGTAATAAAATAACTGCAATAATTTTAAGACATGAAAAAGTTCACGAAACTGAACAACTTTCTCTAAAGAAACATAGGTCGAAATATGAAAAAGAAGTTTGGTCCTCCATACAAAATATGTTGACCGGCCGGGTCAGTTTGAATAGGAAGGCCAAAATTTTTTTCATTTACCGACCAAGTTGTTTAGTTTCATGGGCTGATTCACCCCTTAAAATATTTGCAGTTGATTCTTTTACATACTTTATATTACGTTGTATGTTCTTATGATTTTGTGTTCAAACGTAGCATGTTGCACCGACCCTAAGTAATTGGGATAAGGGCAGGAAGATGATGATATTATGTTTTATACAGATGTGGTGGCCCCTACCAACGCATCTTTGGTGGAAATCGCGCCGGTCACTCGCAAGAAGGAGCGCGAGTACCTCGGAATGTTCGAGTACAAATTGCAGGACGAGGCCGCTATCATCAAGAAACTTATATTGGGTAAGCAAACAATAACTAACTATTTCTGTATTACAAAAAAAAAGAGTAAGTGGGAAGTATTACGAATGAAACACGCTTCTTAGACCAATGCTAGTTTATTACTGATTGACGATTGTAGTGTGCGCGGCGCAGCGCGCAATGCATAGGTACTTATAGGTAGGACATAGATACACCTCATTCCTCCACACTTAGTTTTGAAATCTGTGAAAGACAATAAAACCACTTTAAAAGTATTTTTTATAATCGAAAACTTTTCGAGGACGCAGACGTTGTGCTAGCGGTGGAGACGCAGACGCTTCTTGTATAGGTACCTCGTCAGCAGCGGCTAGAATAGCCGGCGACACTAACTGTGCATTTGTTACGCCCTCACGTATCTCTCGCTCGCACTCGTCTGTACAATCTACAAATTCATCAACATTGACATTCTGCGGATCTGAACTATTTGGTTGAATCTCATCTCTATTTCCCCCCTCATTATCTAACGATGATCTTGTACAGTTATCTAAACTTACATCTAAAGTTACTGGTATATTATTATCTGAATTATTTTGACTAGAAATATCGGTAGGATTGTTTACAACCGTCGAGGTGGATGAAATGTTGGTTGAATTAGTTAAATTTATTGGTAAAGGTTCTCCCTTGTATTTCATAATTTGGTCTATATGCCTAATGCATGAAATGCTGGTGTCAAAAATTAATATTGTATACATTCTATTACCTACTTTTTCTATAATCTTACCTAACTGCCAAGTTTCTTTGCGCGCATTGTAACAACGTGCCCATACAATATCACCTGTCACAAATGATCTTCGCGCCGCAGTTGTAGGTAAATTACGCTCGTCATTAAGTGTATTTTTATCGGCAGGTTTTATCAAATCTAATCGTGATCTTAAACTTCGACCTAACATTAATTTAGCAGGTATTTCGCCAGTGGTACAGTGCACGGTATTTCTATACTCAAATAAATATTCTAATAACTTTTCGTGTGCCGCAGTGGATGACAAATTTTCTATTAGGATACATTTTAACATTTTCTTACATATTCGGACGGAATTTTCTGCCTGCCCATTGCTGCATGGGTGATAAATTGGCGAGTTCATATACTTAATACCGTTGCTGGAACAAAATTCATGAAACTCCTTCGAATTTATTTTAACATCATTGTCGGATACTATTAATTTGGGTAGACCGAAAATTGCGAATAATATTTTTAGTTTTGAAATCAACGCCTGCGTATTAGTACCGTTACTCATGTGCAAACATTCTAACCACTTGCTATAAGAATCCACTACTATTAAATATACTCTCTGCCCTATTGTCATATAGTCAATATGAATACGCTCCCACACTCCGACCCGCGGCCAAGGTGCTGGCTGCTCACGTGCCGGAGAGGGACGCAAAGATACACATACGTCGCAGCCACCAATCCATCTCTCGATATCGGCGTCGATGCCGGGCCACCAGCCACCACATCCTACTGCGTGCATTACTCTTCATTTTAACAATGCCTAAGTGGGTATTGTGTAACTCTTTTAACATATTTGGACGAAGTTCGCTAGGAATAATCACTTTGTGACCCCTGAGTAAGCAACCATTTTCAATTTGCAAATCAGTTTTACACAAAAAATATGGTGATATAGATTTACAGCTAATCTTTCGCGGCCACCCGTTGTTAACATATTTAATCACCGTTTGTAAGGTACAATCGCTTTCCGTTGCTCTTTTAATGTCGTTTGCAGTGATTGCCGGCGATACCGCGTTTAAAAAGTTAAGTGAACTGAAAGCGTCGTATTCCTTATCGCTATTGCACGATGTATGGGATAACGGTGCCCTCGAAAAAAAATCTGCAACAGAATTATCGACACCTGACCTAAACTGGACCACGTAATTATATGCAGAGAGTATAATTTTATATCTTTTTAATCGTAACGCAGTTGTTATTGATATACCTGACCTTTTATCAAAAATTGAGACAAGGGGTCTATGGTCAGTTTTCAGTATAAACGGCTCACTTCTACCATATAAATATTGATGAAAATGCTTGACACCGAAAATTATGGCAGCCGCTTCTTTTTGTATCTGGCTATAATTTCGCTCAGTAGCCGTTAAAGATCTAGACGCATAAGCCAGAGGTCTCTCATTGCCATCAGCGTCAAGCTGAGCCAGCACTGAACCGAGACCTGTGGGCCCGGCATCTGAACTCAGCACCAGCTGCGCACTAGGTTCAAAATGCGCCAGCACGCGTTCGGAAGCTAGTTCCTGGCGCACGCGCTGCACAGCCCTGCGCTGTCTCTCTCCCCACTGCCACGAGGAACCGGTTCGCAACAATTCGTGCAACGGGCTTAGCAAAGATGATGCGTTAGGTATAAAATTACGGTAGTAATTAACTATACCTAGAAAACGTTTTACCTCCGTAACATTAGTCGGTTCCGGTGCCTCGAGTATAGCACGTACCTTTTCGGGACTAGTCTGCAACCCGTTTTTATTAATTACATAGCCTAAATATACTACGTCATCTTTTAAAAATTCACATTTCTCTTTTTGCAGACGTAGCCCCGCCTCACTTAACCGACTCAAAACTTTACGTAATCGTTGAAGATGCACCTCCTTGCTAGGCCCTGTCACACAAATATCATCAAGCCAGCAGCTCACGCCTTCAATACCTGAGAGTAGGATTTCCATCGATTTTTGGAAAATTGCGGGCGCGTTGGCCAGCCCGTACACCAATCGTGTATATTTAAACAACCCTTTTGGGGTATTGATGGTAGTAAGATCCTGCGAATTTTCATCAAGTAAAAACTGATTGTAAGCATTTTTTAAATCCAACTTACTATACTGTTGACCACCTCCTAGCTTAGCGAAGACCTCCTCAATTCGAGGCAATGGATATTTTTCCACCACAAGATCCTTATTTAGAGTAACGGAATAATCGCCAGCGATTCTGACCTTACCGTTCTCTTTCAGTACGGGAACAATGGGGGTAGCGTACTGTGAATGACTAACCGGTACTAATATGCCGAGGTTGACTAGTCTATCAATTTCTTTTTCCACTTTTTCTTTGAGTGCGAATGGAATTGTTCGGGGCTTAAAAAATTTTGGAACCGAATTATCTTTTAACTGTAATTTAACAGTAAATTTATTGAATGTTCCTAACTCATCTCGCCAGAGATCTGAAAATTGTTCCAACAACTTGCCGAGTTCATTACATTGGCTAATTTGTGCAACATTATATAAAGGGGAATTTCCATTATAAATAGCAATCCCCATTTTGAAAATTGACATAAATTCCCGGCCTAGTAAGGGCGGGCCGCCATTTCTTACAACATAAATTCGAATTTTATTTTTTTGGTTATTAAAATTAGCTTCGGCTACAAAATATCCTAGCGGAGTAATTTTGTGACCCGTATAGACGCACATTTTTAAAGTAGTTTTAGTCAATTTATACTTGGCAAACATTTTTTTGTACAATTCTTCAGATATTACGCAATTATCCGACCCGCAGTCTAACTCCATAGTAACACAACAATCTCCTATTATTAAGTCATATTTAATAGGCTCTCGACCAACATACCTTATGTTATAGTTTTGACATTCTTCACAAACTGATTCACCGTGATCAGTGACGCCACTGTCATCACCGGCAATATTGTTTACCCGTGAATATTTCCACTTATCGCCGCAAACCTTTTTCAGATGTCCTTTTTTTCCGCACCGATCGCACTTGTAGGACCTGAAACGGCATGTAGCCTCACTATGTGATTTCATTCCGCACACTGCACATGACCGCACTTGGCCGCCCGCACTACCGTGCGCCCCTTGCGCGGTACCGGCGCCGCCGCCACCAGTCACGCCACCACGACTGCCACCAAATCGCCGCTGACGACCACCTTCAAAAGCCGCGCGATAGATAGGCTCCTCTTTAACAACAACTTGACTGGATAACGTTTTTGCCGCCCGGGCACTTTCTGCCTGTTCTGCTATCTCCAATGCTTGAGAAATCGTCATAGTAGATGGCTTCTTCTCAAAAAGCTTGTCACGCTCAGGACCTGAGCCAAGGCCTAGGACGAAACGGTCTGTTAGATTAGTTTCTAACGCGGTGCCAAAATCGCATAAACTTGCCAGACCCCGCAACCGTGCGACCCAATCCTTCAAGGATTCGCCTGGACTCTTCGTCGCCCCATAGAAATTTGCCCTATCAGCGTACGAGCATTCCTTGGTTTTAAAATGTTTGTCGAGTAATTCAACTAGCTTCACATATGTAAGTTTTTCAATCTCCTCTGGATACGCAAGATTTTTTAGTAGACGGTAAGACTCATCTGAAAGATGGGTAATCAAAATGGCGCTTTTGTCTTCGTCTGTAGTCAATTTATTAATCTTCAAAAACTGTGTTAAACGGCCCTTGAATATAGCCCAATCACTTGATTTGTAGTCGAATAACTGTAAACTTCCGAAGTAATTAGTCATTTTGAATCACAGCTAAACAACACGCACGCGAGGGTAACAAACAATAATCCGTCGTTCGCCACTGAGAAGTATTACGAATGAAACACGCTTCTTAGACCAATGCTAGTTTATTACTGATTGACGATTGTAGTGTGCGCGGCGCAGCGCGCAATGCATAGGTACTTATAGGTAGGACATAGATACACCTCATTAAGTCTCTAGGTAGGAACTAGTACTAAGTACATAAAATTATAAAAAAAAACATACAGGGAGTAACAGAAATGGTATAACAAGCCGAAAGGAGGTCAAGGTACTCATGAAACTGAACAACTTTCCCCATGGAACATGGGTCGAAATATGAAAAAAAAATTTGGACCTCCCATACAAAATCGCCGATGACCTAATTAATTTACTATGGGAGGTCCAAATTTTTTTTTTTCATATTTCGACCCATGTTCCATAGAGAAAGTTGTTCAGTTTCATGAGTACCTTGACCTCCTTTCGGCTTGTTATACCCTTTCCGTTACTCCCGGTATATCAAGCTTTTATTTGAATGATAATAAAATAATTCATTTCTACCGAATCCGCCATTACACAATTTATATTATATAAAAGCTTGTCGTGAAAATGAATGACTAATTTAATAATACTGATATTTATTTAGAACTTCTCCCTAAAGTTGAAATAAATTAAGAAAACATTTGTTCCACAGATCTAAAGCCGCGCACTGCGGTAAACCTGCTACCAGGATTACCAGCGTTCATCTTATTCATGATCCTACGTCACATGGACCATGTAGATGACGAGCCAAAGATGCATGGGTTCATGAAGTCTGTCAGGTCGGCTGTCAAACGGACGTTGAAGAAACGCAGCGATAACGTCGAGTACAATGTGCTCTGGCTGGCAAATATGCTTAGGTAAGTCTTACCATAGAAAAGACGAAAAGAAAATTAATATAAGGTCCTATTAAATCCAGTGCAAGTATTTTCAGGATATGTTCTACTCATTATAGATACTGAATAACTTTTTCCAAGCAACATAGGTCTAAATACGAAAAAACAAAAATTGAACTTCGTTCGCATACGAAATGGTAGACTGGTACAGTCGAACGAGTCTACTTTTATGGGAGGTCCAAATTTTTTTTTTTATATTTCGACCTATGTTCCTTGGGAAAAGTTGTTCATTTTCACGAGTAGAACACACCCTGAAAATATTTGCTGAATTTAACAAGATTAATGTACTGGTTGACTGAATTACAAGTAAAAAATTAGAAAATAAATAAATTGTTATGAATGATACATTTATTAAAGAATACTTTAAAACCAGGAATTGGGCAGCCAGTGGTTACAAAAAGTAAGCGTTTGTAATTAAAAAGTATAAATATCAACATGTGTTAAGTTTCTAAAGAAAAAAGCCCATAGTAAACCTAATTGTTTTTGTCGCGAGCTCTGATAATATTAATTCTTAGTTCTTAAAATACTTCCTGTCATTTTGCTCTAAACTGTTTGTTTATGTTACAAAATTTTAATAAATTCTACCGACCGATATCTATGTAATAATAATAAATTATGTTTCACAAGGAAGTGACCGTATGTTTAAAATAGGATTATAGTTCAGTTTTAACAACTGTTGCCCGCTTTTTACCCCACTGCCTCAGAAGGAGGGTTATGTTTTTCGAGAGTATGTATGTAGGTATGTATGCAAGTATGATTGTATGTGGACAAGAAAATTCTTTTTCACGGGCTACAGCCCAAATGGATAGTTGGATTTAGACATATGAGGTGTCGTTCGTCTCAACAGCGCGAGTGACACTTGCTACATTAAAAAATTATAGATTCAAGATAGCGAATTTTTACAGCGAAATACTAGGTACTTCAAAATTAACGCAGTCGGGTTTTTTGTTTTTTAACACATCCACTTGTTGATTACTACTTTAATGTTTTGTTTAAACGTGTATTGTCATATTCCACAGATTGCTGAACAACCTACGTCAGTACAGTGGTGACGCTGTTTACCAAATTCACAACACGCCGCGGCAGAACCAGCAATGTCTGCGGATATTCGATCTGTCAGAGTACAGACAAGTTCTGAGTGACACGGCTGTTTCTATTTATCAAGGTAAAAGCTGCACAACTATAAGGAACTGCCAGGAATACGTTTTTTAAATCGTGTATAGATGGCGCGTTGCATAGAGACTCGGGAAGTCCGTAATGTAGGTATTACAAACTATTAAGTTATAAATTTTTTGAATTGTTAACACTATGGGCCGGTCAAAGAGTTTACATAATAATATCTAAGAATTTGTGAATCAAATAGGTAGGTGCCTAAACTATGAAATATGAAACTACGAGTGCATGAGGGTTGAGGGCATCCAATCCCATCTGATTGGACATTTACAAACAGTAGGCGTACAAGACACCGAATTTCACATTTGTCTGTGAAACTTTCGAGTTTCTTTACAATGCGCCATTTATATATGATTTAAAGTACGTAGTCCTGTCAGTTCCTCATTACACAGATTAACTTATACTGTATAACAGTTGTATAATAAGCACTTATAAGAGTAAAAGAACGAATATTATACGGATTGCTACTTGTAGTTTAGTCAACAAATGCAAACAGTTTTCACACACAAGCGTTTCTATGTCGTTTATTTTGTAATCAGGGTAATTTAATAAAGGTATTTCAAAATGCGTAATACATCTATGGGAGTTTTACGTAAGATGTATTGTATTTAATTCAATTTGCTACTCGACTGAGTGAGTAGTCAATACATAGTATAAAGTAAAGTCCCTTCCCGTGTCTGTATGTATGTTTCCTTATATCTTTAAAACCCCTCAACGGATTTTGATGCGGTTTTTTTTAATATATAGAATAAGTTAAGGGGCAGGTTTTTAAATATTCTTTACCTCAAATTTTAACCCCCAAAGGGGTAAAAAAGGGGTTAAAAGTTTGTATGGAAAATCATTATTTTTAAATGCGATCTGTTTCAAAATGTGTGATTAGATCAAAGAGTTAAAATAATTAAACACGTGTTTCAGGGATTTTAGATTTTTAATCCCTAAAGGGGTAAAAGAGGGGTTAAAAGTTTGTTTGGAAAATCTTTATTTTAAAATGCGATCTGTTTCAAAATTTGCGATTAGATCAAAAAGCTAAAAAAAAGAAATACGTGTTTCAGGGATTTTCGAATTTAAACCCCTAAAGAGGTAAAAAAGGGTTTAAAAGTTTGTATGAAATGAAACGGGCAGCTAGTTGTAAATAAAATACAAAAGTCGCTTAAAATTATTGTACAAAAATATTACAGACTTCATTCATGGTTACTAAAAAATAATGTAAACGTTAGTGTTTTGACGATATCGAAAATATTGAAATATGACGTCATAATTTAATATTTTAATTTAACATATCGTTTCCAGATAGTTTTAAAAAGTAGCTCATTTGACCTGTCTGTCAAGTAGCGAATAATTAAAGCTGTAATTTTTTAAAGTATTTTTTTTCCGAACAAATATTTAATTCTTATTTCGTTTCCAGGTCTAATTCTCCTACTGGAGCGTCAATTGGAGCGCCTGATAGTTCCAGCAGTGTTGGAGCACGAAGAGATCTCAGGACTATCAGGACCCGCCAAGACGCCTTCGCCCGTTGGGGGAGCGCCCGCTGGTAGGATTCTTATTCTACAGTATTATACAATATTCTTCAGCATTCTACCGTATTATACAATATTCTTCAGTATTATACAACATTCTACAGTATTCTACAACATTCTACAGTATTATACTATATTGTACAACATTCTCCTGTATTCTACCATATTCTGTAGTATTCTACAATATTCTTCAGTATTCTACAACATTCTACAGTATTCTACAATACTCTACAATATTTTACAATAGCCTACAATATTATAATCTAATACTTGCGATTGTCGGCGCATGATGAAACTTCGTAGTAGACATAGTTGTAAATAAAACCCAAAGGGTTAAACCAGCAATATAAGTGAAACGAGTACAAGAGTTTTATTTACAACTATGCCTACAATATTCTTCGGTATTACCCGCCAAGACGCCGCCTTCGCCCGTTGGGGTAGCACCGGCTGGTAGGCAGCTTATTTTTCTTCTTCGATTGGGTCACTAAGTCGTCCAACGACCTGATATCTAAAAATCCTACAATTTAATAATTCTGCCAAACAACTGGTTGACAAATATCTTTGTAAAAATATTAGGCGCACAGTGAGCTGAATTGAGGTCGTATAAATGATTTAAGTAAGTCGTATAAAGATTAGTAATTACTTTGTGTAAAGTTTTCACAAAGTAATTACTAATCAAGTTAGAAAAAATGTCATGTTATGATTGTTTTATTAATCTTTGAGGTTCTTTTTCCTTCTTTAATTGTGGCTTTTGCCAGTAAGCAATTCAGCCAGTGTCAGTGAAATTAGATCATCACGTCATATATAGAAAAAAACAAAACAAAAAGAGGAAGGGTAGGAGCCAAAAAGATATACGTACGCATAACCGCGCTGAAAATAGTCGACACACAACAAAAAAATGTATACTTTTAACACATAATATAATAAAATACATAAAGGTTTTTTGTGTGGGAAAGTTATCAGTCATAAAACCACATTGTTGCGCACGGAGTTTTTATTTCTTGATACCTAATTCTCTTTGCAGGTCCTTCAAGGCTGAAACAGGAGCTAAGCCAGACTCACACACATCTTCACACCTTCGATTTGGACCCGCCACTGCGTTGCATGATCTTCAAACAGGTGAATATAGAATAAAATTTTACAAGTAACCGATAGCCAAAACTCAGAAATGGCGATAGGAAACAATTTTACCTGAGAAACATAGGCCCACGCCCCACATATTTTTTTAAAATTGACATCCCACACTTTCTGATCAGCAAATGTTTTTATAATGTAACTAGGGCAGCTAGTTAGTCAGCGGTTTCACCCGCTGCAACCTATTATTCCGCGGGAAAAAATCATTATTCGCCAAGAGATGTCGCTGTTAGTTTTCGGCGAAAACGTTTAAAACGCGAATCGGCTCGGTCACGCCACCTATTTCAAAAATATTAGAAAATGCGCGATCCCGTGGGAATGAGACATTTTTCCGTGGTAAAAAGTATCCTATGTGTTATTCCAGATGCCCTTTTATATTTCTGCAAAGTTTTATGTCAATCTAATCAGCCGTTTTTGCGTGATGTCGTAACAAACACACACACAAACATCCGCCTTTATAATATTAGTAGGATTCGTTTAGGAAAACCTGCAAAACTTTCACCGCAGGCTGGATCTGAACCAGCGACCTTCGCCATCTGTATTGGCGAAGGTCGTAAACCTATCCTGGTAGATGGAGCCCTACCACAGGGCAAGATGCTTAATTCGCGGGCTTGGAGTGAGCCGCTGTAGCCCAGTTGGTAGAGGCGTCGCCAGTACATATGGCGAAGGTCGCTGGTTGTAACTTGTATTAATATTTTCATTTAGTTTTTTATAATAAAATATTCCTCTTTCGATACCCAAGAGCTTAAAATTGAATCAGGTTTTCTCATTGATCAATCGTGTATCTCTTTCAGCTATTCTACTACATCTGCGCATATAGCTTGAACCAGCTTCTGCTGCGTAAGGACCTGTGCTGCTGGGCTAAGGGCTTGCAGATCAGATACAACATCTCGCATCTCGAGACTTGGATCAAGGAGAACCTGGCCGAATACGGACAGAAGAGCGTAAGTAGTTGTGATAATTTGCAGTGAACTACGGCATTTTACAGTATTCTCCAATATTCGACAGTATTCTACAGTATAATACGACATTTTACAATATTCTACAGTATTCTTCAATATTCTACAGTACGCGAATGAGTTCATGACCATGTCGAGGAATGCGGTAGTGCTGTGACTAATTCATGTTGATGTCGATATCGAGAATTGTTGCCGAACAGTTCAGTTCAGACTACTCATAGTTATTAGTTAATGGGTTGTTTTTCCTACAATATTGATTAGGTAGGGTATCGTTGAATAGTCTTTATAAACTAAGGGCTGGTTTCTTTAAAACAAAGTAACTAAAATGTATATGTCTCGAGACATTTGCTTATTAAAGGGGCCTTTTTAGTCATAGTTTGTTCGAACTGTAACTTCACTGTTTGTGAATAATATTAAAGAAGTATTTATGGTTTCTACACAAAACACAACACAACGACAAAATATCGACAACTTTGTGACACACTTTTTTCCCATCACTCGACTGCGGGCGAATGCGGGTAGTTGGGTAACCGCGGGGCGCGCCGCCCCCGCGCGCCTCCTCATTCCCCGATGGCCAAGAACTCATTCGCGTACTGTACACTATTCTACTACATCGGCGTTAGAACCTGCCGAATATGGACAGAAGAGCGTAAGTACTTGTAGTATTCTTCAATATTCAACATTGTTCTTCTATATTGTACTGCATTCTATAATATTCTACAGTTTTCTACAGCATTCTACAATATTCTAAAGAATTCTACAACATTTCATTGTATTCTACAGTATTCTACAATATTCTATATGGTCAGAAGAGTGTAAGTGAATTTAAAAACGGAAATAATAAAGTTAAGAAACTAAGGAATCTAGTTGAAATAGTAGAATAATATTTATCTAACCAGCATTTATGCTAAGGTAAATGAGTAAGTAAGTACCGATGTCCATCTGGACCTTATTCTAGAATTATTTTTTTTGGAGATGATAGTATTTTAAAATACAATACAACACTAAAATACAAGGCAACAATAGAGCATGACATAATATTAGATCTATACCATACACAGAATCTCAAGATTTAGAATGTAAATATTTACTTTTTTATCCGACTGCCTAGGAGGGTAATGTTTTTCGAGAGTATGTATGTACAAAAAAAAATACTTTTTAACGTGCTACAGTTCAAACGGCTGGGCGGATCTTGACATCTGAGGTGTCGTTAGATTCATCTCAGCAGCGCGAGTGACATTGGTCAAATTAATAATTCATAAACCCAAGATGTCGGATCTTTTTATTGCAAAATACGATTTTATAATAACCGCATTCGGAATTTTGTTTTTAATCCATTTGCTTGATAAATTAATACGATAAGTAAAAATTTTATTATTTTTAATTCAGTCAAGGCAGAAAATAACTCGATGATTGATATTATAGTATATAAGCGAAAACTGTTATTGTAACTTGTTTTTGTAATAGATATTTTTATATAAAAATATATTATTTAAGTATTCAGATATTCAGATATTCATTTTATTGGTATCTTTAAAAATACAGGTCATGTTATGTCATATACAATTTAAAACAATAAAAATAAAAATTCACAATAAAAATCTAAACTAATCTCTAGTTTACATAAGGTCATTTCCGCTATTAAATTCTAAACAACGTAATTAAAATCAACAAAATTATCATTAAATAAGAACAATTAAACATATATAAATATTACTTTCTAAGCGTTTGAAATTCCGGTATGGAGTAGAACGTCTTCTCAATAAGCCAGCGTTTTAATTTTATTTGGAAAGTACTATCACTGGCTGCCGTAGTAATTTCATCAGGCAACTTATTATATATCGAAGGCCCCATTACATGTGTAAGCTTACCAGCCTTTGCTAACCTGTGCCTGACGGGCACGAGCTTAGTGGCACTGCGAGTGTTGTGTGAGTGCAAGTCACCATGTTTGGCATATTCACTTAGGTTTTTACGTACATACATCGCAACATGGAGAATTACCAGAGAAGGCAGAGTCAGTATCCGCAATGATTTAAAAACGGGGCGTGCTGAAGAGTCCTGTGGGATTTTGGCAATAATTCTGACAGCGCGCTTCTGCGCAATAAAGGCGCGCTCCCACTCTGCAGCAAACCCCCACAGTTCCACACCATACTGCAAAATCGAGTGTACAATGGCAAAATAGCACGTGCGCACCACGTGCTCAGGTGCAACGCGAGCTACTCGTCTTAATGCAAAGCATGCGCCATTTACCCTACCACACAGCCTATCAATATGCGGCTCCCAGGTCATCCCTCTGTCCAGCTGAAATCCCAGGAAACCAGTGGTTTCCACTTGCGCAACCTGAATGCCGCTAGCATACACCTGTGTTGGCTTTAAGCACCTTCCAGAAAGATCGAAATTTAGGAAGTGCGTCTTTTTCAGGTTTAGCACAAGTCCGTTACACTCGAACCACCGACTCACCTGGGACATAGTGACATTGAGTTTTCCCTCCAGTTCTCGATGGTTTGTAGCGCATACCACAATAGCTACATCATCGGCATACATAAATGTTTCACCATTAGTGATTGCCTCTGGCAGATCATTTAACAGAAGGGAAAACAGAATGTTTGAGATAGAGGATCCCTGGGCCACACCCAAGCAGGTGGTAACCGGGTCAGAGCTGACCTTTCCACCATGGGCAACAACGACTTGCGACCTTTGTCTAAGGATGTCGATGAGCAGACTATGAGTCGGACCGCTAAAACCGTAGTGCTCCAGTTTGACTGCTAATAAATTATGATCAGCCACATCGAAAGCCTTCGACAAGTCACAGCAAAGTACTGCGACCTCCTGCCGTCGGTCCCTAGCTTCTACAATGCGTCTGACAACCTCTCTGGCAAGACATGTAGTGCTGCGTCCCTCACGGTACGCGTACTGCCGGTCAGAGAGCGCATCAGTACTAGCCAAAAAGGCGGGAACACGAGAGCACAGACCATTTTCGAAGATCTTCGCTACGATGGGTATTATGGACACTAATCTGTACGCATCCATATCTCCTCTAGACCCTTTACCTTTAAAAAGAGGAGAAATTTTGCTTATCTTTAAGGGGCCAGGGAAAACACCTTCTTGTATGCAGCGGTTAAAAATATAAGCGAAAATGGGACTAAGTGTGTTCGCCGCGGCATTGATCATAAGAACGGATAGGTCATAGATATCTCGCGTTTGTTTTTGCGCTACTCGTATCTTAATTATGCGTTCGACTTCTTCTGCAGAGAATGTCTCCAATCTAAGGCACCGGTCAGCTGGCGTACGCGCCTCACGCAGCAGGCGGATCGCGCCCGCACAGTCGGCGGGAGGTGCTCCACATGCTGCCGCGGCGTCTGCGAAACGCTTGTTCATGACATTAGTAATGTCTTCCGGGCTCTTGCAGTTGTGGTCGCCATCCGCAGCGAGAATGACACTCGTGTAGTCCATCAGCGTATTCTGGACTTTTCCCCTCTGCTGATTTACAACGTTCCATGTTGTTTTATTCCTATTATGACTATTTTCAATTTTGTTAGTGTAAAATTTAGATCTTTCTAATTTGATTAATTCCGTATATTTCTCATTAAGATTATTTATTAAATTCATTACAATGTCATCATTAGGTACCAAATTTCCGATTTTAATAATGTCAAAAAGAACTGATTTTAAATTTAAAATGTCCGAAGTTATCCAGTTGTCAGATATTTACGGTTTTGTATACGTTTTAATGGGAAAGATATGTCAAATTTGTTTCGTAAAATATTTATGGTTCGTTCCATTAAGATCTGAAGCGATTCACCCCTTCTTTTTAGAAAATCGTCCCAGTCTACGCTTTCAACAGACGTTCTAAAATTTTCATAATTCTGTCGCGAGTAAATACGACCAAGGCGAGTAAGAGGCGCAGGCGGTGAGGCAGCGGCACATTGGACCAGGCCACGCACAGCGTAGTGGTCACTTATATTAGTAATGACCGACTCCGTACTAACAACAGACGCCCTGCCACTGTTTATGTAAAGGTGGTCTATACACGTTTTCGAGTGACTTGTGACTCAAGTGGGAAAGCTTACTTTGTTACTAAAATCATAAGCCCTCAAAATATCGCGTAGTTTTTTATTATCCGAGTTAGGCTCGCAAATTGTGTCGACATTAGTGTCACCCACAATTATCATTTGTTTATCACTTGTACTTAGTTTATCGAGAAGGCGTTCTAGAAAAGTCAAAAATTGTGCAGAGCTAACTCCACAGTTAGTCCTGTATAAACATATTACCGTAACACGGTAGTCAATTAAGTCAACGGCCGATAGTTCGCAATACAGTTCAGTTGCCAAGGATTTAATTTCGATATTTTCTATACATTTTACATTATTTTTAACATAAATGCAAGAGCCCCCGTACTCAGAAATCGCCCTGCAAAAGCTAGATATCAAGGTGTATCCATCAATTGAAACACACTTTAAATTATCCTGAAATAATTTATGTTCAGTAAGCGCCAGAACCTCACACTTTAGCTCATTTTGCAGAAGGATCTCTAATTTCGGAGTCTTTTTATCCAGTGAGTTAACATTTTGATGGACAATAGTAAACTCTCGTAGTGGTTGGGCCGCACAATCGTTATTCTTCGAGAGCTGTTTGTTACATACATTTTTAGAGACGATATCTCGGTGAGCATTAGATTGTGTGAAATTCATTCTGTTAATAACTACTAACTACTGACTGATCTCATGTAGACCTAAGTTTAGATTGTTACAATTTATTACTAGATTTAAGTTGTTACACTTACCTACTTAGTTTTCTTTTAAACTTGTTTACTGTTTAAATTTCTTAGAATGCTGTGTGCGCCTGTAAGTGTCTTTTAAATCAGTGATTTAATGCTAATATAACCTAAGCTCATTGTATGTTAGATTTAAAGGATGTTGGCGTGCCTATTTGTAATAAAATAAAAAATAAAATATTTATTCCTCAGGTGGAAGAGATCCTGAGCGTTTTGCGTCCTATCACGCAAGTGGTGCAGCTGCTGCAAGCGCGCAAGAGCATGGACGACGTGCAGTCCACAGTCGACATGTGTGACAGTTTGACAGCCATGCAAGTGTGCAAGGTGAGTTAAGGCTGAGAATCCACCAGAGCTGTGCGAGGTAGCTAAGCGGTGTGCGAGGAAAAAATCCACCAATAGAATCACTTCATTTTCC
The DNA here is from genome assembly GCA_024500475.1 of Phthorimaea operculella. Taxonomy (NCBI): domain Eukaryota; kingdom Metazoa; phylum Arthropoda; class Insecta; order Lepidoptera; family Gelechiidae; genus Phthorimaea; species Phthorimaea operculella. The sequence goes on along the minus strand of JANFCV010000129.1, from coordinate 968,931 downwards.
TAGCCTCGCTCAGCTCAGCTCTGGTCGAATAGGGTTGAGCGAAGCGAGGCCATTCTACATACAAAACAAGCGAGAAAGTGTTGCGAGGAATGTGTAGCGAGGAATGTGTTGCGAGGAATGCGTTGCGAGAAATGTGCTGCGAGGTTTCCACTACATCGCATTCCCCCCCGCTCACACATTTCACAGCTTCGCAACGCATCCTCGCTCCGCACATTAATGCGCATTTTGACAGCTCCGCTACGCATCCTCGTACGACACATTTTACTCGCACAGCTCTGGTGGATTCTCACCCTAGATCCTGAGCGTTTTGCGTCCAATAACTCAAGTGGTGCAGCTGCTGCAAGCTCGCAAGAGCATGGACGACGTGCAGTCCACAGTAGGGCTTGACTTCCGGAATTCCGGAATTGGCTCAATTCCGGAATTCTGGTTAACCCCAATATCGTTTTCAATTCCGGAATTTACGAAATCAATATCGAAAGTTCGATATTACGAAAATGTATATTTTTTCATACAAAAACAATACAACATACTTTATTGCACATCGATTTAAAATATTACAAAAGGGTTAATATTAACATTACTAAACTCATTCTTTCTTTGCTCGTGCAATGCGCAATTAGAACACTAAACTGTTCGATATCGATTATTTTTTATTTGTCTTTGGCTAATTAGAAGAAAAGGGTTGCAAATGTGTTATTGAATCAAAATAGGGTTGATGTCAACTTTTAAACTGTATAAGTATTTAGAGTGAGTGAGGATTTTGAGTGAGTGTTTTCTACCATTTCATGGCTAAGTGGTTTGTTTGCGATGAGTTTTCTCCATATGTTTTCATACAGTATATATAAAATTACCATTAAGGAAACTTCAGGTCTGTTTAATTAAATACATATTAATAAGTTAGTACATAAGGTTCTTTGAGACTGTTTGTTTCTACATTAATTAAAAAAAACATTACTTTAAATTGAACAATCATAATTTCTGATTTATTCTAAAGATTTTTTTTATAAAGTTATGATAATGTGGTGAATGTCATGGTTGAAAATTGCCGTGTGATACCAGCTTAGCAATAGCATCACCCACCCTATTTCTTTCCTGTGGCTGTTGTAAGAAGCGGCTAAAGGACTAGAGGGTTTCATGTGTATTGCAATTTTAGGTGACAGGCTGACAACCTGTCACTATAGCGATACACGACAATAGCTAAAACGACCCTCAAAGATATTTATCAGACGTGGCGATAACGACCGTATTTTTACGGCCGTTGACGCTCTGCCTACCTCGTAATGAAAGACCGAATTTGGACTATTGTGCGCCGCTTCCTCGTGGTCTTACAAGGCGCCCCGCGTTGTTTTACTGCACGGCAAACCCATTAAATACAATTTTGAAAATTTGAGCTTCTAATTCCGGAATTCCGGAATTCCGGAACTGGAGAAGTGAATATCGAAATTCAATTCCGGAATTGAAAAAACGTCCGATAGTCAAGCCCTAGTCCACAGTCGACATGTGTGACAGTTTGACAGCCATGCAAGTGTGCAAGGTGAGTTAGATCCTGATGAACCGGAATAACCTCAGGATGGTTACAAGGGCCCTTACTGGACACTGTAATCTCAATAAGCACCTCTGCAGAATGGGGCTTACTGAGGCCACTTACTGCAGATACTGCGCTGAGGACGATGAAACACCGCTACACGTCCTTTGCGAATGTGAGGCGCTTGTGCAAACAAGAAGCCGGACTACGGGTGGTCACCTGTTGTCCCCTAGGGAGGTCCAATCCCTTGACCCCAAACAGATCGTGGCTTTCCTTAGAATGGCTCGACTGGATGAGGTCATTTAGTCAAAAGGGTTAGCTACAATAGATCTGAATAGGTCGCAGTGGCTGTTGGACTGACCTGAACCAACCCCTTATAACAAAAAAAAAAAAGTTAAATCCTGAGTGTTTTGCGTGCAGCTACTGCAAGCTCGCAAGAGCATGGACGACGTGCAGTCCACAGTCGACATGTGTGACAGTTTGACAGCCATGCAAGTGTGCAAGGTAAGTGGAATCCTGAGGGTGAATCAACTTTTTCTTGTATCGCCGTATTTTTGGAATAACTCTTATGTTTGTCGATATTTGTAAGTGTTTATAAGTTTCTTTTATTGCTAGTCAAAACAGTCAATACAAATTAAGTAAAAAAATTGCATCTTAAAAATAGTTATTTGCATAAAGTCGGTTACCCAGGAGACAATACCATATTTTCATACAAATCCGGGGACAACCTGTGTCCCCTGACAAACCGCTACAAAATTGGTAAAAACAGAAATAAATATAAAATTCCTTTAGTGAAAAGAAACTATAGATATCTAATTTATTTATGTATCTATGTTACCATATCTAGGCTATTGTGTGGTTCAGAAACAAGTCTTAATTGGTGAAAAGTCGGAAATCGCGTTACAAAAAATAGTTGATTCACCCCTGAGCGTTTTGCGTCCGATCACGCAAGTGGTGCAGCTGCTGCAAGCCCGCAAGAGCATGGACGACGTGCAGTCCACAGTCGACATGTGTGACAGTTTGACAGCCATGCAAGTTTGCAAGGTGAGTTAGATCCTGAGCGTGTTGCGTCCGATCACGCAAGTGGTTCAGCTGCTGCAAGCTCGCAAGAGCATGGACGACGTGCAGTCCACAGTCGACATGTGTGACAGTTTGACAGCCATGCAAGTGTGCAAGGTAAGTTAAGGGTGAGAATCCACCAGAGCTGTGCGAGGTAGCTAAGCGGTGTGCGAGGAAAAAATCCACCAATAGAATCACTTCATTTTCCTAGCCTCGCTCAGCTCAGCTCTGGTGGAATAGGGTTGAGCGAAGCGAGGCCATTCTACATACAAAACAAGCGAGAAATGTGTGCGAGGGATGTGTTGCGAGGAATGTGTAGCGAGGAATGTGTTGCGAGGGATGTGTTGCGAGAAATGTGTAGCGAGGAATGTGTTGCGAGGAATGTGTAGCGAGGAATGTGTTGCGAGGGATGTGTTGCGAGGAATGTGTAGCGAGGAATGTGTTGCGAAGAATGCGTTTCGAGAAATGTGCTGCGAGGTTTCCACTACATCGCATTCCCCCCGCTCACACATTTCACAGCTTCGCAACGCATCCTCGCTCCGCACATTAATGCGCATTTTGACAGCTCCGCTACGCATCCTCGTACGACACATTTTACTCGCACAGCTCTGGTGGAAACCCCTACACATTTCCACAGCACAGCTACACATCCTCGTACGACACATTTTACTCGCACAGCTCTGGTGGATTCTCACCCTAGATCCTGAGCGTTTTGCGTCCGATCACGCAAGTGGTTCAGCTATTGCAAGCTCGCAAGAGCATGGACGACGTGCAGTCCACAGTCGACATGTGTGACAGTTTGACAGCCATGCAAGTGTGCAAGGTGAGTTAAATGAGTTAAATCCTGAGCGTTTTGCGTCCGATCACGCAAGTGGTTCAGCTGCTGCAAGCTCGCAAGAGCATGGACGACGTGCAGTCCACAGTCGACATGTGTCACAGTTTGACAGCCATGCAAGTGTGCAAGGTGAGTTAGATCCTGAGCGTTTTGCGTCCGATCACGCAAGTGGTGCAGCTGCTGCAAGCTCGCAAGAGCATGGACGACGTGCAGTCCACAGTCGACATGTGTGACAGTTTGACAGCCATGCAAGTGTGCAAGGTGAGTTAGATCCTGAGCGTTTTGCGTCCGATCACGCAAGTGGTTCAGCTGCTGCAAGCTCGCAAGAGCATGGACGACGTGCAGTCCACAGTCGACATGTGTGACAGTTTGACAGCCATGCAAGTGTGCAAGGTGAGTTAAATCCTGATGAACCGGAATAACCTCAGGATGATTACAAGGGCCCTTACTGGACACTGTAATCTCAAAAAGCACCTCTGCAGAATGGGGCTTACTGAGGCCACTTACTGCAGATACTGCGCTGAGGACGATGAAACACCGCTACACATCCTTTGCAAATGTGAGGCGCTTGTGCAAACAAGAAGCCGGACTACGGGTGGTCACCTGTTGTCCCCTAGGGAAGTCCAATCCCTTGACCCCAAACAGATCGTGGCTTTCCTTAGAATGGCTCGACTGGATGAGGTCATTTAGTCAAAAGGGTTAGCTACAATAGATCTGAAAAGGTCGCAGTGGCTGTTGGTCTGACCTGGACCAAGCCCCTTATAAAAAAAAAAAAAAGTTAGATCCTGAGCGTTTTGCGTCCGATAACGCAAGTGGTTCAGCTACTGCAAGCGCGCAAGAGCATGGACGACGTGCAGTCCACAGTCGACATGAGTGACAGTTTGACAGCCATGCAAGTGTGCAAGGTGAGTTAAGGGTGAGAATCCACCAGAGCTGTGCGAGGTAGCTAAGCGGTGTGCGAGGAAAAAATCCACCAATAGAATCACTTCATTTTCCTAGCCTCACTCAGCTCAGCTCTGGTCGAATAGGGTTGAGCGAAGCGAGGCCATTCTACATACAAAACAAGCGAGAAATGTGTGCGAGGGATGTGTTGCGAGGAATGTGTAGCGAGGAATGTGTTGCGAGGAATGCGTTTCGAGAAATGTGCTGCGAGGTTTCCACTACATCGCATTCCCCCCCGCTCACACATTTCACAGCTTCGCAACGCATCCTCGCTCCGCACATTAATGCGCATTTTGACAGCTCCGCTACGCATCCTCGTACGACACATTTTACTCGCACAGCTCTGGTGGAAACCCCTACACATTTCCACAGCACAGCTACACATCCTCGTACGACACATTTTACTCGCACAGCTCTGGTGGATTCTCACCCTAAATCCTGAGCGTTTTGCGTCCGATCACGCAAGTGGTTCAGCTGCTGCAAGCTCGCAAGAGCATGGACGACGTGCAGTCCACAGTCGACATGTGTGACAGTTTGACAGCCATGCAAGTGTGCAAGGTGAGTAAAACTTTGCATTTTTTTTTATTGATTTGAAAAACTTTACAAAAACATTATTTAAATAAAATGGAATCATAAAAACCCTTACAAAAAATTGGGTTTGTCTTGACGCCATTATTCCTTTCACCTACTAAAAATTAAATCATAAAAACATTTCATTAAAATACTTAACAATTCATTATAATATTGAACAAGCAGTAACATTTTTTTTACGATTTTTGTTCTTTTTCCCGACTGCCTCAGAAGGAGGGTATGTTTTTCGTATGTATGTATGTGGCCAAGAAAATACTTTTTCACGGGCTACAGCCCAAACGGATAGTTGGATTTTGACATATGAGGTGTCGTTAGATTCGTCTCAGCAGCGCGAGTGACACTGGCCGTATTAAGAAATTATAGATTCAAGATGGCGAATTTTTACAGCAAAATACTACTTCAAAATTACCGCAGTCGGGTTTTTTGTTTTTGAACACATCTTGGTACTTGTTTCTGATTTATGTGACTTAATTCGAAAATCACATTTTTGCGTTGCCATATTTGGTCCAACAATATAATTATATCTTTTCATTTATTTCTGCATCTTACGTGGTAACCGTCTGATAATTCTGAGGCTTTTTCACTTGAACTCACACTGAATTCACTTTTTCTGTCGCCTACCGGATATCCGGATTTGAAATAGCAATGCGGAATTTTTACTGATATTCAGGGCCAAGTGGTGCCGGCTTACAATAGCATCATCCCATGTCTTTTCTAGCGTGTGTCGTTAGAAGTGACTAACGAAGGGATTTGAGAGTTGATGTGTATTGCAATTTTATCCGACACGCTGATAACCTGTCACTATAGTGAGACCTACAGTCTTCTAAAGGATTCTCCATCTTTTGTCAGACGTGGTGTAAATGGCCGTTTTTACAGCCGTTACACCCGCAAGGGATATAGGCGTGATATACGGGGTGTTAGGGACGGTGTAACGAAAACTTTGCAGGCATGACCAGACCATCAAACTGAACAACTTTTACTATGGAGCCAATGGCGGGAAACGAAAAAAAATTTCCGACCTCCCATACATAATTCACGATCAGCTGACTGACTTTGTATAGGAGACCGGAATTTTTTTTTCGTTTCCCACCATTATTGGCTCCATAGTAAAAGTTGTGCAGTTTGACGGTCTGAGCACGCCTTCAAAGTTTTCGTTACACCGTCCCTAACACCTTATATGTATGTATTCTAATCAAAGCTAACTTTTTCCACAGATTCTAAACATGTACACTCCGGCCGAGGAATATGAGGTGAAAGTGACGCGCGAGTTCATCCATGCCATACAGAAGAAGATGCAGGAACGAGCTGAAAAAGAACCCCACTCCGATAAGGCTCCGGTACGTTTTTATACAATCAACATTCTACGCTTCAAAATACAGAGTGTTAATGTAAATGCGTGCCATAGCTTCAGGGTAGGCTTAGTATCGATAAAGAATGCCGTTAAAAATATTGAAAAAATCACAGACAAGAAAAATATGTTTTCGGATTTAGTCAAAACTTTTTTTTTAAATCGATTTTTGACACTGTTTTTGTTTAGAGAGTGCCCATTTTGGTGCCCATACAAGTACTTTCGTGTAAACAACTTTGAGATTGAACGAATTTCGGCTGAGATATAGGCATTTGAATCAAATGTCAGCCGGAAGTAAAAAAAATAGTAGGTCCAAAAAAAAAATTTCTTATTTGTCTTATGTTTCATAGGGAAAGTTGTTCAGTTTCATAAACTGGTCTACCACTTAAAAGATTTGCAGTTAATTTATTTACATGCTGTATTATAAAGTACATCTAAGTATTTTTTCTGTCATTCTTATATCATTTACTTTGATTTCTTGCAGCAAAACCTGCTAATGGACTCGAAGATGATCTTCTCAGTGCAATTCCCGTTCAGCGCATCTCCGATCCGGCTTGAAGACATCGAGCTGCCTGAAGTACTAGGACTGGATGGCTTGCTGACTAAGATATAAGTTGTGTAAGTCACTCTTATACGACTGGCGCTTTTATAAGTTACCTCACCTAACTCTTATACGACTTGTACTCTTGTTAATTATACTTGAAGACGAGATACCCGCAATACTAGGACTGGATGGATTGCTGACTAAGATATAAGCTGTGTAAGTCACTCTTATACGACTGGCGCTCTTTCTTATCATATAACACATTTGTAAGCTATGTCACCCTTATATGACTTAACCTCTTGTAACTTATACTTCAAGACACCTGAAGTGCTAGGACTTGATGGCTTACTAACTAAGATATAAGTCACTCTTATACCACACTTGTAAGTTACGTCATTATTATAGGACTTGCACTCTTCTAACTTATACTTGAAACCATCGAGTTACTTGAAGTCTTAGGACTCGATAGACACTCTTATATGACATATGATCACCGCTCATCAACCGTGGCTCTGCATATGTACCAGTGATTTTGACCCTTACTACCCTTAACTTAAAGTTTAAAACCTACGAAAAAACAGAACGATAGCTGGTGTACATGTTGGTAATGTAACTTTAAGGTCATCGAGTCGGCTAAACTACTAGAACTAAGTTGTGTAAGTCACTCTTATACGACTTGCACTCTTGTAAATTATACTTCAAGACACCGAGTTCCCTGAAGGACTAGGGCTCGACAAATTGCTGGCTAAGATATAAGTTGTGTAACTCACTCTTATATGATATTCGATCTTAAGTCGTGTAAGCCATTATTCGAATAAGTTTTAAAACATCGAGTTGGCTAAAGTACTCGGACTCTGCGGATTGCTGACGAACATAGAAGTCGTGTTTTACGACATACGGTCTTAAGTCGTAAAAGACATTTTTAACAACCGGTTATCTGAAATACTCGGGCTTGCTTATGATTTATAAGTTATGTAAGTTCACCCTTATATGACTAGCACTCTTGTAAGTAAAACTTTGAGGCTTCGAGCTTCCTGACCTGCACTAGATCTTGCCGACAAGTTATTTAAATCATTCATAAAAGATGCTCTTGTTAGGTACATGCAGTTGTCTGAAACTTGCTCTTGACGGATGACTTACAAAGATATAATTTTTATAAGTCACTCATAAACGACTTGTATTCTTTTAAAGTTTACCTTAAATTCAGATGCATGGCTTGATTGCAAAAATATATATGCATATATGAGGTCCTATTAAATTCATGCTAATTATTTTCAGGGTATTTTCTACACGTAAAACTGCTGCTTTAAATACTCGGGCTTGACGGCAGACTTATATGAGTCATGTAATTTACTCTTATAAGACTTAGGCTCTAGTAAAGTAAACTTTGAATCATCGAGGTATCTGAAGTGAAAACTTCAGATACCTCGAAGTCAGGTTTCAGTCGAAGACGAAAGTCTTCGACTGGTTGCTTACGACGTAAGTCACGTAAGTCAGTCTTATATCACTTGTGCACCAAGATTGTGAAAAATTTACAACGCGTGCCTACAGGCCAAGATTAATTTTGCAGACAGAAAAATATATACAATACACCAAGGCATGTTTAATTAAGTAGTGCAAAACATTTATCTGAAAAGCGCTTACTAACAACATGAATTCAAGAAAATAAATTAAATTACTTAGTTAACAGTGGTTTTCTCTTCCTAATGCAATGTTCATATCTAGAGATATTCAAGTAAATATTCATAAGGTTTTTTTTAATCTAAAACAAAAAGAACTGTTCATTTTGTAGAAGAAGGTTGGACGACTCAATGTCCCACACAAAGAGAGAATAAGAGGATCTTTCTGTCTGCACCTAATTGCTAATAGAAAGTTATAAACATAGATGGAATAAAGTGATCGTGGCATAGTAACTAGTTGCTGTAGCCGAATTAGTTAAACGAATGTCATAAAAATAGTTAAATATACAAAATATTTGTTAAAACAATAAAATATCTATCTATACAATTGTAGCATTGTTAAAAATTATAAGTCTATTTAAAACCTGATTAAATCATGGAAAATATAAGTGCAAGTTATACAACATTCCAATTAAATTATGCCATATTTTCAAATTATTATTTATTGTTATATATAGTGCCATTTATTTATGTTATAACAAAATTATCGTATATATTGATCTCCAAATCCGAAAGTTATTTAATACTGAGATAACAAATATAGAAAATGAATAAAGGTAACCTAGAATTTGCCTAGAATAAAGTTTTTAGCCCAAATGGACCATATGAAATAGAGTAGAAAATGAAATATTTAATGCATTGTATTATACAATAATGTATTTATTGTGTTAAGCACTAGCGAAAAACCTTAATAAATATGTTATAAATAGTACTTAATTTAAATAGTTTTATTAAGTTTTATGATTTGATGTTTCTTTTTGTATTATCAACGAAATATAAAATAAATAACTCTTAGAATAAATTACTTCTTATGATTGTTATTGTAGCGGTTAAAAAATATTAATTTAAGTAAAATATCATTACCTGGTGGCTACAAGTATTTTTCCAGTTATTTGTTGTTATTTTTACATTTAAATTCACTTTTTAATTCCTAAACTTGCAAATTTTAGAAATATTTTAATTTAATGTTCTATTTAAAGCTTTCCAGTCTGACGGGTTATTTTCTTAGCTATTCTCGTCACTTTCTTTAAATAAACTGGTAAAAAAATTGATAATCTCATTAATTTAGTTTTATACTTTTAGTTTTATGTGACGATTGATTCTTAAACTCATGGAAAATCAGTAGCCTATCGTCATCGGTACAAAACAAACCATTAAAACATCTACCTAACAATCGCCTCGTGTTTTAAATTGATGTTACATACATTGAGAAAATGCTTCTCAAAAAAGAAAGAAATCGAATGACAGTCGTAGATTTACTGTCATTTGGTATACGGGGTGTTAGGGACGGTATAACGAAAACCTTGCAGACGTGCTCAGACCATGAAACTGAACAACTTTTACTATGGAGCCAATGGTGGGAAACGAAAAAAACTTTCCGGCTTCCCATACAAAGTCAGTCAGCTGATCGTGAATTTTGTATGGAAGGTCGAAAATTTATTTTCGTTTCCCACCATTGGCTCCATAGTAAAAGTTGTTCAGTTTGATGGTCTGATTTTGCCTGCAAATTTTTCGGTACACCGTCCCTTACACCCTGTATAGCTAAGGAAATGCCAGTCAGGATCGAGGACATTGAGTTAAAAGTAATTTGTTGTTAGTATTTATCGTAAAGTAAATATTTTCACTTTCGCTACATTATTTATTAGCATTAAACAATTAACGCTAGATTTAAAATAGTCTATAGAATAGACCTTCTACATTATCATAATCACTCCGCGTGTCATACTTATTGGTATAATTGATTTATTTACAGGTTTCAGTGATTAATAAAAGGTGTTGCCCGTAAACCACAAGTTTTATAATTATTTAGTACAAAAGTGGTGTGATTTTGTAGAAGAAAAAGTTACCATTTTATGCTAGGTGCTTTAAACACAGCTGATTATAGAACAATAGCTAAGATATTTACTGAAAAGTTGATATAAACTACGCTATGTAATAAAACTTATTTTTGAAGTAAGAAACAAGGAGTTTGAATTTTTTTAGAGATAAAAATGTACTTAAAATTTGTTTGATTTACTTACAAATATAGAATATAATTAATCATAGCATGAATATAATATTTAAATTCGTTGTTGATACACATAGATAATATTCTTAACTTTTCAGTTATGTATTAGAATAAATATTTAGTAGGTGCTCAAGTTTAAAAAATATATTATTTTGTTGTATAATTCCCTTAAATTATTTAATAATATTAAGACACTAAATACATTCCTTATATGTGATGAATATCTACGGCAATATACCTAAACAATATAAATAATTATTTACCTAAAGTATCAAAGATACTAATAAAATGTGTGATATTTATATATCTTGATTTATTTTGAAAGATCTCTTGAGTTCCTGAATTTATTAAATTAACTAAAGCAATATTTGCATATCCCTTTATCTAAATCGTTAAACTATTAATGTTGTAATTGTTTTATTATTGAAAGTTATTTATTGGAAATAAAATAAAATTATTCAGTTTACATAAAGCATTTACAAACGCTAAATTATTTACAAAAATAAAATACACATTAAAAGCAAAATGCACAGCGCTTTGCTATAACAAATTATATAAATGAAATAAATACTATTAATTTAAACTATTAAAAAGATACTCACGTGTTTGTCTGTGAGGCTCAACCGATGATCGATCAGGTCGGGCGCCATTAAAAAAATGGTCGATATTAAAAAATATATATTTATCGTTGTATCTGCGTTAAAGCATTTTAAATTTGTATTTCTTTGGTGTTGTATAGATAACTTCCTACTTATTTAAAGAATATTCCTCTAAATTATCTTATACTTCCTGCATATTCTTAAAATAAATATAGCTTGTTATATAGAAGCCATGTACGAAGCCTTTATAAAACTTCCATACTTATAAAATAAATTTACCTGACCTATATAACTTTTATACGACTAATAAATAGTCGTTTAGACACTTATTTATATTGTTTTTTACTTTATATATTGAAACTATTTCATTCCAGTTATTTCATATATTGTATTTGTGTGCTGTGAGTCTTCATTCCCATAGAAAACAGTCTGTTTTAAAAGTTGTTATAACATTCCATAAAAAAACGGGATTTTTCATGCTGTAACAAAACTTCTTTGCAACATTAATTTTATTGTTATGTTAATCTATAAAATCAACACAATATTAACAAAGTTGAAGGCATTAAAGGAGTATGCTATTAATAATTATTATTATGTTAACCATCGAACTTAACTTAAACATGAATTCGATTTAAACCCAAATTAATTTATCGTCAACGAAATTAAAATTTTCATAAATGAAAATAAAAAATTGAAAAAATGTCAACTCGAGACCAAGTCGACATATGAAATTTTTTCAATTTCTTATTTTCATATAGCTCTGAGAGCATTAAAATCCCAAAAGTTTTTTTTTCTGATTTGGTGTTAGTGGAAGGTTTTTGTACACCTTGTTGTGACTATAATAACCTGGTTCTTAGAAAAAATGGACCAGAAATGGCAACATTATTGTTGATATTCTGTCTAAATGAAATGGAATATGAAAAAGACGCAAATACGAGGGTAATGGCCATTTCGGGTCACTTTCTTCTATGAATCAGGTAGTTTAAAGGCTACAAATCTTCGACCGCAGACATAATACGATATCTTATATATTTGTCTGACACTAAAACTACTTTGTTAGAAAGAAAATATGCCTTAAATAATTATTAGTCACAGGAATAAAAACCCCATGCTTATGTATTTGTCATAATAATTACAAAATAGGTAATTCCTGGATGTATGTACCTAGAATGTTAAAAAGACATCGTTGTAAAGTGCAAAATAAATAAATAATAATGTTAGAAAACTTGTTTGTCTTATTGAAATCCTTACCCTCAACTTCTAACAGCCACAACTGTCCACAGCTGGACATAGGCCCTGCCCTATTCGGAGGTATAACTCGCACAGATAAATAATGGATCTCGAATTGGCAATATTATTGTTTGCCTCCAGAATATTTACAGGGAACTAATAAATCACTTTTGAAAGTACATCGCAGTAATGTAGGTGAAAAAAAAGGTGCGCGATTTTTTCTAATTTTTTATATGTTCCGTATCATAGCGTATTTGAAAATATATGTGAGGGCCAAAAACTAGACATAATGTTTTTTTATTTCGTATTTTTTTATTAAATGTCATGTTGTTTATCGAATGAAAAAATAAATCTCACGGAATCATTTCAATAATAACTCAGGTTTACCTATTTTTTCCTAAAAATATTGATGTTTGGCGAAATATCGTAAAAACCATAAGCCAGACAATATACAGGGTGTTAGGGACGGTGTACCGAAAACTTTGCAGGCATGATCAGACCATCAAACTGAACAAATTTTACTATGGAGCCAATGGTGGGAAACGAAAAAAAATTTACAACCTCCTATACAAAATTCACGATCAGCTGACTGACTTTGTATGGGAGGTCGGATTTTTTTTTCGTTTTCCGCCATTTGCTCCATAGTAAAATTGTTCAGTTTCATGGTCTGAGCACGCCTGCAAAGTTTTCGTTACACCGTCCCTAACACCCCGTATATTTGTATCGCAAAAATGTCGCCAAATAATCTGTTATCTAAATCAAAAGTAAAAAATTAGTGTTAATTGTAAAACAAGTGAAAAAAATCGACATATTTGAAAACAGGCGATATATGGGAAGTCGTCCACATAAACGCCATTATCTCCAAAACCAGCCATAGAAAGTGTTTGCCCCTCACATATTTTTTCAAATACGCTATGATACGTAACATATCAAAAAATTTGAAAAGTTCATGCAGCAGCTTTTTAGGGTTTCGTAGTCTACTAGAAACCCTTATAGTTTCGTCAAGTCTATCTGTCTGTCTGTCTGTATGCCGCGCCCTCATATCTTCGTCAGTTTTAGAGCTGTCGACATGAAAGGACCCCGCACGATTTGTTCGACAAGGGCCGTCCGGTCAAATTGGCTGAAATTTTGGGGAAAGGTAGTACGTAATGCTCTAACCAAAATTTAAAAAAATCTGCGAGCGGAAATGACCAGTTTTTGAGATATAGCTATTTTAATGTTGAAGTCACAAAACATACTTTGATGTAAAAACGTAACTCATTAAGGCAAATGTCATATTCTTACTTATTTTTTACGTTCATTTGTATAAAACCAACCCACAAGGTTAGTTATTTCAATTGGAAAAGTGTTTTTTCCGGGTATTTTACACATAATATATCAGCAAGACAAGCTAGATCGCCTAAGCTATACAATACAGCAATGGCTCCAATCCAAAGCAAAAGTTGTTTAGCATGATAGGCCGCTTCTGTTGGTACATGGACACCAGGAGTCTGGAGTAGACCACCAGGACCTCATCTAGACCATAAAATATACAGAAATGCCTCTACAGCAAAAGCAAAAGCTGTTCAGCATGATGCACCGCTTCTGCTAACAGGCTGACGTCGAGGTTCTGAAATACCTGATGTAGATCACCAGGACCTCATCTTAACTATAAAAGATACAGAAATGCTTTCAAAGCAAAAGTTGTGCAACATGTTAAGCCGTTTTTGCTAGCACTTTGATATCGAGAGTCTAGAGATCCTGGTGTAGAACGTGCAATGATCCTATTCCTACGGGAAAGCGGGTAAGTAACAGTTCTAATTATAAATATGTTGCGGCCAACTAGTCAAAAACGCTGTTCAAATGCACAGATTGCTTTTTAATCAAGCGGCGCCATTCAACCACACCACTAAACGGTCATAACCTAAGTGGTTGAACATACCATTCCATGAAATGCTCAACTAAAGAATTAGATTTAATAAGAATTAGGTTGAATAAGGAGCTAGCTGTGATTTGAATGCCTTATTCATTCACCCAGTTGAATTAGCCAAAGTGCTAACATAACTTTTGGTATGGAAGCATTTTCGTATCTCTTATAGTTAAGATGAGGTCCTGGTGATTTACATCAGGTATTCAGAACCTCGACGTCAGTCTGTTAGCAGAAGCGGTGCATCATGCTGAACAGCTTTTGCTGTAGAGGCATTTCTGTATATTTTATGGTCTAGATGAAGTCCTGGTGGTTTACTCCAGACTCCTGGTGTCCATGTACCAGCAGAAGCGGCCTATCATGCTAAACAACTTTTGCTTTGGAGCCATTGCTGTATTGTATAGCTTAGGCGATCTAGCTTGTCTTGCTGATATATTATGTTATACCTGAAACAGACACTTTTCCAATTGAAATAATTATCTCGTGGGTTGGTTTTATACAGATGAACATAAAAAATAAGTAAGAATATAACATTTGCCTTAATGAGTTACGTTTTTACATCAGAGTGACTTCAACATTAAAATAGCTATATCTCAAAAACTGGTCATTTCCGCTCGCAGATTTTTTTACATTTTGGTTAGAGCATTACGTACTAGCTTTCTCCAAAATTTCAGCCAATTTGACCGGACGGCCCTTGTCGAACAAATCGTGCGGGGTCCTTTGGTGAGAAGATAGATCGTGTTGACCCAAATATAGAAATGTTAAGAAAAAATTATATTAAATGTTTTTTGGATCCCCTCCCATACAAGTGAAAGGGGGGCAAAAAAAATTCTTTTCTTCTGTAATATTGAATAGAGTATCGTTTAATAGGTCTTTTAAAACTAAGGTGAGGTTACTTAGAAACGAAGTCACTAAAATGTTTCTGTCACGAGATATTTGCTTTTAAAAAGAGCGTTTTTGACCCATAATTTGTTCCAGCTGTAACTTCTAAAGTATAAACGCTAAAAATTTGAAATAAATATGGAATATAGCTTACAATCTGAAGTTACAATGAAAACTATAACGGATATTGTACCCTTAAAGGTTTCAGAAAAAAATGAGTTTTACTATTTGCGGTTGGTCATCATACTGCTGCTAACAAACCAGCAACAAAATTAAGTTTGTAATGCTGAAAAACCTGATATTTAAACGTTGACTACGAAACCCTATTTGTGGGCGTGTCTGACACGCTCTTGGTCGGTTTTTTTTTACCTACATTTCCTGCGGTGTACCTACTTTGACTAAACAGGATATCTTTAAAAATATACAACGTGTTACATAACATCCAATAAAGCTGAAAGGATGTTAAGGTACTCATGAAATTAAACAACTTTCCCCGTAGAACATGGGCCGAAAAATGAAAAATAATTTGGTCCTCCCATACAAATTGACACGGCATTGACATGGGAGGTCCTCATTTGTTTTTCATATTCCGACCCATGTTCCATGCGGAAAGTTGTTCAGTTTCATGAGTACCTTGACCTTCTTTAGACTTTCTTGGTTGTTTGTAACACCCAGTATTAAGCTATGATGAAAAGAAAAACACATGTATTGATATAAACTATTTTATTAAATAACAGCAAACTTCAACATATTATGGCCACTTATTAACACTAAGACTATTATAAAAATAATGTTTTACATAGTTTTGAATGTGGGCTAGGAAATGAGGGTAGATTGCAAAGGCACCAATGATGGCAAAAAAGACAAATATTAGACTCAATTCACAGTTGAAGCACAAATTAGAGAAACGGCGCACGGGGCGCCTTTACAGATGGCTCACTCAGTACTTGCGACGGTTTTGACGCCGACTATAATTGGAATCTCATAGGAACTCAAGGTAACTAAGAAGATGGCTGCTGAATGATGACGAACGTCATATTTCTTGGATTAAAATTGGCTCTGAATCATAATACGACCTTCTTGTATCAGATTTTGCCCTTTTCATATTCTTTTAATTTGCGATTTATGACAGTACCAACCATGGCTAAAAATCGCGATTGTCATTTGTAACATAGCCAGGGTTTATGCTGTCAAAAATTTCCAAGTATAGGGATATCAAAACAGCAAAAATTTGATACAAGAACGTCATAATGATTCCGAGACATTTTTTATGGACATTCGTGGCAACTATCTTCTTAGTTGCCTTGAGTTCCTCTGAGATTCTATCGTCGCTAGTACTGAGTGAGCCATCTGTAAAGGCGCCCCGCGCGCCGTTGCTCAAATTTGTGACAGTAACATCTAACGGAATTAAAAACACTTGAAAAACTTATTTTACACGCGTACCGCCATTTTTTTCATTGATTCATAATTCCATACAATACACAATCATAATCATCATTCATCATAATACAAAGTACCTATCCCCTGACTCTAGTTGATATGACATTTATTGTCACCTAAAAATACAGGGAGTAACAAAAAGGGTATAACAAGCCGAAAGGAGGTCAAGGTACACATGAAACTGAAAAACTTTCCCCATAGCACATATGGGTCGAAGTAAAAATAAAGAATTTGGTCCTCTCGTAGTAAATTAATTAGCTGATCGGCCATTTTGCACGGGAGGCCAATTTTCTTTTCATATTTCGTTCCATGTTCCACGGGGAAAGTTGTTCAGTTTCATGAGTACCTTGACCTCCTTTCGGCTTGCTTATACCCCCTTTTGTTTATACATACATACATACATACATACATCACGCCTTTATCCCTTGCGGGGTAGGCAGAGCGTCAACGACCGTAAAAGTACGGTCGTTATCGCCACGTCTGACACATATTTGAGGGTCGTTTTAGCTATTGTCGTGTATCGCTATAGTGACAGGTTGTCAGTCTGTCGCCTAAAATTGCAATACACATGATACCCCCGAGTCCTTTAGTCGCTTCTTACGACACCCACAGGAAAGAAATGGGGTTATGCTATTCTAAGCCGGCATCACACGGCCATCTAAGCCGGCATCACACGGCCATCTAAGCCGGCATCACACGGCCATTGTTTTTACTCCCTACATAAAATCAAAATATTGAAATCTCGTCTTAATAATAACAAAATAATTTCATAAACATGCAACTTATGCCGCACACGGGATTCGAACCGCAACCTTTACTAGACTCGCCCCAAGGCAAAGGTAAAATGCATAATGCGGTAAAAAATAATAACGAAATTTCCCAAGCCAAAAAAGGCGTAAAGAAATGAAAAAATCATGTTATGTCATGAACTCATGACGTAAGGTCTGTTTTTCTTTGTTGACATGTCTTGTTGTAGTATGGGTTTGACACCTGTCAAATATGGAATACTCGAACTTTCGTTTTGTTCGAGATATGAATTTTAACTGATCAGGGCGCGTCTTAAGCAAGTCTATTTTGATGCCATTAAGCGGGACACGGAAATTTCATTCACTTTAGATATCTCTTTTCGAATTCAAATAAATATAATAAAGTAATATTAAATTTCTAGCGTAAATCTAGCTAACTTTAAATCAGTACTACTAATCGTTTGATCCCTACAGTACGACCGCATGAATAGGCCATATTTGACAGCTGTCAAAATCATGTTAATAATATGACATAAGATCTATTTTTTTTGTTGACATGTAATCTAGTATGGGTTTGAAAGCTGTCAAATAAGATCTAATTGAACAGCCGTACTTTTAATCTTATAAATAAGCATGACCTTGGGATTTTGATTTAAATAAGGCCGATTTTGATTGAAACGTCAAATATTCGAAATTTATATTTGATCAACATTTTGCAGTAATTATTTTTAGGCTGCTTTTTTATGCTCACTATGATTTTTAATGGAATACTAAATAAAACAGGGTGTTAATTTAAATGTGTGCCATAGCTTAAGGGTGGGTTCAGTATCGATAAAGGAATACGTAAAAAGTATTTAAAATGACTGGTAAAAAAGAAAACATTTTCGAAAACCGGTTGGCTTTTTCGAGCACGCGCTCGATCGCAATCGACTAGATCTTTATATTATATTTTTTACTTTTTATTATATTATATTTTTTACGGTTAGATACTTATTTACCCTTATACTATGGAACGCAATGAAATTAACACCCTGTATAATTTAATTTTCAGTTTTTTTCCATTTACATTAAAACATAGGTACCTACTTAATGAATTTGGCAATCATACTTGGCCATATTTGATTACAAAAAAGTATATAGATTTTAAGAAAAAGCTAAAAATAAAATATATTAAATTTCGGTAAAACCTAACAATATTCTAGTTCGATTAAAGCCAATTGGAAAAATATATTATAATAAAAGATTTTAAATTAGATTTAAAAGTTTTTACATGGTAATACTAGTAACCATAATAGTTACCGTGAATTTGTTCTGAAATGTGTTATTGTCACAAAAATAAACAAATATCAAAATTGTAAAACTAAGGGGCTATCTTCACAGATGGGACGTGCGACGCGAGACGTAACATGACATCTGTCAGACAAGTGATCGTCGGCCGTCATCGATGCGACGCACGTTTTACGTGTGTAGACGTCTTTTACGTTTCATACATTTTATAAAGGGAGTAACAGAAAGGGTATAACAAGCCAAAAAGAGGTCAAGGTACTCATGAAACTGAACAACTTCTCCCATGGAACATGGGTCGAAAAATGGAGCCTCTCATACAAAATTACTGATCAGCTGATTGATTTACTATGGGACGGCCAAATTTTATTTTCATATTTCGCCCATGTTCCACAGGGAAAATTGTTCAGTTTCATGAGTACCTTGATCTCCTTTCGGCTTGTTATACCCTTTCTGTTACTCCCGTTATAGAAACGGTTTCAAGCGTCACGATGTCGCACGTTTCACGTCTCCATCTCATCTCTTACGAAAAAAGTGTTTGTTCATAGTTCACAAGCTAATTTCACACTATCAATACTCTCCGATTACTGGCATTTCTAAGGTTATCACAATTATAATATTTAATAAGAAAAAAAAATACAACGTGTTACAAAACAACCAATAAAGCTCCCATACAAATTGAGTTCATTTTGTATGACAGGTCCTAATTTTTATTTATTTTCTCGACCTATGTTTCATGGTGAAAGTTGTTCAGTTTTACGAGTACCTTGACCTCTTTTCAGCTTTATTGGTTGTTTTGTAACACCCCGTATAAGGTTATATTTAATTAAGAGCATATATTTTAGGGGCCTGTTGTACTCACAAAACTAAACAACTTTTATTAGAAACTTTACTTCGAAATATGAAAAAGAAAATTTGGACCTCTCACACTAACTGGCACAATTTTTATACATGTTTATATGGGAGGGATATGATTTTTAAAAATCGAAAAAAGTTTCTATCTAAAGTTGTTCAGTTTTGTGAGTAGAACACGCCCTTAAAATATTTATACTTAATTAGATATAAAACGAGTAAAATATGCTTAATTAAATTGAAAGGACATAGCAATAATTATGTAAGTAGTTAATTTCAATCAAAAGATACCAGGTGAAATTTTACTAGTGACCGATAGCAAAAACTCAGATTAGGCTGATGATAAGGAACAACTTTCCCCAAAAAACATAGGTTGAATTGAAATGTGAAAAAATAAATTTGGGCCTCTAATACAAAATTGCCGATCAGCTGATTTGAGGTACTATCTGAGAACCACATTTTTTTTCATTTTTCGACCTATTTTTCTTGGGGAAAGTTGTTTTTTATCACCAGCGGGTTCTCAGTTCTGGCTATCGGTCACTAGTAAATTTTCACCGTATACCGGGAGTAACGGAAAGGGTATAACAAGCCGAAAGGAGGTCAAGGTACTCATGAAACTGAACAACTTTTGCCATGGAACATGGGTCGAAATATGAAAAAAAAATTTGGACCTTCCATACAAAATCGCCGATGAGCTGATTGATTTACTATGGGAGGACGAATTTTTTTTTTCATATTTCGACCCATGTTCCATGGGGAAAGTTGTTCAGTTTCATGAGTACCTTGACCTCCTTTCGGCTTGTTATACCCTTTCTGTTACTCCCTGTATAACAGAGTAGCTATGCCACATTCAAGCTACATATCTAGATAACATGCAGGCTGCCTGAGGTGAAATATTGTTCTATTCGCGCGTTTTATACATAAAAAATAAGGGTTGAATCTGTGGAACTAAACAACTTTACCCACAGAGCATATTTTATGCTGAAATATGACAAAAAATTTGGCCCTTCCACGAAAAACGTATCTCCAACGTTTTTTTATATATTATTTCTTTGGGAAAAGTTGTTTATATTCACAAGTTCAGCCCTGAAAATATTTTCAGCAGTATTTTAAAATCCTATTGAAATATCTAATGAAAGAATGTAGGTTGTAGAATGATTCACGATTTTATCATTCAAGCAGAGAGGTCAAGAATAGTCAATTATTGTATGACAACTTTAACTAATATTCGATGAAACGGAAAAAAACATTTAGGAAACAATACATAGGGTTACATTTAATTTAGTACAAATCTCTTGAGGGTGTGATTTACTCACAAAACTGAACAACATTTGTTTGAAACTTTTCTTCGAAATATGAAAAAAAAAATTGGGCCTCCCATACAAAAATGCTGAAAATGTGTGTCACTTAGTATGGGAGGTCCAAATTTTTTTTCATAGGTATTTCGAAGAAAAGTTTCTAACAAAAGTTGTTCAGTTTTGTGAGTAGATTACACCCTCAAGAGATTTGTACTTAATTAAATGTAACCGTATATAGAAGGCGCGCGAACTTTGGCAGACTTATAGGAAACAATGTCAGAAAATATACATGAAACTTTAATGAATTATGGACGCATTCATTTATTACCTAATAATCTATAATTATTATTAATCTATCACCATTATAACCAACCGTCATGGTTTTTACCAGTACGGGGTAAAAGCACTATCTATTAGAGCAAAAAATATATAGAGGGAACCCTTCATACAAACAATGTGAAGCTACAAAACCAGTCTACTTTGCGGTAGTGTTGCTACTCTATAGTTCAAAATGCAGCAATCTGAATCAGCAATTTCCCAGGATTGAAAGTTTTTCAATCGATTGTATCGATTAACTATAAAATAATTGAGAGTGAAGAATAATCAACCGATATAATCGACAGTATTGCACTTTGTATTGGGATTTTTAATGCACTCACAGTGTTAAGATTATTCTTATAAATTGGTCCGCCAGGCGCCCGCAGCTCAGTTGGCAGAGCGGTGGGACGGTACCCACGGTCCCGGGTTCAAGTCCCGGCGAACGCTTATGAATTTTTCAATTTACTCAGTTTTAATTTATGAGAATTGCACTTGACGATATTATTGTTACAGTTTGAACGGACGATATCGATACTATAGATTATGTGGGGGATGAAAACTATTAATATTATTCTTAGTAACATTTTTCCAAAATTAGATTAAAAAGTTGACCTCCCATACAAAAAATGTTTAAAACAAGTGTCAATTTGTATGGGAGGTCCAATATTATCCGTATTTCTTGTGATTTTTAAGTATTTTGGCTTCACTTCATTTGTTAGAAAGGCTCTCTCTATATTGTTATTTTCTCCAGGCTAGCTACCTACCTATCTATTCCCAAAAGGCCACCATACCCGACTCCATACAAAAACATTCGTTCTATACAAAATTTTCAATAACTATCCGTCTAACCTACATAAGATATTAAGAATTTCAGATCATCACTAAAGCTTTTGAAGTATTAAGAGAGAAATACCTACAGCTAAAGTGGTTAAATAATAAATAAAAAGTAAGTGGTAAAAAATGGTAAATAATTAAAAAAAAATCAAGTAAGTGGTAAAAATAGTAAATAATTAAAAAATAACTTCAAAGAAAACTAAAACTTAACTTGAAAAATAGTTAAAGGAAATAGGTAAATAAATCTCTAATGTCTTCAATGACCTAAAACATAAAAAGATCGTAAATAAATTTTTTCAACAATATGAATATAGTAAAGTAAGTTCATTTTACACAACTTGAACTCTTAAAAGTATCTTTTACTAAACTTATACTCTTAAAAGTTTATATTACACAACTTAAACTCGTAAAAGTTCCTTTTACACAACTTAATTTCAAAATCATTACTTTAATCGAGCTTACGTAATTCTCACTTGGTTTCATATTTCATATTCATACAAGATATCACGTAAAGTCCATTCGCATCGTAGTGATGACACTATGATTTTGAATGGACTGTAATATTACGTCTCATGTTACCCACGAAACGATGAGATTCATAATTAGAATGTTTTACAGGATTTTAGGGAAATAATCTTTCGAAAACTCAGCCCATGAAAATATAAAAAAATGAAAAGAAAAAAGACCATACCTTTAACCTGCGCAGATAAAGAACGGATGCGAAATGGAAAGATTATTGTTTACTTCTCTAACATGTTATATTATAACTATTTATAACATATGAGCAGGATGGTATCATAATTGTTGACATAATCTGCGCAAGTTATACAATACCAACACCGGTTTTATCTATCGTTACACTTTTACAGTGGGAATTACAAGTTTTCCTGTGGCAGAGTAGTCCACTTTCAAACACTGCTACTTACTTTCCACCCAAATTTTGGGAAACAGCAAAAAACTGTTTGGCTAATCTATCTTGTAGCAGGATCCCGATTTGTAAGGAATGTAGCCATTTTTGCAAGAGTTATTTTAGACTGTCATATAGTTTTTTTTAAACGATTTTATTTCGCGCCAAAAGAATGTTTGGGTGAAAAATTAATATAGCGGTGTTTGAAAGTGGACTACTTAGATTAGAACCTAAATGTCGCAAAATAGTTCTATAATAGGCTGAGTTTTTGCGCTATTTATTTCCCCAAAACCCTCTACAAATAACGTTACACAACGTCAGTTAACGTTACACAACGTTAGTTAACGTTACACATCGTTAGTTAACGTTACACAACGTTAGTTAACGTTATATAACGCTGATAAGTAGTTTGTTGTTCGCAAGCCCCTTGTGCCCGTGTTTTTGTTTCATTTTGCGGCGAATTTGATCTTGCCTTACCTTCGTCAGCCGCCATCTTTCGCATCTGAAAACAAAATTAATCATCATCATCATCTTCCTGCCCTTATCCCAATCACTTGGGGTCGGCGCAACACGTTTTGTTACGCACAAAATTGTGCTGCTAAAGGATTTGCCTGAATTTTACGACCGGCCGCCTACTAATAACCTAATGCACTTACAGCAATTTGGTTTCACACGGGGTCGTTCTACTACTCATGCAGGTCTTGACCTCATCAACCATATAATGGATGCCTGGGAGGAATCTCATGACGCCATAGGTGTATTTTGTGATTTGTCCAAGGCATTTGATTGTGTCCATCATGAAACTCTAGTCAGAAAGCTATGTCATTACGGCGTAAAGGACCAGGCTCTAAGCCTTTTGGAATCATATCTGAATAATAGAATCCAAAAGGTTGATATCAATGGTGAAAGATCATCTGGATCTAATTTAACCATGGGCGTTCCACAAGGTTCGATTCTTGGTCCTTTCCTGTTTCTTGTATACATTAATGATCTACCGTATCTTGTTAAAGACAAATATGATATAGTATTGTTCGCCGACGATACCTCATTGCTTTTTAAAGTAAAGAGGCATCAACTCGACTATGACGACGTGAACAATACTATAATCGATGTAGTAAAATGGTTTACAGTAAATAATCTCCTATTAAATGAAAAGAAAACTAAATGTATAAAATTTGCATTGCCAAATGTTAAACCGAGCACTACAATTATTAAGGTAAAGGATGAACAGTTGAACCTTGCAGATTCAACAGTATTTTTAGGTATAACTTTGGACGCCACGCTCCAATGGGGTTTCTGCAGAAACGGGCTGTTCGTGCAATTTATAAATTAGGGCCTCGTGTCTCCTTAAGGAAAAATTTAAAGAAATCAATATATTAACATTTGTGTCACAATATATATACGAAAATTTGATTTACGTCAAATCTAATATTAATACTTTTGAGAAAAATTGTGATATACATAATTTCAACACTAGAAATAAGGACAAACTTGTAGCACACAAGAGCAGGCTTAGTAAAGTAAGCAAATCCTTTAAGGGAAATTGTATACGCTTTTATAATAAGCTTCCAAAAAATATCCAAGATTTACCCTTAAATAAATTTAAAGAAGTAATAAAACATAAATTGTGCAAGAAAGGCTATTATGAAATATCCGATTATATGCAAGATAAATCTTCATGGGAGTAGTTTTACATGTTTGTTTATATACAGTATTTTTAAGACGATACAGTTAGAATATTCTACTGTAATTTTTATTTTATTTTTACTTATTTTTAATTTTGTGTTGAGCCGTTTTTCGGCTATTACTATTCTTGTTTTTTCAATCTTAGCTAGGGTAGCTTAGGGCCTACAAAGATTGTAATCTTTAGAATAGGAGCACTTCTGGGCAGGTTTTGGGGTTTTCCTGTCCAGGAGGTCCGACTAACTATACACATGTAACACCTTTTTAAAATCTTGATCGAATTTAGTTTCGCTTACTGGTCGTTAAGGCATAAAGTTACATGACGTGTGGTTAGCCTGGCCAGCCCCGAGGCAGTGCCTTTATTTTTATTTTTTTATCCCGCCCGAGCCGCGTTTATAGTAGGAATAAAAATTGTTATAAAAAAGAGAAAATTGTGCTTTGCAAATTTCTCTTTTTTACAATGCCTAATCCATTTCTGCGTAATGTAATGACTATCAATAAGTGATATTTTAATATCCTATTTTGAATAAAAAACTTTCACTTCACTTTCACCAAACGCCAACCCTCCTTGGGAATGCTTTTGTGGTGGATTAACCGCCACCATACGGTTGGCCCTGGCTGTTTGGGTCGGGTTTGGTGTTATTCTACTCTGCCGGCACCATACGGCAATTAATATTTTGAAAAAACCCACGACAGTTAACTGCAGCGCCCTCTGGTGATTTGTTTGCGTAACACCTAGCTAAGAATATTTACAAGGCAAATCTTCATCTATCACTGAAAACCGCATCAAAATCAGACCAGGAGTTTTGGAGATAAATGGTTTTTCACAAACAGATGTTTACTGTAGAGCCCCTTGGTGAGTCGCTGGCGTAATTCTTATATAAGAACATGCACTATTAAAATTTTAATCCGTCACTGAAAACCGCATCAAAACCGGAC
Organism: Phthorimaea operculella; assembly: GCA_024500475.1. NCBI lineage: Eukaryota > Metazoa > Arthropoda > Insecta > Lepidoptera > Gelechiidae > Phthorimaea > Phthorimaea operculella. The sequence continues at coordinate 943,482 of JANFCV010000129.1, read as the reverse complement.
CAGTCGTTTGGGAGATATTTGGTAACATAGGTTTGCACACACAAACACACATTCTCTCACCCCAAACGCATATACCGTCTCCGTTCCGTCGTGGGTAATGTAATGACTCCTACCAGTGTATTATTACTACCAGTGCTAGACTATTGTCGTGGTAACAAGCCAGTTTTGACCGTTCTCTGGTTCTAGCAAAATGTATCAAAATGGACTTTGTGTTAGAGCATTCTCAAGTTTTTGACAGGTGCTAAATTGGACTCTTATGTTGACTAGCATGGTGTAAATTGATACCTATCTAAGTGTGAGAGATGTAAAATGGGAAATAAATGTTATAGTATTTGTGTATGTATGTCTGGTGAGGATGAATGATGAGTAAGTATAGAAAACATGTTTCTAAAATAAAAAAAATACAAGTAAAACGATATTATACACGGTTATTTTTTAGTCAATGCGCAAACTTTGCAGGGTGTTTCTACTCGTGGTTACGATAATTTTTTATAATGGGACCATCTGCGCATACGCAAAAAAAAATTTGGATGTCTCATAGAAAAATTCATACCTACTCGGCAAAAATGTATGGTAAACACATTTTTTTTTCAGATTTGTCAGGTGACCCCATAGTAAAAGTTGTTCAGAATCACGAGTAGAAACATCCTGCAAAGTTTGCGCACTGACTAAAAAATAACCCTGTATAGTCATTGGTCTTACCTATCTGCTTCGCTCTCAGTGGACAGTCTTGTATGCAACGCTCTGACGTCATCGGGATTCACCCGATGCGCGGTGACTCCTACAAGTGTATTACTACTACCAGTGATAGACTATTGCCGTGTTAACAAGCCAGTTTTGACAGTTCTCTGGTTCTAGCAAAATGTATCAACATGGACTTTATGCCACATCACTGCCAGCTGTTAAATTGGGCTCTTCTGTTGACTAGCATGGTGTAAATTGATACCTATCTAAGTGTGAGAGGTGTAAAATGGGAAATAAATGTCATAGTATTTGTGTATGTATGTGTGGTGTGGATACGTGTTTTGAATGGTGAGTAAGTATGTTATACATGTTTATAAGATAAAAAATAATACAAGTAAAATGATATTAGTCATTGGTCTTACCTATCCGCTTCGCTCTCAGTGGACAGCCTAGTATGTAACGCTCTGACGTCATCAGAATTCACCCGATGCGTAATGATATTAGTCATTGGTCTTACCTATCCGCTTCGCTCTCAGTGGACAGTCTGGTATGCAACGCTCTGACGTCATCGGGATTCACCCGATGCGTAATGATATTAGTCATTGGTCTTACCTATCCGCTTCGCTCTCAGTGGACAGTCTGGTATGCAACGCTCTGACGTCATCGGGATTCACCCGATGCGTAATGATATTAGTCATTGGTCTTACCTATCCGCTTCGCTCTCAGTGGACAGCCTAGTATGTAACGCTCTGACGTCATCAGAATTCACCCGATGCGTAATGATATTAGTCATTGGTCTTACCTATCCGCTTCGCTCTCAGTGGACAGTCTGGTATGCAACGCTCTGACGTCATCGGGATTCACCCGATGCGTAATGATATTAGTCATTGGTCTTACCTATCCGCTTCGCTCTCAGTGGACAGCCTAGTATGCAACGCTCTGACGTCATCGGGATTCACCCGATACGTAATGATATTAGTCATTGGTCTTACCTAGCCGCTTCACTCTCAGTGGACAGCTTAGTATGCAACGCTCTAACGTCATCGGGATTCACCCGATACGTAATGATATTAGTCATTGGTCTTACCTATCCGCTTCGCTCTCAGTGGACAGCCTAGTATGTAACGCTCTGACGTCATCAGAATTCACCCGATGCGTAATGATATTAGTCATTGGTCTTACCTATCCGCTTCGCTCTCAGTGGACAGCCTAGTATGCAACGCTCTGACGTCATCGGGATTCACCCGATACGTAATGATATTAGTCATTGGTCTTACCTAGCCGCTTCACTCTCAGTGGACAGCTTAGTATGCAACGCTCTAACGTCATCGGGATTCACCCGATACGTAATGATATTAGTCATTGGTCTTACCTAGCCGCTTCGCTCTCAGTGGACAGCTTAGTATGCAACGCTCTAACGTCATCGGGATTCACCCGATACGTAATGATATTAGTCATTGGTCTTACCTAGCCGCTTCACTCTCAGTGGACAGCTTAGTATGCAACGCTCTGACGTCATCGGGATTCACCCGATGCGTAATGATATTAGTCATTGGTCTTACCTATCCGCTTCGCTCTCAGTGGACAGCCTAGTATGTAACGCTCTGACGTCATCAGAATTCACCCGATGCGTAATGATATTAGTCATTGGTCTTACCTATCCGCTTCGCTCTCAGTGGACAGTCTGGTATGCAACGCTCTGACGTCATCGGGATTCACCCGATGCGTAATGATATTAGTCATTGGTCTTACCTATCCGCTTCGCTCTCAGTGGACAGCCTAGTATGCAACGCTCTGACGTCATCGGGATTCACCCGATACGTAATGATATTAGTCATTGGTCTTACCTAGCCGCTTCACTCTCAGTGGACAGCTTAGTATGCAACGCTCTAACGTCATCGGATTCACCCGATACGTAATGATATTAGTCATTGGTCTTACCTATCCGCTTCGCTCTCAGTGGACAGCCTAGTATGTAACGCTCTGACGTCATCAGAATTCACCCGATGCGTAATGATATTAGTCATTGGTCTTACCTATCCGCTTCGCTCTCAGTGGACAGCCTAGTATGCAACGCTCTGACGTCATCGGGATTCACCCGATACGTAATGATATTAGTCATTGGTCTTACCTAGCCGCTTCACTCTCAGTGGACAGCTTAGTATGCAACGCTCTAACGTCATCGGGATTCACCCGATACGTAATGATATTAGTCATTGGTCTTACCTAGCCGCTTCACTCTCAGTGGACAGCTTAGTATGCAACGCTCTAACGTCATCGGGATTCACCCGATACGTAATGATATTAGTCATTGGACTTACCTATCCGCTTCGCTCTCAGTGGACAGCCTGGTATGCAACGCTCTGACGTCATCAGGATTCACCCGATGCGCGGTCACCTGTTGACAACATAACAGATACAGAATGAAATCGTTGTATACAGGGTGTTAATTTAAATGCGTAGCTTCAGGGTAGGTTTACTATCGATAAAGGATGCCGTAAAAAATATTGAAAAATATCCCATTCATAAAATTTTTCTTTGGTTACTTGGCTGTCATTTGATTTAAATGCCTATATCTCAGCCGAAATTCGTTCAATCACAAAGTTGTTTAGACGAAAGTACTTGTATGGGCACTCTTTAAACACCAACAGTGTAAAAATTTATTAAATAAAAAAACGCTTTGACTTTTTTGACTAGGAATTTTTAAATATTTTTTACGGTTTCCTTAATCGATACTAAACCTACCCCATGAAGCTATGGCACGCATTTAAATTAACACCCTGTATATAACATTATTGTTTTGTTTTGTTAACTGGTTATATTATTGTTAACCACATGTGGTCACTGTTAACCAAATTGTTAACTGGCATTTCTCTTATGTGCGTGACTATTTTATATTAGCTGGCACTGCCGCACGCACTTTATCAGCCATCATCAGCTCCTCACTTGGGCGAACTTCATAGATAGGATAGGATAGTGTTGATTAGCTATAGTGTAGTTTTAGTTATCTACATAAGATAAAAGAGTATAGTTAATAGAAGCACGCGGTTGGTAAAATAAATAGTTGTTTATGACTTTTATTAAAAAAACCAAAACCATCCTTTGTCTCATTTCTATAGTCCGCCACATCTTACCTGCGCATGCGCGCAACACAGCTCCGACGTGCGCTCGCACTGGTACGAGAAGCGCGCGTCGTCGTGCGGCATTATGCGCGTGATTACATACTCATACAACCCCATACACTACAACCGGTACGCACGTAATCACGCGCACGCATACGTCCTACATAACACAATTAAGACATGAGAGTTTTGTATGACGCCACATCCCTGCTTAGTGGGAGGCAGGCTACTCTGTCTAAGAAACCTCTGAAAGCCAAGGATGGACAACTCTTGTGTACAACTGAAGAGCAGCTAGAAAGATGGCACGAACACTTCAGTGGTTTACTCACACGTACTGTTGGTGCAGCGGACAAGAGCTTCTGTATAATTCCTGACGATTTACTTGATATACCCGTGACCACCCCAACCGTGCATGAAGTAGTTAAAACTATCCGCCAACTTAAATCTGGCAAATCTCCTGGTGTTGACAATATTAACGTGGAGCTACTTAAAGCAGACGCAGTGCGATCATCTGAACTACTGCACCCTTTGATAGCGCGAATCTGGGAATGTGAACAAGTAGCCACAGAATGGAAACAAGGGCTGTTGGTTAAAGTTCCGAAGAAAGGTGACTTATCTCAGTGTGACAACTGGCGCGGCATAACATTACTTCCTGCTGCTGCAAAAGTTCTAGCAAAGATCCTGCTGAACCGGATGTCACCTCACATAGAACGAACCTTACGCCAAGAGCAAGCCGGTTTCCGCCCTGGACGCTCATGTGCTGACCAAATAAACACGCTCCGGATACTTATAGAGCAATGCGTAGAGCTGCAGTTTGAGGTTTACATAACTTTCGTAGACTTTGAAAAAGCATTTGACACCGTAAAATGGAGTGCAATGTGGTCAACACTGAGAAGAAGAGGTGTACCAGGAAAGATAGTCAACATCATTAAATCTTTCTACACCCAGAGCACCTGCAGAGTGGTGCACGAGCAGACGCTAGGTGATCCGATAGAAATCACCGCAGGAGTCAAACAGGGATGTCTTTTATCACCTCTATTGTTTATTATCCTGCTTGATGATATTATGAGGGAAGTAGTACGAACACCTAGAGGACTAAAATGGGGAAGAGGCATGTTAGAAGATCTAGATTTACGGACGAAATAGCGTTAATATCGCATACTGCAGCGGAAATGCAAGAAAAGCTAGAAGCTCTACAACTCGCGGCACTAAAAATGGGATTGCGTATTAATGCGCGGAAAACTGTCGACCTCCGCGTATGCTGTGACGATCAGGACCCTCTACTCCTTGACAACAAACCCCTCTTGTCCGTCTGTAATTTTACATACCTGGGCAGCACGATTACCAACCGTGGTGGCTCAGACGAAGACGTGGATGGCAGGATCAAGAAAGCCAAAGGTGTGTTTGCCCAGTTAAAACCTGTTTGGAAATCCAACATTCTCACCCGGCGAATCAAAATCTCACTCTTCGACTCCCTCGTAAAGTCAGTGTTGTTGTACGGATGTGAGTCGTGGAAGGTAACGAAAAACTTGTCGAACAAAGTCCAAATTTTCGTAAATAAATCGTTGCGTTCCATACTCGGCATCTACTGGCCGAACACCATTCGAAACGAGGAACTGTGGTCCATATGTAAGCAGTCACCAGTCGCGGAGGAAATCGCTCACCGTAAATGGAGTTGGATTGGGCACACCCTACGACGAAGCGACGACAACCTGGCCAAGATTGCCTTCGAGTGGCTGCCAAGCGGGAAGCGTCGACGTGGCAGACCTGTCGAAACCTGGAGGCGTACCACACGAAGCGAGCTGAACGTAGTTGGAGCCTCCTGGGACCAAGCGAAAACCACAGCGCAGAACAGGGAGGAATGGAAGAAGCTCTCCAGGGCCCTTTGTACCAGCGGGGTACCATAGGACTTCAACAACACTGTTAACCACTTTGTTAATCACATTGTTAACCACAGTGTTAACCACATAGTTAACAGCTTTGAAAACTGGCATTTTTGGAGCACATGAATGCTAGAAGTGGGTTGAGGTAGTATAAAGGGTGATCTTCCGTGTTTGCCTTACCTGCGCATGCGCGCAACACAGCTCCGATGTGCGTTCGCACTGGTACGAGAAGCGCGCGTCGTCGTGCGGCACTATGCGCGGATTTGCGCGCAACGCGCACATGCCTGGAACAGAATAAGGGTTAATTTGAATGAGGATTTTTTTGGACTGACACTTAAACGGGTTCGAACGAAATAGCGGTTACTTAAAATTTACAAAACTTTCACCGCAGGCTGGATTTGTACCAGCAACCTTGGCCATCTGTACTGGCGACGCCTCTACCAACTGGGCTAAACGGCTCACTCCAAGCCCACGAATTAAGCAAGTGCATCTTGACCACTAACGCGTGGTAGGGTTCCATCTTCCAGGATAGTTTTAAAACGAATTCCCAGCAATCTATTCTTTACAGAATGGATGTAGCCAAAGCGATGAAACCTCGCGATAAATTGAATAAATGGCGGTGTTAACTTCATATTTAGGGCTTGATCATACGAAACATAATGTTGCCGCTTTCTTACTGTAAGTCCTCCATACTAACTTTTGGATAACATTGTCCAGGGCCGTAACAAGCTGAATTCATTAAAAAGAAAAAACCCGACTGCTTTTTTATGTCAAAGTTGTGTTTTTGCGTTTGCACTTTGCAGTCCGCCATTTTGAATTTCTGATATAGCCAGTGTCACTCGCGCTGCTGAGACGAATCTAACGATACCTCATATGTTAAGATTGAAAAGGCCCTGAACTGACTATTACCACTTTACTTCACTTTTAAAATAATACTACATTTTGCTTGTTTGAGAAACTGAAGAGCCTTTATTCCATAGGTCACTATACCGGGAGTAACAGAAAGGGTATAACAAGCCGAAAGGAGGTCAAGGTACTCATGAAACTGAACAACTTTCCCCATGAAACATGGGTCGATATATGAAAAAAATATTTGGACCTCCCATACAAAATCGCAGATCAGCTGATTGATTTACTCTGAGAGGTCCAAATTTTTTTTCATATTTCGTCTCATGTTCCATGGGGAAAGTTGTTCAGTTTCATGAGTACGTTGACCTCCTTTCGGCTTGTTATACCCTTTCTGTTACTCCCGGTATAGTTCACAAGAAAACATGTCTATAGCGAGTTCTTATAACTAACAGCGACATCTATCGGAGGCCGACGAAAAGTGTCTTTAACATTCCGCCCGCCAAGAACGTTATTTTCGTTCTTAGTAAACGAATAATAAATAATAAACTTTCTAAAAAATACACACTTCAAAGAGAAAATAATACAAAAATTCTGAAGAATTTCAGTTCACTTGATCTTCTTTAGGATAATGTTTTTATCCTCAAATGAAAATTCTTCTTCAGATACATTGTAAATCCCTCCAAAAATAGTTTCTTTCATGAATATGCTCCCGTACATTTGTCACCATCTTCGAATTTAAGTGGACTGCATATTGATTTGATATATTATGAGATATGACAAATGTCTTATAATGTTGGTTCGCATATTCTTTTGGTTTCAATCAAGAAAAGTCAAAATTTTCAAACATTCTGGTCAAGGCGACGAATGATTTGTGCTGTGCTGTATTTTTTGTTTCAGTCTTTTGTGTCAGGTTGTTTTGTCATTTTCTTTTCCATTCTGCAAGTACTCATAATATCTTTACGAATTTGAACAGTTCTTTTTCTGTCTTTCCTTTCTAAATATTGCTTATCAAAACATTCCTTCTTTGGTTCATTCTATTGCTTTTCTTCTTTACGAGTTTATACAGTTCTCATCTGTCTTTCCTTCAATAACTTTCCCTTTCATCCTTCTGAAGCTTTCTAGAACTTCCATCTTTTATTGACAAAACCTTTTTCATATTTGTTTACAGCTTCAGTCTCCGCCCACCTTCGAACTCGATACTTTTGTGTTCGAATTTCTTTTTCTTGTTTAATTTGAAATTTGACAGTATATCTTTATATGCGACTGCCAGATTGGCTAGTCAGCTTGATTGTTTGATGAGTCCTCGGAATTGTGAAGTAAGTAGATTGGTCTTCTGCGTTCAGTTGAGTAGCCTTATAAAAACGAGTATCTTCCAAATGCTTTACGGTAACATTTAACCAAACGACAACTAAATAGTGTTTTTGTTATTTACAAAATGTTAAATAAAGCACTTCACTGTTTTTATTTCGACAGTTTGACAACGAACACTCGAACACGAACAGCCATGGCATCATTTCGTTTGAAGTTTTGTGCTTTTCTTGTCAGATATTGGCACATAAGTACGCGATATAAAAGAGAAAGAACTATTTTCATGTATCACAGTTTCTCTCTTTACAAAATTTATTTTCTATTTACACAACTTAAAACTAGGGTACAAATATGGGTACAAATATTTACAGAATATTTACACAAATAAAACTAATAACTAAAAGACATAGAAAACAATACAAAACCTATCACTAACTAACTAATCGAAAAGCCCACCCCGAAGCGTACCTGGCTCGAAAGTGCCCATCACACCCGCTGCGTTTCCGCGCTGGATGGCAAGCGAGATGTGCTGTGCGAGGTACGCTCCGGAGCGGGGGTCGCATCCGCGGTCGCGCAAGCGTCGGCCAAGCTCCTTGATAAACTTCTTGGCCTCCTTGCCCCATGGTCCCCCCGTCTCTACTGCAAAAGGCACGAAGAGATAATTGCGCTCGAGCTCGGCATATTTGATGTGCTTCTGCCCAGCTGCGAATTCGGCAGCGGAACCCGCCTCGCGCATTGTTTTGGGCAAATGTGATGCTGCAAACGTACTTACGCAGGTAGCGTCCCAGAGCAGACTTCGTCCTTTATCCCAAGGGATAAGGGTTAAGCCATCAGGACGCTTTCCGTCTGTACGGCATAAGCCTGGGGGCTCTAAGACGCAAGGTACGTTTGCAGACACCAGGGCTCGGCGAATTATCTCATTTAGAGCGTGGTGTCTCGGGAACCGTCCGGCACACTTGGCGCAGCTGAGACCGTGGTGACCAGTGGAGTCAACAGCGGCACCACATGGGCAACCGTGAGCTTCACAGACCCCACAGCCCAGGCGCAGAGCTACCGCTATACGTAAGGTGTCATTATCAAGGTGTGTGCCAAGCTGCGGCGAAGGGAGAGCCTGGAGCCAGGCTCCTGACTCTGGGCAGGTCGCTGCCTTGATGCGGGCTATGTCCGATCCGGTTAGTGATTCGGACAACTCCGACAGGGAGAATTTACATCTTAGGTCATCCCAGGCTCTCTGTGATTCAGGTTTAGGTGGTGGATCGACACCAGGGCTTGTAGCTGCCCAAGCTTCCATTGCGTCGCATTGAAAGGGGATGCTGAGTCTTTCGCCTTGTAAATTAAGAATATCAGCTACAAGATCAGCAACCCCGTTCGACGAGGCAATGAAGGCTGGCAAGCCAACGGCCCCTATGCTTCTGATGCCCAATCCACCATATCTGATAGGTAGAGAAGCTTGAAGCCATTGGTTGTCATCGAGAGTAACATTGATGACACTCTCCACAGTGTTGCGAATTGCACCATCAACCACAGAGACCTCTTCGGGGAAAAGCCAGGTCGGAGTTGTACGAATCACGTAAGTCAATTTGGGAAGTGAAAAGCAGGCCCGGAAAAGAATAAGGGCAACATGAGCAGAGAGATGGCCTAGATGTTCACAGACCTGTGCAATCATCCTTGTTTTATCTTCTAGAGCAGATGGAATGGCGGCGGAGAAGATTGGAGCTCCAAGAAGCGAGAATGTATTTTCATTCAACGTCTTTACTCCTGGCAGTAAAGAGTTAAAAGTCGCTAGGCTGTTATTGGCTTCCTCGCCGCAGGGAAAAATTTCGCATTTTGAGGTGTTTACTCGGAGCCCCATTTTCTCAAAACCGGCTACAAGTGTCCTCACGTCGTCTGCTACTGATTCACAAGTTCCGCCAATTGTGCCATCGTCAAGGTACCATACATTAAGCTTGGACTTAAGTGAAGTGACCACTTTGTGGATTGCCAAACTGAAGATGAGGGGACCCAAAGGATCTCCTTGTTGAGCTCCTACCTGTGAAGGGATGGGGGAACCGTTGAAGGAAAGGTTGCTTGTTATGGCGTAGCATTGGTGAAGAAAGGGATACAAAGAAGGAATTAATTCCTTAACTTCCGCCAACATCGTATCCCTCTCGACACTGTTAAATGCGTTCTGTAGGTCTACCTTGACGATAACACAATCTGCGTTGTTGGAGTCCATTGCAAAAGTTCTTGTAGCATGGATCGCCGCCTCGCACCCTAATGTTGTACCAAAGCCTACTTGGTGGGGTTGCAGGTGGGCAGCCATTTCATCTCTTACAGCACGACAACCTAGCTTAGCGACGAGTCGTCGGAATGTGCTGCCCACTGCTATGGGTCGTATACCACCATCTTTTTTGGTGAGTGCGCACAGCGATGCACCATACAAGAAGGGACAAACTTCGGTATTAAGAGAACCAGACAAAAGGAAGTTGCACAGGTCAGTCAACGTTTCGAGCAAACGCGTTCCATTATTGCCTGCAGAATGCGATATACACTCCTTGAGGTGTTGTGGTCGTAGACCATCTGGGCCCGAGGCTGAGGAGGTATGGAACGTGTTTAGTGCCCTGACAACGTCATCAGCAGTTACAATCAATGGGGAAGGCGGCGTTTCAGGTGAATCAAAAGAGAGCGGCCGCTTTGGAGTCGGATGCTTTTCTCTAAGTGCGTCCAGAGTATCCTCATTAGCTGGTGCCACTTTGCAGTCTGAAATAAGAAGACGTGCTGCTCCTCCCAAATCACCCTCGTGTACCTTGGCCTCTACCTTTTTGTATAGATTAAAAGACCGAGCACCACAATGATCCATAGGTTGAGGGCACGAGCTATCCAAGTTACGTTTTACTTTGGTAGTTAATGAGGTGGCACTATCCTTCTCGGGCACTCTCAGGCCTGTAAAAGCGAACGACAATAAACTAAACCAAGCCTCTTTAGTGTTGGATTTATGTGTGCAAGCCTCTTTAGTGTTGGATTTATGTGTAGTGGATGCTTCCGTAGCCGTTATTATTTGTCTTTTGTGCGTTGCTACCGTTGTATTGTATGCTCTGGCTTTTATGGCAGCCTCGCTGACCCGCTCGTAACTCCGCCCACCTTCGAACTCGTGGCGCTTCGTGTTCGAAATATTTTTTCTTGATATAACACGGCGGCCGTGATTGATTTCTTGGGCAAGCGCCACGACGATCCCAGCAGGTGGCTCTTCCGTCTTGCCATCGACGGTGTCTTCGAGGCGAGGCGCAGCCAAACCTTTGCGGCGGCATGAAGGCGGCGCGGTCAAACTTCCTCGCATGGCAGCGCGTCCAAGAATCCGCATCGCACGGCATTGCGGGCAAAAATCCGCGTCGGCATGGCGGCGCGGCTGGGCAAAAACGTCGATGGCCTTCTGACTTCAGGCCTTCAGGCCAGCTTCCAGCGTTTTGGAAGACTTAAGATAGGCTTAAAAACCAAGCGACGCGACAACGACGCGCGTCGTTGTCGCCGTCAAATTTTGACGGCGTCGTTGTCGCTGCGGTCTTGTAGAAAAACCCGACCGCATCCCATACAAACTCGAAGCTTCTCAGCGCGCTGTCAACGTGACGGCGTTGTGGCGCGCCGCAACGACGCCGTCGCTCGGTTTTTCTGGTTCCCCATACAAACCAGTCATTTGACAGCGTCAACGACGCGCGTCGTTGTCGCTGTCGCTTGGTTTTTAAGCCCACCTTTACTCGCGGCGGATTTTGCGCTCTTCCATTTTGCGCTGATCCGGCTCGAAGGACCATGAAAAGGCCCTGAACTGACTATTACCACTTAACTTCACTTTTAAAATAATACTACATTTTGCTTATTTGAGGAACTGAAGAGCCTTTATTCCATAGGTCACTATATACACTTCCCATCACAAAAATCGAAACACCTCGGTTTTTCTTGTTTTCGGCCGAATTAAACACCAAAAAGTATTGTTTGCATTAAAAATATTATATGACTGTGTAGCTGGCAGTTTTGTCTTTTCAGTGTGTATAAAAAAATTCAATATTCAAAATTGGAACCCCACCTGTTTGTTCTGCAAATGAGATGAATGACTGAAACACGTTTGCAGTTAGCGCCTTTTAACGATTCATAACATTTTCGACATTAAAATTTAGAGCTTGTCTTATCTTATCTTAAAACTTTCGTTTTTTTAATTGTTTACTGTGACTTTGGATCGCCTAAAAAAAGTTAGATTTTATCTGAATCATGGGTATTTTGCCCGTAGAAGCCGCCCAAGTGGAGACATTGCCAAATTTTGGACTTGGTCATCGTTTTGTGGCTGAATGTTTGCATTTAATCCCCGCCTTTGTTCATAAAGCTTACAAACGCAATCAAAAGACTGGTCTGTTTTCGCGACGTTCAGAATCTGTCGGAAATCGGGTCAGTTCTGACCGACATGATCGAATTAATGTTATGAGTTCTTTGCAAAATCGACGCATTAGCGCTTTTCAACTGCGGCAAAAGCTATCAAATGTACAAAAGGTGGCTAAAAGTGGCTCTACAATCAGAAGAAGGTTAAAGGAACGTAGACTGGTACCCCAATAGCCAGGAAACGGGCCCAAATCAACTGCAGACACGAAGACAAAATCTGTCATGCCGTCGGCGCTGATTCCTTTCGAAACCGTTCACGAACTGTCACCATAACTGACCTTTTATCAATGCAGCATTGTGTAAAGCATTTTTAATCCCTTCTGTAAACCATAGTGCTTCCGTGGTTAACATTCAGTGTAATTCTACACTCAGCAAAAAAGAGGAATTTGATCCACTGGGTATACGACCAATCGTCGAATCGTTAAAAGGCGCTAACTGCAAACGTGTCTCAGTCATTCATCTCATTTGCAGAACAAACAGGTGGGGTTCCAATTTTGAATATTGAATTTTTTTATACACACTGAAAAGACAAAACTGCCAGATACACAGTCATATAATTTTTTTTATACAAACAATACTTTTTGGTGTTTAATTCGGCCGAAAACAAGAAAAACCGAGGTGTTTCGATTTTTGTGATGGGAAGTGTAGTTCACAAGAAAACATGTCTATAGCGAGTTCTTATAACTAACAGCGACATCTATCGGAGGCCAACGAAAAGTGTCTTTAACAAAGATCCAACAAGCCGTTTAGGCTGTAGCCCGTGAAAAAGAATTTTCTTGTCCACATACATACATACATACTCTCGAAAAACATAACCCTCCTTTTGAGGCAGTCGGGTAAAAACACCGTGGCTATCGCCACGTTTTGACAAATATAAGTAGTTTTCTCGCCATGTGTTATACATACATAGGGTGTATTTTTATTAGTGGCGGATCCGTTAAGGGTGTCTTCTGTCAATGAAACTGAACAACTTTCTCCAAGGAACATAGGTCGAAATATGAAAAAGTAAATTGGCCCTCCCGTACAAATTGACCCGGCCAGCCAACACACTTAGTATGGGACGACCAAAATTTTTTTCGTATTTCGACCTATGTTCCTTGGGGAAAGTTGTTCAGTTTCATTGACAGAAAACACCCTTAACGGATCCGCCACTAATAAAATTGCACCCTATATAAATATTTCTCTGTACTGTAATTACAGAAACCCGCATCAAAATTTGTCACTTACTACAGGAAAAATCAGCGAATTTCTCGACAAATAGGCAGAGAAACGTAAAACGCGACTTTTATAACACTATGTATTGATGTTACCTGTAATATAAATATCCTCTAGATGGAAGTAGTGCGTACTAAGTGCGGCCCTGTACAGTGCGTGCGCTGTCGGCACGGACATCGCGTACCCCATGCCAGAGAGGTATCTAGGGTAGTAGCTTAATAATACATAATATAAAATGAAGCCGCTTTTTGCGTTTATCAGTCTGTCTGTCTTTTTTCTCGGGAAAAAGAGGTTTCCCGGCATGTGTTATACACGTAAATGTTCATCTTGAATCACTCTATCTATTACAGAAAACCGCATCAAAATTCGTTGCGTGACTTAGAAGTTATCGCATTTCCCGGCACACAAACAGAAGATCGCAAGAACCGACTTAATTTTATGCTACGTATTAATTTTACCTGTGATATAGATGTCCTCTAGATGGAAGTAGTGCGTACTAAGTGCGGCCCTGTACAGTGCGTGCGCTGTCGGCACGGACATCGCGTACCCCATGCCAGAGAGGTATCTAGGGTAGTAGCTTAATAATACATATAGTACAAAATAAAGTCGCTTTTTGCGTTTCTCGGTCTGTCTGTCATTTTACCGCGGGAAAAAGGCGTTTTCTTGGCATTTATTATAATTTTTTTAAATTACTTTATCTATTACAGAAAACCGCATCAAAATTCGTTGCGTGACTTAGAAATTATCGAATTTCTCGACACACAAAGAGAGGATCGCAAAAACCGACTTTATTTTACACTATGATGATTGATTGATGTTACCTGTAATATAAATGTCCTCTAGATGGAAGTAGTGCGTACTAAGTGCGGCCCTGTACAGTGCGTGCGCTGTCGGCACGGACATCGCGTACCCCATGCCAGAGAGGTATCTAGGGTAGTAGCTTAATAATAATAAATAATACATACACACACCACACCACGCCTTACTAACTTGCGGGGTAGGTAGAGCCGTATAAGGCGCTATAGCCACGTTTGATAAATTTTTAATAAGAAAACGTGTGTTATAGTAGTGACAGATTGTCAGCCTGTCGCCTAAAATTGCGACACACATGAAACCCTCGGCATCAGTCAGACAAGTGATCTTCAACCGTCATTGATGCGACGCGCATCTCACGTGTGTAGCTTTGTTTCAACTGTCATCGATGCGACGCACGTCTCATTTTGTCTCTTCTGTTTCAAATATTTTATATGGACACGGTTTTAAGCGTCACGATGTCTCACGTCTCATGGAGAAATAGGTGATGCTAAATGAATGTTACCTGTAATATAGATGTCCTCTAGATGGAAGTAGTGCGTACTAAGTGCGGCCCTGTACAGTGCGTGCGCTGTCGGCACGGACATCGCGTACCCCATGCCAGAGAGGTATCTAGGGTAGTAGCTTAATAATACACACATATAGTATAAAATGAAGTCGCTTTTTGCGTTTCTCTGTCTGTCTGTCATTTTACCGCTGGAAAAAGACGTTTTTTCGGCATGTTTTATACACGTAAATCTTTCTCTTGAATCACTCTATTTATTACAGAAAACCGCATCAAAATCCGTTACGTAGTTTAGGACAATTCAGCTATTTTCTTGACAAACAGACAGAGAAACGTAAAACGCGACTTTTATAACACTATTTGTATTGATTTTACCTGTAATATAAATATCCTCTAGATGGAAGTAGTGCGTACTAAGTGCGGCCCTGTACAGTGCGTGCGCTGTCGGCACGGACATCGCGTACCCCATGCCAGAGAGGTATCTAGGGTAGTATACTTACAGTATCGCTGCTCGTATAGCTATATTTGTCAGCTGTTCAAATCATGTTAATTTTATGGTCTATTTTCTTTCCTAATATGTCTTCTTGTTTAGATTTAACAGCTGTCAAATATGGCTTATTCGAAAGGCCGTACTGTAGAGTGTACTTAAGCAAGCCACTGTCTTAACGTAATCAAAAGATCCATAGATACCTACTTAAGTAGAATGTATGAGAAATATCGATGTATACTTAAGTTGTCCATTCGTAAGTGGTCACATTTTTCCTTTAATATAAATATTTCTCTTGAATCACTCTATCAATTATAGAAAACCGCATCAAAATCAGTCACCTAGTTTAGGAAGAATCAGCGAATTTCTCGACAAAGGCAGCGATACGAAGAAAAGACATCATTTAACATTATGTATTGATTTTACCTGTAATATAGATGTCCTCTAGATGGAAGTAGTGCGTACTGAGTGCGGCCCTGTACAGTGCGTGCGCTGTCGGCACGGACATCGCGTACCCCATGCCAGAGAGGTATCTAGGGTAGTAGCGGCCGCCGTACATGTAGCGGGGGCTGAACCTGGAGAATAATAATAATAAAACTTTTATTGCAAGTAAAAAAAACTATTTTAATTTACAAAATTGACATTAATATATAAATGACACAAAAGTGATATAAATAATACTACTAAAATATAAAATACTTTTGTTTGCTTG